>PPJI03000048.1:0-125455 GCA_003707485.3 Blastobotrys proliferans
GCGTTTTTGGGGGTCCAAAAACGATGTTATGGCCATCTTCAGACGAAAATAAGAACACCATTGGAAACCTTGGGGCCAGATTATTCCATTGGCTACTGATTTTTGCATGTTTTTAGGAATGCCAGGGGAAGGGCAACAGGGGAGGTGGTGCCATTTGGGGGTCTAAAAACGATGTTCTGGGTCTTTTTAGAGGAAAACAGGAGTTCAATTGAGTAGCCAGCGATGCGTTTATTCCAGCTGTCGACTGTTTTTTGCTTCTTTTTTTAAAAAAAGAAGAAACCCACAGGAAGCGGTACTTGCACGTGACATACGTGTTCCTGTGGTGCTCTTCTTTTTTAAAAAAGAAGCAAAAACAGTAGACGCTGGGCGATGAGTAGCAGTGCGGCTCCACCACCGACATGGCTCCTTATCTTCGCTTTTGCGTTCTTGTTCTGGCTTTGATCACGGCATCGAGAAGAGTGTGGTATGGTGAGACACACTGATAACATTGAACCCTTTCGCACCATTGTGCGCCATCTTATTGGCCAGTTTTTGGCGCACCTTGCGTGCCATTCCAATCTCCCTCAGATAGCACAGGCTATGTTATCTTGGGGGCCTCCCTCCAGCGTTTGGGGCTAGAGCTCAACCTGGAACTCATTTTTCGACACATATCGGCCAATCGATCTATCATTCATACCGGCCATATTCCCGGTTGGTTCCGATGCCCCCTCTCTGTTCCCACTGTTGGTTCCCGCATCCTCATCCACATGTCGAGGAAAATCTCGATTTGGCTGGCCCACGTTGGCCCGGCGTGTGGCCCACAACGCTTCTACCTAGCTACACCAAAAATAAAAGGGGGGCTTAGTCTGTAACAGTAGGTAGGTAATTAGCTAGATAGATAGTAACTGACAAGATTCCGATGTTCAATGCCTGTTCAGAGCTCGTCTCACTTGTTGTCTTCGCTAGAACCACCTCCAAACACAGAATCTAACGCACGCCGCGCAACGCAAAGCGACGCACACACATCCAACGCAGAACAAGCACACCACAGCAGCTTAGGCACATTACCACAACACCACCGTGACGGGATCGTTCCCGCACATCCAATAATCCATCCAACGACACTAGAGCTCTCGTACGGAATCAAACAACAACAACCAACTCGACTGCAAACTCTATCTTTTTCTATCTATCTTTCTGTTTTGCATATTCAGGAGATTAACAGGTCGGAAGTTGGTATTTGTTGAACGAGCAATTACGTCATGGTAAGTTATTTAAACGAAGTTTGTTGGTTTTATGGTGACTAGAACAAGCAAAAGTTTATTTTAATATTAAAAAAAAAAGTTTAGTATCTAACATGACTAATAACTGCAGAGTGATGATTCAATGATGGATATAACTCCATCAGAGGAAAGTACCCAGGTGATTCATGGGGCTCCTCCTCCAGGTCCAGTTCCAGCTACTCAGAGTTCAAGTTCGTTTGATATGCCATCTTCATCAACACATTATACTCAAACAGTTCCTGCAACTGCTCCTATAGGTATTCCGTCTCGTAATAACAGCATAGCTCCGATTGGTGGAGGTGGTGCAGGTGTAATACCTTCTTCTCATCATCATCAATCATCATACCAGGCTTATTATCAGCAACAACAGCATTTACAACAATTTCATCAAATCCAACAGCAGCATCAGCATCATCAGCAACAACAACAACAGCAGCAGCAGCAGCAACAGCTCCAACAACACCAGCAGTTTCCACAGCAACAGCAACAACAACAACATCAACAGCTTCCACAGTTACAGACCCTCTTTCATCAACAGAGAGGTGGTGGTGGTGGTGGTGGTGGTGGTGGCCCATATTCAGCATCTTCAGTAACGACTTCGTCTTTCTTTTCCCCTACTTCAGCATCACGATTTGTACCTAATTCTAATGAACCATCATCCATTTCATCATCTTATAAAAGTGCAGCAATACCATTCGGAGGACACCCGTTGTCATTTAGTCACCATTCTTCGTCAGTTGAACATGGTTCAGCTTCGTCTGTAAATACCTTTACATTTCAACAACCTCATCGTGCATCATCCTTTGGAGCATCCATGGGTGGTGGAAGTAATGAATCGTCTCCATCGGCAGCTACTGCTCAATTAGCTAGATCATTTGATCAGCATTCAATCAATGGTAAATCAACTACCAAGACAGAATCATCTCAGCAACAAGGAATACGAATGTCGTTACTAACTTCGAAACTAAATGCTGATAATAACAAAAGTGCCTATCAACAACCTTCTCAGCCTACTCAACCTGCTCAACCACAGGAAAACAGCATGACCTTGCCTCATCCTTCTGATTCTAGAAGAAGCAGTGCAACAAGTTATAGTTCAGATCCAAGACTATTCTCAACGTCAAATGGATCTTCATTTCATAATAGTTTTCAGTATAAGCTATTTCCTCATCCTTCATCGACTACGACTAACATTACCACTAACATCACAGCAGAACCTTCGTTATCATCATCTGCTACATCATTTCGACAGCATCAACAATTTCAGCAACAACAGCAACATCATCAATCTTCTCCAATGGATACTTCCCCTATTCCTCCTCCTTCTGTTGCGGCTGCGGCTCCTGGTACTACAACCGGTAGTATCAAACGTCCACAGGAACACCAGCAACAACAACACCTAGATATTTCTAATCATCCAGTTTCAGATGTCATTGTAATGTTGACTGCTCTACTGCAAAAGATTATTGATGCAAATGATTCATTACAGCATCCACCTTCAGCATCTGCCAATGATTCGAAAATGTTAAACACATCCGAAAACAAATTCAGTGCAAACGTATTAGCATTTCATGGTAGAAACATTCCGGCAATTAGTTTGCATGCATATCTGTCCCGTATTTTGAAGTATTGTCCAACTACAAACGAAGTATTCATATCGTTGTTGGTCTATTTTGATCGGATAGCCGCACGGGCCAATCAGTCTGCAAGCACCACTGCTACAATAGTTTCTTCAACCGACGGTACTAGTCAAGAATCATTGTTTGTTATGGATAGCTACAATATTCATCGTTTAATAATTGCAGGGATTACGGTAGCAAGCAAGTTCTTTTCAGATGTATTTTACAAAAACTCGCGATATGCCAAAGTTGGAGGGTTACCAGTAGAAGAACTAAATCATCTGGAATTGCAATTCTTATTGCTAACGGATTTTAAATTAATGATTAGTTTGGAAGAATTGCAACGATATGCAGACTTGTTACTACGATTCTGGCAGAAAGAGCAACAGCAGCAGCAGCAGCAGCAACAACAGACCCAAACATAATAATGTAGAATAGTAATGAAATGTGTGTGCAAATCAAAAAAAGAGTTAAATTCGTATATTATAAATTTACATTATTGTTGCGTTTATCGCAATCGTCGAGCTTCTCGTTCAGATTCCATCAATACCAAAATGTCGTCTTCTCGGACTGGACCTTTAACGTTTCGAACAATAGATCGTGATTCGTCGTCGATGAATTCAACTCGGACTTGGGTGACACCACCTCGAGAACCGGTTCGTCCAAGAACCTTAATAACCTTAGCGAGTTTGATTGGAGCTTTGCTATCCTGTTGGTAAATTTGTCAAATGTTAGCGCCTGTTTTCTTTGGGGATACTAGATAGATTTATCATGACCTCTCTCTCTGTCGATGATTCATAACTTCTCTATCGTTCAACCGATCAATCCTTACCATTGTGATGTGTGTGTATGTATGGGTGGATTAAATTTGTTGTCGAGAGACGTGACTAGACTGACGATAGTTGGATCCGAAAAGTTGAGTGGGTTATTGGGAGGTTCATCGCGCAGTGTGGGCGCCGCCGTGCAAATTAGGGCTTTGGTGAGTGATGTTTAGGGTTTTATCCTAATTGGGAAGTTGGTGCAGGGTTTGTGACTGTATTGTGCTCCGACCACCGATGCGGCTCACCTGAGCCGCACACCCACCACCGACACCACCCCCAACGTCGACCGCTTTTTGCTTCTTTTTCTGGAAAAAGAAGAACATATCACTCCCGGTGCTGTTCTTCTTTTTTTAAAAAAAGAAGCAAAAAACAGTAGACGCTGGGTGGGTGGGCGCCGCACGTGTCGGTGCCGACGGAGGGCGGCGTGGGTGCGATCGTGAATCGACATGAAAAACGGAAAACGGTGTATGACTCTTCTTGGGCGATAGATCAGTACAGTGGAATCCTTTTTTCTTGACACAACACCACAACCACACGACCACATAGAAGAGATGGATCTGGTGAACCAACTTACAGACAAATTGCTGCTAGCTGTGCCAAAAAAGGGCAGACTCTACGACAAGGCCGTCCAGCTGCTGGCCGGTGCAGATATCCAGTTTCGACGATCCAACCGACTGGACATTGCAATCTCTACAAACCTACCAATTGCATTAGTATTCCTGCCAGCTGCCGACATCCCACGATTCGTCGGTGAGGGCAGATGCTCCTTGGGGATCACCGGCATTGATCAGGTGCGAGAAAGCGAGCAGGATGTCGAGGATATGTTGGATCTAGACTTTGGCAAGTGTAAACTACAAGTACAGGTGCCGGCCAAGGGCGATATCCAGTCCGCCAAGGACCTGGTTGGCAAGAACATTGTCACCTCTTTTACCCACTTGACGTCAGAATTCTTCCGAAAACTAGAAAACAAGGCACCTGGCGAGCCGCTAGATACCAAGATCAAGTACGTAGGAGGCTCGGTTGAGGCTGCAGTTGCATTGGGCATTGGTGATGCAATTGTGGATTTGGTCGAATCCGGCGAGACCATGAGAGCTGCAGGACTGCGAGCTATCGACACGGTATTGGACACTTCAGCTCACCTCATCAAGTCAAAATCAACTCAAGCATACCACCCAGAACTGGCAGACACCATCAAAACTCGAATTGAGGGTGTTCTGGCCGCATCAAGATATGTATTGTGCACCTACAACGCTCCACGAGCACAGCTCAAGGACCTACTGCAAATCACACCTGGTCGACAGGCCGCCACTGTGTCCCCACTTGAAATCGAGGGCTGGGTAGCCGTCTCCAGCATGGTCGACAGCAAGAAAGTAGCTGAAGTCATGGACCAGCTTACGGCCTGTGGTGCGATCGACATTTTGGTGTTCCAACTGTCCAATTGTCGTGTTTAGATCTAGTGACCAAGTGATAATCTAATATATATTGCCTATTTCCCTACACTACATATTCTGTGTTCACCCAAACCAATCCCACTGCTCTGCTTCACATGTGGCCCCAAGGGAGGATGATGTCTTCTTTTTTTAAAAAAAGAAGCAAAAAAACAGTCGACGTTGGGGATGGTACTATGTGGGTACATCTGCCTTCAGACACTAGACATTAAATAATCTTGAGATAGTGTTTTCCCGAACAAAGCTACGCAGGGGCAAGTCAAGGCTGAAAAGCACATACTTGGCATGGGGTCAAAAGTCTGGCAACATCAAGGGTGACCAGAACTACTAGTGGTTGGGTGACTACGACTCTTTGAAGAAGTTCATCAACTGTTAAACGTAACGTAACATAACGTAAATAATTTACATACTTCTCTCCTGGATTAATTCCAAAATAGTCTTTAAAATAAACGTTCTGCCTGCAGAAGCCACCAGATTGACCGAGTCGACGTCTAGAGCGACGTCCTCTTCCGCGCCAGCTTGCAGCAGCCTATATAGCAGCAATGCAGTTATTTCACAGACCAACACTCCGCAGTCGGATGAATTGGACTGCTGGGGGGTCGCCATGTCTACGAATTGGTACTCTATTCCCATCATTAGTGATAGCTGAGTGGTGGCTCTTATCGAGGGACGATAGTTGGCCCCCGATAACGAATCGTAGTAAAACACTCTTTTCGCGGGTGGGCATGCCACTAGAAGCGACCAATGGCATCCCCCTTCTATCATTGTAACGTCCTGGTTATCGTTGATCGGCATAAACACCAATTGAGCCTTTTCCAGGTTCGGCAGTACAGGTTTTAAGGACCTGGCGTCGGGTGTCTGCATCAATAGGTATGCCATCGATGGACGCAACAGGACCAGCGACTGCGCTGCTGGGCTATCGGCCAGGTTCGAACGCTCCAGATACTCGTACACGAACGAGATGTTGTTGTCGTTGAGCCATTCGTCGCACCTGAGGTTCTGCAGGTCTGATCGATACACCGTGACGTCGAAGTCTACAGCACGGTCAGCGTTCCACTGCTATGCTCGACTGTTTTTGCTTCTTTTTTAAAAAAGAAGAAAGTCACCCTAGGAGTAATGTTCTTCTTTTTTAAAAAAGAAGCAAAAACAGTACGGTGGGGGTGGGTAACACTTACATTGCAGGACTGCGTCGTCACCAGGGCCCTGGAGCCCCTTGTACAGTCCCATCAGCTCCTTCAATTCCTCCTGATGTTGGAACCTGTGGCTCGGTCGACGTCCACGGTTCTTCTGATCGCCGCATCTCTCCCTAGTCTGGGTAGTGTCCGCATCCTCGAACCCACAACTAACACGATATCCTGAACCTGACGGCCCTGTGAGCTCCATTCGCCTAGGACTGAACAGTAGTCTACGATGTTCTTGATGTTGATGGCCCTCGTCCATAACACGAATATAAATATAAATACAACTACAAACTACCACGTGTCCTACCCACCGAGACAGTACACTATACAGATAGCAGTTTTCTGGATCCAGCAAAAGGCGATGATGAGCACAACGATGTTAGTGTCAAGAGGTCGATTGGTTGATTGGTTGATTGTTCATCGCGAGTTCGAGCCCCCGCTTGACATCAACCAAAAGCCGCGTTCGCAGTGCGACAAGCCGCACGAGCCTCAACAACTATGCCGCCAAAACCACCAACTGAATCCTTTAACAAGATCATCCGTTCGCTATCTTAGACTGGCATTCGATACCATCGATAAGAAGTAGATAAGATCCTCGGATGACTCTTTTCTCACACCAAACGACACCAAAAGAGTCATCGCTCTGAGCCTCACCACTGCGTGATGTTAAGTGCGCACCACAAGACAAACACAAACACACACAACAAACCACACCACCGACTGACTAACCGATCGCAACATAGGAGCAACGCAACAAATTTTTCTTCACAACACATCGAAATATCTATCGCTATCACAAACAATGACTGACAGCCCAACGGCAGACTTGAACACCAAGTTCAAGAAGTTGGCAATTGACGAAAACAAGTCTAAGGAAATCCAAAAAAACAAGAAGGTCACTGCTGCCCTGAGTGAAATCATCGACGACATACATTCCGGCGATGTGACTCCGAAGGCAAGTGCCTTGCTCCAAACTCTAGCAACCAAGTCCAAGGACGCCACAGATGAACAAAAACGGGCTCGAAAACTGGTTGTAGATGCAGTGGTCGACGAACGACTGCGAACTGCCATTCAATTGACCGCAGCTTGGGACTATGTGAAGAACGCAGGAAGCAATGCCACTGTAGAACAACTGGATAAAGAGTCCGGGGTTGGCATTGTTATCACAGAGGACCAAGTCGCCAAAGCTGTTGACCACTATATTGAACTCAACAAGCCTACAATTGTCGAAAATCGATACAAGCATGTGCCAGCAATCTTGAACGGGGTTAAATCCCTCCCAGAAATGCGATGGGCCAACCCAGCATTGTTCAAGCCAATCATTGACCAAAAGGTGCTGGAATTGCTTGGACCAAAGGACGAACGAGATACTACCAAGGCCAAACCAAAGAAGAAGGAGGGCTCAAACAACAATAACGGTAAAAAGCAAGATGACAATGGCGGCAAATCCGTCAGGTCAATGTTCAGTGAGGGATTCTTGGGTGCCTTGCACAAGCCAGGTGAAAACGCTCAAGCATATCCAGAAAAGATGAAGGAACATTTAGAATTCACCAAGGGCCAGGTGTTTACTCGGTTCCCTCCAGAACCAAATGGATATCTTCATATTGGTCACTCTAAAGCTATTACTGTCAACTTTGGTTATGCAAAGTTCCACGACGGCAAGTGCTACTTGCGGTTTGACGACACAAATCCTAAATCTGAAGAAGATGTCTATGTTAAATCTATTATCGACACTGTAGACTGGCTTGGGTTTACTCCGTACAAGATTACCTATTCGTCAGACTACTTTGACCAACTGTACACCTTGGCCGAAAAGCTGATTAATAAGGATTTGGGCTACGTCTGTTTCTGTTCCGCAGAGCAGCTCAAGGCAAGCCGAGGTATCAGCGAAGACGGTGGAAAAGGTGGTAAACGAACTGCCTGTGAACACCGTTCTGCATCCGTAGAAACCAACTTGCAAGAGTTTAGAAACATGCGAGATGGTAAATACAAACCTGGTGAGGCCATTTTGCGAATGAAGCAAGACTTGGACAACCCAAACACCGAAATGTGGGATGTGGTTGCATATCGAGTTATTGATGAGCCTCACCACCGAACTGGCACCAAGTGGAAGATTTATCCTACCTATCAATTCACTCACTGTTTGGTGGATAGTATGGAAAACATCTCCCACTCCTTGTGTACTTTGGAGTTCTATTTGGCCCGAGAAGCTTACGAATGGCTTTGCGATGCCGTAGAGGTCTACCGACCTGCTCAACGAGAGTACGGACGGCTGAATGTCACAGGATCAGTAATGTCCAAACGTAAGATTATGAAATTGGTTAATGAAGGCTTTGTTCGAGGATGGGATGATCCTAGACTGTTGACTCTTGTCGGTATTCGACGACGAGGTGTTCCACCAGGAGCAGTCTTGTCTTTTGTTGCCGAGCTTGGTGTAACTACAAGTCACACATTCATCCAAGTGTCACGGTTTGAAAACTCAATTAGAAAATACTTGGAAAACCACACTCCTCGACTGATGATGGTTTTGGACCCAGTGATGGTTGTTTTAGACAATGTCGACGACAGCTTCTGTGAAGAGTTGACTGTGGAATACATGCCAAAGGACAAATCCATGGGAGAACGAAAATTGCCATTTACCAAACGATTCTTCATTGAACGATCAGATTTCCGGGAAACCGAACCAGATGCTGACTATTTCCGGTTGGCACCTGGCCAACCAGTTGGTCTGAACAAGGTTCCATACAACGTCCGATACGTATCATGTGAAAAGGACTCCAATGGCCGTGTCACTGTGATCCATGCACACTACGAAAACGATGTCGAAAAGAAGGTCAAGCCAAAGACCTTCATCCACTGGGTTCCAATTGCTCCAGCCTATAACTCGCCAGTTGAATTGAGCGAAGTCCGAGTTCACAATCAACTGTTCAAGAGCGAGAACCCAGAAGACAACCCAGCAGGATTTTTGGCAGATGTCGCCGAAGACTCCGAAGTCTTGTACAAGAATGCGGTCATCGAGCCTGCCATCAGTGACGTCAAGGCCAAATCGCCATGGAAGGTGGAATCCGATGATCGGGAATTCACTGGCAAGGAGACCCCTGGCTCTCCGGAGTCTATTCGATTCCAAGCTCTGCGAGTTGGCTACTTCTGTTTGGATAAGGATTCTACGGAGGACAAGTGGGTGCTGAACCGAATTGTCACCCTGAAGGAGGACAGCAGCAAGAAATAGGGACTATGTAGTAACGTAATGCTTCAATGTGTCGACTGTTTTTGCTTCTTTTTTTAAAAAAGAAGAACATAACCCTAGAAAAACGGTGCCTGCGGGCCCTGAGTAAAGAATGTGTATTAACGAGTACTCTGTCTACGTAATGCTTCCCTGCGTCGACTGGTTTTGCTTCTTTTTTAGAAAAGAAGGACATTACCCTAGAAGTGGCTTTCTTCTTTTTCAAAAAAGAAGCAAAAACGGTGCCTGCGGCTGCCGTAAAGCAACGAGTGTGTATTAATGAGAATTCTTTCTACCTAATGCTTTGATGAACTTCTGCGTCTTCTGCTGGAAATGTTGCTGGGCCTGCACCAGGTTCGATGGCGGTGGAGGCAAGGGCTTGTCAATGGTAGCAGAATGCCGATACGATGAGTTGGATGACAGAGAAGACAGCCGAGCAGTGTCAAAGCTCAATGCAGGGGTATCGGGATCAGAATCCAGAGACCCGAAAATGTCTTGCCATATCTCCATTCCATCACCAGCAGTGGTGGTGGTGGAAGGGGTGATTGGCGACTTGATACCACCTTCCTCCTCATCGTCGTCCTCATCTTCAATATAATCATTCGTGTGCTTTTTTCGAGCACTTGGTGCAAGTTCCATTGAGCCGTTCGTAGGCGTAGTTCCATCACAAGGGTCGAATTCATAGTGAGTCGGAGTTTCAGTGCCAGTGTCGTTGGAATAACAGGAGCTTGCACTGCTGTCTTTGACAGCAACCGCTTGCTGCTGTTCTCGTTTAAATAAATAGGACTCTAATGCTCGAGTTAGTTGTTGGATGGACTGCTGGTTCTGCTGCAAAGCATTTGGAACTCCGACTTCACTTTTTGAAACCATGTTGTCACTCAGATCCAAGAATTGATAAACCTCATCAATGATATGAAGCTGGGTGTATTCTTTATAAATAAATAACGTTCGTTCAGCATCCTTTCTGGCTAGCGAGAAAAAATTCTGCAGCGCATGAACAATAGTTAGGTTCAAAAAGTTAAACAAAGTTGCCAAATCGGTCGACAGTAGTTGATATATGCAATTGTGGAGTTCAGATTGTTGTATGGATTCAGTGTTGAATATACATTCCAGAATAAGACGGACTTGGTTGATCACACACTGAGCTTGATCCAGGAGATTTGTTGACGAAGGTGCTAAATTGATAACAACTGGTTGATGATTGTTGTCTACCACCGAAGTTTGATCGCGTTTTTCTCGTAGCGGATCACATTTTAGTACTTTGAAATCACTCAGTCTTTGGTTTAAATAGCGGTTATAGGCTGTGATTAATGACTGAGTGCATGCTGAGCCGCACTGCGGCATGGTTTGTTGGTTAGTAGAGAGACAGGTCGGTAGGTAGTGGTTGGTATTCTGGGTGGTATAATTCCACAATTGATATTTCGGAAGCGTATAATTATTATCAGATAGCACATGAGTATGAAAGATTACATGCGCTTTCAATGCACAGGTCGATAGTTGGTTGTTATTATCGCAATGACTCAGCCTCAGCTGTAGCAAGTCCAGAAACTCATATACCGACTCCTGATGACAAGCTTGTAGGTAATCCTGAATGTATTGGACGTATTTCGTTTTTGGCGCTGCCTCTTTCGGTTTTGTTGCCCCCTGAATTTTATAATTGTTAGCTAGCTCCAGTCCTAATACTTACCTTGATGGCTTTTGCAAGAGTCAACTGTTGGGTCGCAGCCAGATTTACAGATGACTGCACTCGTCTTATGGATTTGACAGTAACTGCAACCATTATTTATTCTCTTGAAATGTTTGTCGTTGGTGGTATGGTTGATTCATAGATTCAGATGTTTTTATATATATAAACACATTAATATAATGGTAGTGCCCTGTTTCAGAATGTTGTTATTTTACAGTATTACAAGAGTCGAGAGGTTGGCTGAGTCGATTCAATTAGTGGATTAGCTAGTTGATTTTGGTAAAACCAGTAAAACAAAAAAAAAAATAAGAGAGGTGGGCCAAGTTGGTGGCACTTTTTATTTATATATGACTTGCCATAAAATAACAGGGATCATCGATCGTGGTCGATCCTTTGCCCACTTTTGGATTGTTGCATATAGTCTACCCACAACTAACCCTTGAACCCTGCTTGTTGGATGCCATAAGCTGCTTGCAGCATGCGCTTATTCTGCAAAGTTGTCATAGCAACTGTATAGAAAAAGCTGAATTATTTTCGATGCGATGCGATGCGGACAGGCCTATGGTGCATAATATTGTAAGTTCAGCAAAGGAAACTAAAAAAAAAAAAATAAATAAAAATTTGGGGGTTTATTTAACCCTTATTTCCTTAATATGTCGATCTTGATTACAGAGAGAGAAAAACAGAAACCGATCGTGAGACAATACACTCCGCAGTATGTGTGAGACTGAGATCGTTAAGCTCATGATTCCGGATATGGATAAGGGAAATGGAAAGTGAAATTGAGCAAGCGAGCGGAGAGAGCGCTTAGCATTTAGCGCGTTTAGCGCGTGTATGGGCTGCGCCGGCCATGTCGGTCGGTTCGGACTTGGTCGGAGGGGATGCAAGTTTGTCGATTGTGATGTCTTAGATCTAAATTACACCCCCTGTAACGGGAGTTATTTTGAATATCATCTGGCGACAAAGGAACTAGTTGAGACTTTTCGCATGCAGGTGTCTATAAGCTTGTATTAGCATAGAAACATGGTAATAGAGTTTTTATTTGGTGTTCATCCCTTTGTATTGACCAATTTTTACCCCTCTTATCTTGAGTTTTAGAGTTCTGAACTACGGCCATTTTCCGGTCATCAGGGAGTGCTTGGGTTTTGAGTGAGTGAGTGAGTGAGTGAGTGAGTGAGTGAGTGAGCGAGTGACATGACGAAACCCTTTTTTTTGCGTGTGTTACGATGGGGTACATGCATCTATCTTAATCGGAGCAAGTGGTGATCATGCACAGTGTTAAGAATGGCAACAAGCAGGATTATTTTTAGATGCATGTCTCAGCCTCACTCTTGAATCCCCAAAGCTTCGGACCCTAGCTAACCCCAGGATAAGGCGGAAGGGAAGGTCATCTCTCCACCTCCTGTGCTTGGAATTAACTCTCAGTTAAAGTTTTTCCCCTGTATACTTCTGTACTTAGTCCTATTCTCTGGAGGTACAACGAAAACCTCGGGGTTTTACAGGTACTGCTGAATGTAGATAGGTGTGTGCATGCAACTTGCCGGAGAATGTTTACTCATTCATGACAGTCGCACTCTCCACATCGCCTTGTTTGTTTATTTGACGGGTCCCAGTGCTGGAATCCATGATGCAATGCAATGAATCGATCGAGTGAAGGCAAGTGGTGTACGTGCGTAATAGATTAATTGCATCTGCTAGCCATCAAATTAGTTTCATATTTCAACGGTACCGTTGAAACTCGATCGATCGATTTGACAGCAGATGTGTGCTTAGCCGCAATTGATATGGTTACACTGGATTCTGATTGGACAGAGTGGTGATACAGGAAACTGGCCACTCTTGTCTTGTCCCATATTTTCATTCTCCATGTACCTTTGAAACGTTTTGTGTCAAAGGCCGTAACAGCCATCGTCCGGCATATAAAGGCTGGCTACTGATATACCGTTTTATATTCCAAAATGAATCAACCCTCGTCTATCGTCCAGTCGTCCACAGTCGTTTAACAGTCCAAAAAGCCGAAATTCTGTGACCCACCCCATCGTCGACCGCTTTTTGGTTCTTTTACTGGAAAAAGAAGACATATCCCTCCGGTGGTGTTTTTCTTTTTTAAAAAGAAGCAAAAACAGTGCCTGCAGCTTCCTTCCGGTGGTGTCATGAATCAAGCAGAGAAAGACGGAGGATGTCTCCTGTTAACGATTAGAATTGCCTGTGCCGAGCTGTGTCGCAAATGTCGAAGATTGAGGCACTCGTCAAAATACCGAAGCATCCGCTACTGCTGAGAGAATTCTAAGACACATGGATAGTGATAAAAGAATATCCATCGAGGGTAAATTTCGACCAGGCTTCAGTCTCTTGGACAAATTACAAATTGGTGAAGTTACACCACTGCACAGCTTGGTTGAAGCTACTACTAGTATCATCAACAGAAAGGACCGGCCCAATGGTGGGGGGAGCAGTTCACACTTGAACGGGAAAAAGTCAACAAATCTAGCTGGGCAACGCTGTTTCCAGGGTTCACTATTTCTGTGGAACCCAATGCTGGAAGTGGTGCGGACTATTCTAACATCAAATTGATATTGCGAATCTTAGCAAAACGTCGTGCCTTTAAGAAGGCTAGACTTCAGCTGAGTCAATGGGTCATGTGGCTCAAAATGGATATAGCCAGTTCAATAAGAATGATCCAATTAATCCCGACAACAGTTTAGCATTCGAAAAACTAGATGGCAGTTCACATCATTAAGTCATGATGGAAGAATATAAGAAGTTGGGATACGGCATAGGCATGGACATTTTGATGAAGTACCGTGATTATCATGAAATCGATATGGCGACCATCGATACCTCTTTACAGCAATTTTGTGACGATAATAACCTTCAAAGATCCTTCACACATCCAATGTCTCTGAAAATGGTTTCTCACCAGGCTGCGGTACAGGCAATTTCACTGCCATCACGAGTTTTTGGTATCAACGATGGAGCCGTCTATGCCATGTTCCACATTAGCGGCAATCAGGATATAGATGATTGGCCCCTTGACTGCAAGAATATTGTTACCTGGAACATCGAGGACGGGAAGAGGAAGTACAAGGAAGCGCTGCTGGGGCAGTGAAGCTATTGTCCACGACTCAGCGTTGACAAAATAGATATCGTCACCAATGAGCAAGACATTCTGAAGTCGCGAGCATCGGTCATGGCGAATGAATTGTTTCGAATCTTTCCACTCCTCAAGAAGTTGTGTGAAGTATACTTGAAAGGCGGTGAAGAGTCAGCAGAACTGGTCGCCCTCAGCAATGAATTGCGTCCTAGTAAAGATTATGTTGAAGAGCTCCGATAGTTCTGAAAGTTCTGAAAGTATTAGTACTGTTTACAGGGCCGAGTTCGAGGGGAAATATTACATTTTAAAAGTATTTGCTCTCAATGATGCCGGGTTACTGGGCTACATAAGTGAGTGGTACGCTTATGACCAAGGGGGCGAAGAGAGGCATCGATGTCATGGTAAAAATTCACAAACATGGAAGATTCAATGGAGGCGGCCACCCTAGAAGCAACGGTACAAGTTACGGGAATAGGTTCCGGAACGTTTGCGAAATGCTGATAAGGACGCGCCGCTTTTTGTTCTTATGGAACAGGCACATGGCAGATATGCAAATCTTGATAGCCTAAAAGTCAGGAGACTGATCAGAGGGGCCTACAAAAAGCTCAAACAGGCGGCATTCAACTACCTGAGCTCGAAGAGTCTAATTTTATTATAGATAACCAAGATCACATCAACGTTATTGATTTTTCCATCGGACTTGACTCGGATGATGAAGACGAAGATAATCTTTGATTCATTTTGCTTCCAATTTGATATTACCATCAATCGGTGACAAGCCAAAATATTCAAAGTATTCAATTTGTTTTTACGCAAGTATTATCTATGAACAGACTACCATATGATTTCACATCTTGTACACCAACTGTTTAAGTCAAGCACGCTCAATTGATCAGATTAAATCATACGGAGACCTCTCAATACACACAGTCATCCGGGGCCCAATCCGATAGTGGCTCCAGATTGCACGAGAGTTACGTTTCCGGTCGGTTTCTTCTTTTTTTTAAAAAAAACCAAGCAAATAACAGAGGGCAATTTCAATCAACAAACACCAGTCGTTCTAATGGTATCCTTATTTTCTTCCAAAAGGGGCTAGAACATCTGTTTATACCCCCTAAACGGCACCACTCCACCCAGTACCTAGCTCCAAATCCTTTCCCACCGTCTACTGTTTTTGCTTCTTTTTTAAAAAAGAAGAACGCCCTCCGGAATCGAATGTCCCGCATCCCCTAGCGTCGACCGCTTTTTGCTGCTTTTTCTGGAATTCCAAAGTGTTCTTCTTTTATAGAAAAGAAGCAAAAACAGTGCCTGCGGCGTGTGTACGTCACGTGCGTTCTACTGAACTCCAACGGCTGTTTTCGTCATTTTCTGAACAAGGAAGTCAAACAAATTGAATGAATGAGATAAGCACATCGCATACTATCTAACAGTGCCCTCGGTTTACTCGGAAAAGGGCCAGAACATCGATTTATACCCCCTAAACGGTCACGTGCATGTCACGTTCCCGAGCCGTCCTTCTTTTTTTAAGAAAAGAAGCAAAAAACAGTAGACGTAGGGGACCGGTCATTGGTGAGTTCGTTTAGGTGCCGTTGTTTTTTTGCTTCTTTTTTTAATAAAAGAAGACACCACCCGGTGTGCAACACAGCGTGCGGCGTGCGGCTCACTCGTTTGTGGGGTTCGAGAAACACTCGAGGCGCATCGCATCATCGCAGCGCAATGTTTGTTATTTTGCATCAAAAACAACGCAGAGCATCTGCAATGATACCACTGTGAAATTGAATTGCGAACCCAAGACTGGAGTTTGAGCTCATAGACACACCAGATGACGCCATCGGGGGTCCGCCTGAAGGGCAAATTTGCAATCGGTCGCGTGTGGCACCGAATGTGGCTAATTTCGCTGGCAAGGTGCCGTCACGGCACTCACTTTTTTGGGCACCTGCAGCTCGCTCCCAACTTCATATAAAAAAAAGCGCTCATCCGCTAAGGTTGGCACTCCTAAAGACTCAAAAAAAAAATAGGAATAAGAACAGATACCAACTAATCAACTACTTTGAAGGCATCGGACATTGTTAGAACGACATGAGCTCTACTAACGGTGCTGTAAGCGTCGATACAGACGCAGATACCAATATTAACCACTATATGGAGGTGGTTCGAAAGCCCAATAAGCGGTATTGCAATCGTCATCGTCCAGGATTGATCTGCAATAAACAGGCTGACGCTCGAAAGGCCCATGAAATTCAGCAAAGTATGGATTCTTTGGATGAAAAATGTCAGGAAAATATATCGCGGATCTGGTCCACTTTCAGTGCGTCATCGGCAAAGACCCGGCAAGTGATTCTACAGGGCCTGTTGGCTCAATGCTGTTCACCACAGCTTTCTGCAGTGTCTTCTATGATTGAGGACCTGTTGAGAGTGGATTTTATCGATAACCTGCCCCCAGAGTTGTCCGTTAAGATCTTGTGCTACCTAGACACTGCGTCGCTTTGTCGAGCGGCACAGGTGTGCAAGAAATGGAAACAGCTAGCTGACGACGACATTGTTTGGCATCGAATGTGTGAGCAACACATTGACCGGAAGTGTACCAAGTGTGGCTGGGGTCTACCATTGTTGGAAAAGAAGCGGCTAAGAGATAGCAAGAAGGCTATCCAGGCCAGGGTTGAGTATATGAACTCCAAGAAACGAAAATTAGACGTAATGCAATGCCAGGATGACGCAAGCACTCCTAACAGTCGAGGTAACAGCCCGGAGCTTTCTGTAGAACCACCTGCCAAAAAGCAGCTCACAAGACCCTGGAAAGATGTGTATGCCGAGCGATTCTTGGTAGAACGGAACTGGAGAACCAAGAAGTACAAGCTGAAAGAATTCCGAGACGACGAATCCAACTTGCTGTGCTCTCAGTTTGATGACCAGTACTTGATCACTGGTAGCTACGAGGGCAAGGTCAAAGTATGGGATGTCGAGTCGGAAAAGGTGATTCAGGTGCTAGATGGTCACGTGGCTGCTGTCAATGCGGTCAAATTTGACTGCACCAAACTAGTTACTGCGTCATCTGACCGTACTGTTCGAATTTGGAACTACAAGACTGGCGAATGCATTTCCACCTTCTCGGGTCACGACGACAAGGTGCTGTGTCTTGACTTTGACCGTAAATTAATTGCATCTGGTTCATCTGATCACACTATCAAGGTTTGGAACTTTGAAGAGAAGTCATGTCTGACATTGCGAGGGCACAGCGATTGTGTCAGTTCGGTCAAGATCGACTCCAAGTCCAACACATTGTACTCAGCATCTGAAGACTGCGCCATCAAGGTATGGAACCTGGAGACCAAGAAGTGTGTGCGAACGTTTACTGAACATGTGGCTCAGGTCACGTGCGTGCTGCCATTGAAGTTGGACCATCTGGAAGGTAATGACGACTATCACCATCATGATGACAAGGTTATCACCGATGAGTGCTACAGGGGTGGTCCAACGCATTTGTTGTCTTCGTCTTTGGACAATACCGTCAAGCTCTGGGACCTGAAGACGGGTCAATGTGTCCGGACGTTGTTCGGGCATGTCGAAGGGGTTTGGAGCATTGCTGCTGACAACTTCAGAATCATCACTGGAGCCAACGACAAGACTGTCAAGGTTTACGATTTGCAGTCGGGCAAGAATTGGCACACGTTCACGGGCCATGGCACTGCGGTGTGCTGCGTGGGGCTGAACGACACGCGGTTCGCATCAACTGGTGACGATGGGGTGGTCAAGATGTACTGCTTCGACGACTTTGACGAGTAACCTATTTATTTATTTCTAACTGCATTTGCACATACGTTCTATCTATTTATATACACCATACTACATAGCTAATACCATCTAACCGTCTACTGTTTTTGTTTCTTTTTTAAAAAAAGAAGAACATTACGTCTAGGGATATGTCTTCTTTTTCCAGAAAAAGAAGCAAAAAGCGGTGGACGCTGGGGCTCGTAAGGTGTAGAGTATATACTGCTGTGATTCACCCGTCGTCCACTGTTTTTGCTTCTTTTTTAAAAAAGAAGAACATCACCGGGATAAGTACTGTCCACTGCTTTTGCCTGAAAGCGGTAGACGGTGTGAGTCGTGAGTCATGTAGCCCAGTCGTGGCTAATTGTATCAAAGACAATCACAACATGGTCTGATTTTCCATCAGTCGAGTATGGGGTAAAATACCGATGATGGGCAGCGGTTAATTAAAATCTTGATCCATCGAATGGTTGCAAATAACTGCCATGATACCATCTGATAAGAAACCTGAGACAATTTGAAAAAAACTCAACAAATGCCCACTTTTTGGGGGGACAATAAAACCCATCTTGGCTATCGTTCATTCAGGTCGTTCAGGTTATCTCGATGAAACAACTCGGGACTGCCCAGGTTCGACTTGTTGTTGCCAATGATCTGGCCAACTGTCAGGTTCTTAGGCTCTTAGATTGGATGCTGCAAAACATGCAGACTAAAGTGTGATTTCCACAGCGTGGCAGACGGTACTTGGCGAGCGCGACCGAACGCTTTTCTTACGCTTTGATCATATACGAAATTATTTTTGCAATGTCTAAGAGACGAGTCTGTCTTGGATGTTTCTTTTTTGGCAGAAACAAGGCTTGTAAGACAAGATTCTAGACCAGTTTGTCTCACGGCACTCTGGCCGTATCTTTCGACAAGAAGAGATACCAATGGTCATTCGCTTAGGATAATTAAACTTTATTGCAAATATCGATGATGATGGCACTGATAAAAATCAGCTCATTTCCATTCACCCCAGAACAGTCTGTGATTTTGACACTTCCCCAGACCGCCATCCATCGGGGACGCAGATCCAGACTCCCTCAGCCACCATCCAGAAACTGTTTTACTCTCCGTATAGATAGATCATGCACTGCACAGGGTGGAGTTCGGAGACAATTTTCCGGTGCAAGCCGCATGCGGCTCGTACTTCTAGCCCGTGGCTCCACTCTTGGGGGTTCTTTGTCCGTGAACATCCTCACCCGAGAGGACCGAATGTCTAGAGTGTGATGTCTTCTTTTTTTAAAAAAAAAGAAGCAAAAAACAGTAAACAATCTGCTCGGACAACTCCGAGTGTTGAACAGGAGGGGGAAAGAACCCCTCAATATCAATGCTCATTATCGTCTCGACTATCGAGTGAAGTTGTGTTGTTACCATAATCCTCTTAGCATGCGTGCGGCTTAATTGCATACTCTCTCGCTCGCCTATGCTCGCCTATGCTCGCCTGTGCTGCATCATGCACATAGATACCGATCGTTACCGATCATTATGCATACACACAAAAATCGGCGGGCGACGGATCGATTACCGACGGACATGAACTTTTGGGTACATGACGCCGATTATTTCCGAATTTATGATTATACCTTAGTTCATTAAAAAATTTTTAACGGTCTTGCCAAAAATACTTTTTACCGTCTGTTCCTTGCATGACGGCGCAATGTAATGTTGAGAGGTTTATGACCACTAACTATAAACGTTATCATTAGACAAAAATGAGACAACAACATAAACCTCCTTCCCCTCTCTCGTGGCCCCCCTCCCCTTTTCTTACCGCTATCGCTATCGTTGTAAAACATTTTGAACATGGATCTTTGACTTTGTCTTTCCTTTAACCTTAGTGATCTCGAGGGTATCTCTAAATTAAAGAACAACTCATCAACCAATCGATCAATCAATCACCATCTTCGAGTGATACATATATAACGATTACGAACTCAAAAGATCAACTAGTGATGACTGTAGATCGACATGTACATACATCTAAAAAAATTTTTACGAGAAGCGGTCTTGACCCATCCGTGAACGGCTGAGAATCTATACACCACTATACCCAAGAATCGCGATGTGGGCGTCGTAAAAATAAAAATAATAATAGTCCTGCAAGCTGTAAGTGGAACGTCTGCAGGAATGCAGATCTATCACCGCCTGTTTTCATTCTAAAAAAACAATTAAATCCTCGAATCCGGATGCCTGATGATTTGACCTGCAGCTACTATGCCGGCCATTGATAAAAAAACAACGCGTCATAGTCACTATAGTGTTGGTTGACTGTATAGTTGACTGCATCGTTGGTGTTGGTGGTGATGGTGTACAGATTACAGTATCTAGTTGTTGTTGTTTTCTCGTATCATCAATTGGCGATTAAGGGACCATACAACGTTTTCAAAACCCTAAAGAGTAAACAAATAAAACAATCACAATCCCAATCACTCTTGCACAATTTCATCGAGATCCCTGCCTTAACCCTCAACCTTCAACCCTCAATCCTCAAGCCATACCAACCCCTCACCGCGGGCATCAAGATGGATGGATGAGTATGAACAGTCGATGGTGGTGCAGCAAACACAACAGTCCATTTAGCCTAACTTTTTTTTTACTTATCGCGTTGTCATTCCATATTCTAAATCTGATCCAACCCATAAACCCAGAATTAGTAGTCTAAAAACTAGTGTGGTGTTTAGTCTCTAGTGTGGTGTCTGTGTTGTCTGACCCAACAAGCATCGTGACTTGTAGTACAACCCACACGTGAACATTATATTGAATATTATTTATCATCATTATTATTTTTCTCACCAGGCAATCTCAAAGTAGATGGCGATAGTCGATCAAACATTGCAAAAGAGAGGAGGGGTTTGGTTTCTTGACCTGGGCTTGGATCGACTAAGTTGGTTAGTATTATATTTAATACATGTCTTTCATGTCTTTCGTTTATTATTTATGACTCCTTCCCTCTATTTTTTATTTCCTTCTATGCAAATCAAAAGGCAGCAGCAGCAGAGCAGCATAATGTAGGTTGCTCTTCCCACCCCTTTTAGTACATAGATAGATATTTCTCAAGATGCGTAATTGGCGTTCTTGTGCAGCCATGCCATTTCATTAGAGTTTTGTTATTCTTAATCAAACCAACCTACGAACCCAATCAGTAAGTTCGAAAATATTTAGATATCCTTTAAATTTATGACATGATTGTTTGGATGAACCAAAAAAGTGGCCAAAGCGAGCGGCTCTTCCTATCGTGATTGGATTGTACTTGTAGTAGCAGCAACAGCCACAACCAACCAACCAACGTACTATTACCACTATCATCGCTACAACTACTACCACCAGCGCATCATCTGCTGTTGTTGCTACTACTGCTACTCCTAGCTAGTTCCGGCACCGCCGCACAACAACAACAAAGACATAGGTCCCTTTAACTCAATCAATTACGTTTAGTTACGTTACTTATTCACCGTTTCGGTTATGGATCACTTATCATCCACTTGAAACGAACTTAACTCTAAGCTATACTCAAAAGAAAAAATTTTTTTTTATCTGTCTCTCTAGAATAGACTGTTGGATGGATGGATCGACAGTGATTTGCATATAAACCAAAACAGCAAAAAAATTACCCCTCACTTCACTTCTGGCTGGTTCTTTGCCATCCATCAACTCAGCTCGATTACAAACATATCAATCAATTGATTAAGTTATACCTTACCAATCTAATCCAATCCAATCCACGACCGGGCCACGCCATGCCATGCCATTCCATCCCATGCTATGATGCCATATGCCATGCCATGCCATTCCATCCTGCCATAATTGCGGCACATGTTGTTATCAATGGTTAAGATTGCTATATACTGTTTTCTCGATCACTATCTAGATTCTAGGACCCTCAGAGTTTGGTTTTTCTAGTTTTTCTAGTGTTTCTACACTATACAAATAAAAAAAAAAATTCCAAAAATTCCACCGGCTGCAAAAGCTGCAGAGATGCAAAGATGCAGAGAGGTTGCTTTGCTGCAACCAGTGTGATGCTACTCCTGCTGCTTCTGCTGCTTCTTGCTGGCTGCTGCTGCGGCGAGGCGAGGTTTGTTAACCAGGTAGGTTGGGTTGGTTGGCTCATACCGAAACCTACCTTTACTTTTTCTTAAACACTTCAAGCTTTTTTTGCCATATTCCTTTGATTGACTCTAGCAACTTTGCTTTTTGAGCAGATTTCTTTTATTCCGTAGCTTCCACTGTGTTGAACAATACTAATACAAAAGTGAGGTGAGGAAAAAAAAAAAAAAAATTCCCCGTTGAAACTATATATACATTCAAGGTTGCCCTTTTGTATGTAATAAATAATTTTCACTCTGATAACATAAGAACAAGACTATGACCACTGTAGCGCCCGTATCCCCGGTATTAGCTGGAGTTAACGACGGTTACGCTTATCAGGTTCAAGGTCTTTCAGCATCTGCATCTAATTCAGCATCAGCATCTTCCACAGCATCTTCCAACTCAGCATCCTCATCATCCAGTTCATCATCTCCATCTCCTGTTGATGAAACCAAGGATACAGAGGCTCACAAAAAAGGGTATTCTTCATTGCCTATCATGTCACGCTTGCATCATTTGAGTGCTCTTCCGCATATCCACAACAAACAACAAAGCTCCTCTGGAAGTTATTCAGCACCTGCATCTCCTCTCTCAATATCTAAAGAAGATAAGGCTTATACATATGAAAAGAAAACCGAAACCGAACCAGCAGGGCCCGAGCCTTCGGATGATGATAAAACGGCTCAATGTCCAAAACTGTACATATCAGGTGGATCTCCAAATGCAAAATCTGCCAACTTCATGCATAGAGGAAGAAGAGGATTCCCAAGTCGTGTTGGCGATGATCATTTGAGTAATGCCCTGATGTTTGGTCATCGAAAGTCATCTAGTTCTTCGGATGGTTCGGATAGTTCAGCCGGTTCTCCAGAGGTGTTTCCTGAGAAATCCATTTCAGTGTATGATTTGCCAAAGCTTAACAATTCTAGCAGTAGCAGTAGTGACGAAGATGGAACAAGAATCATTCGAAAGAAATCTGGTGAACGAGTCAAGAGTTCACTAAAGTTGCCATCTTTGGTACGTGCCAAAAGTTTGCCTTCAACTTCGGCTAAAAATGTACATTTTGATACCAAAAAGCTGGTTCAAATTCGACGCTTCTCAAAAACTGATGAGCCAAATGCTGTGTCTGCAGATTCGTCACCAGTAGAAGAAAAGGTGACGTTCCATTGGGCCAGTGATGATGATAATAGTTCATCGACTTCGTCAAGTGACGATGAAGAGGAAGATGAGTACGATAGAAAGATTGGCTACTTTAATTACATGTCTTCTACCGAATGGTCTATCAATTTGCCAAATTTTGTCAAGCATGACAATGATCAAAACGCAATGTGTTATCTAGACCATTTGTTTTTGTCCAGTGATAAGACCACTTTGATTGGACATGTTGCCGTGAAGAATATCAACTTCCACAAGCAAGTAACGGTACGATATACTGTTGATTATTGGAAGACAGTCACTGAAGTAACCGCCAATTACAATGATGATGTTCGTAAGAAGCAACAACGTGCTGGTTATGACCGATTTACGTTTACTATTTGCCTTGATGATCTTCCACAACGAGCTTTGGTGACTAAATCAATGTTCTTTTGCATTCGATACAACTCCAATGGCGAAGAGTTTTGGGATAACAACCATACTTTCAACTATCAGATTGATTTCAATCGAGTTGACAAGGCTACATCTACTCCTAGAAAGCATGTACCAGGGTATGGCCAACAAGCTCGACGTCGTCATCACCATCGTCGAAACCATTATCGATCAAAATCTGAAGATTTTGATAAGCATTTCCAAACGTCTGCCACTAGAGACTTGGTGGATGATGAACCATCACCCTCTTCACCAACCAAGAATAAAAACAAGCTAAGTGCAAGATATTCATTCGGTTCAAGTTATAATAGTAACCAACATGACGATGAAGTTGACGGCATTTTTAAATTTCCATCTTCATCCAAAAAGGCTCCATCATTACCATTGACCAATGCTATTCACCAGCGACCTGCATGGGACTCACGGTCATACCAAGATTTACTAAACAATTACTGTTTCTATAAAGAACAAAAGCCCTCGGCTACCACCTCTGCATCTAAAAGCAAAACGAATTCTACGACTACGACCGCTACGACTAACAATACCAACACCACTACTAATGAAAAAACCACCGCCACCGCCGCTTCTTCTTCTGAGCCGCCTTTTAGCGTCTATAAATCCCCAAAAGCCGGTGTATTTGTTTAAAAATTTGTACATTTTTAAGTTATTTCATTTTTTTTTTTGACGAAGTCTGGACTTCTAAAAAAAAAGTGCTTTTATACATAGGTTTCATAATTATTATATTATTATCAACAAATTACCATAATACCAAAGGGGGTTGTGAAACAACAACAAGAAAAAATACCAGGGGTTCCGTACATACTGCTTTATACAGGCATATTAGTCATGTGGAGAGGCGGTGGATTGTTTGTGGAGTAAATCACAAGCACGAGCACGAGCATTAACGTCAACATGACGTGGGTTTGGTTCAGAGTTTATTTCTTTAAAATATGGTGTGATATTTGAGACAGTCCAAGATATGTTTCTTTGTTGTGTTGCTGTTAAGCCGCACGACATGCGGTTCGGGCACGGGAATGAACTTTTTCTGGCAACCCCCCTTTCCTTCTCCGGATATTTTTATTGTTGAGATCACCATGCATGTATTCTGAAAACATATTTTGCCGATAGCTCGCTCACCGCATCAGCCAGCCAACAGGAAAACCCGGGGAGGAGCCTATAGTGCCGTGTGCCGATATTCCGTTACCGGAACATACAGGCTTTGTTGAGCCGATAATTTCCGGATATAGTAAAATTTTTTTTTTGTTCGGCTGCTCAGCCGTGCATGGATGGACCAAGTCATTCCGATTTGACAATTCCGTTAAAATAACGCTAACGTTAACATATGGGTGCATCCGGAACGGCTGAGCCAAGAAAAACAGAAGAAATTGCTGTACGAATGATTAGATATAAGATACGATCACCAATGATATAGATTATCTGCGGAAAAACGCCATGCATTTAGCAGTATGCATGGCATAGCATCGCATCGTATAACATTTGAGGTTACGCCTCAGTGGAAAAATTTTGATATCGACTGTGCAGCCACTGAGATTGATGTCTTGGTTTCATTATGACTCTAATGTAGCCATGTTGCACCACGGCAGGCTCCAGACCACCACACTACGGACATATTCTAGTTGCTACTGTTTTTGCTTCTTTTTTAAAAAAGAAGAGAACCCACCCCCAGAGCTTAAAGCCCAAAGCCTAGAGCCTGTACTTCTCGGGGAACCACACGGGCCACGGTTTTCCTTGAAGCTGTTTAACGAGCGCCTTACCTGACAGGAAGATTCTGGGCATGCCGTGGCCGCCAAAGCCTACAATCACGTATACGTTCGGAGACAATTGACCCACGAATGGGTTTCCCGTATCACTGAAGCCCATGATTCCAGTCCATTCCTCGTCGGGAGGTGCGGAGATGCCCAGTATTTCGTGGGCCTTGTTCCGGAGCTGCTGTGAGATGATGGGGCAAATCGTGTTATCGTCCACGATTCCAACTTCCTCTGTTGGACTGAAACGTCTCAAGCCACCCAACGCCACTGAGACCTTGCCGGTGTCAGGACATGGGACGATAGACAGATATTCGTCCAGGATCCCCATGCTGAGCCTCCCGTTGGCGATTATTTTCAACGGGAGATCGCTCTGATCCACACACCACCGGCTGATCTGACCGCGAACGGGAGTGACCTTGACCTTCGCGTTGGGCGATGCCGCCAGCAAAGGTTGACTGAACCCGTTGGTGGCCAGCACAACCTTGCCGGCGGTGATCACCCCACGGTTGGTGTGCACAACCGTGCTGTTGAGTTTCGTGACAGTGGTGTCAGCATGGAGCAATAGCCCACCTTTGACCACACACTGTTGCAACAGCCAATCCACCAGCCGGTAAGGGTTGATTGGGGTCGTCTTCACTGCCCCAATGGCTCCAGCTACCGGCCATTCCGAACGCACTCCTAATTCTTCCGCAACAAGTTCACCACTCAGCACCCGTAGAGACCCTTCGATTATGCCCTTGCGGGACAATTCTCCGAGCTGGCTCTTGGCATGGTCGAAGTCTTGTGCGTTTTCAAAGATGAACCACCCAGTGTTTGTGTCTTCGTTCTCATGGATCAGACAGCTCTGTTCCAGCTGTTTGTCTTGCTTGATAATGTTGTAGAGCACCGAGTAGTTCAGTTTCTCAAATTCGATATCTGGTGACAAGTAATTGGGTGCCAAGTGGCCCCCATTCCTGCCTGACGCCCCAGAGCATGTCTCTCGGGCCTCAATCATGACCACTTTCCCTTTGTAGTTCTCGCCCACCAGTAAGTGATACGCCGCAGAGGCGCCACAGAACCCTGACCCTACAATCACCACATCTGCGTGTGATGGCAGCACGGATGACGACTGGTAGTGTGCCAATGGTGACTTCTCTGCGGCCCAGAACGATAGCCGGTCTTTAGTTATAGGTGGTGGGAATGCCATTGTGTCTATGTGTGTATGTCCAGTGTGGTGGTGCGGTGCGGTGTGTGGTGACGATAGTGGCTGCACGTCACGGACCCCGAACCTGTGGCTACCCGGCTGAGTACCCCTGGGGTGGTGTGTTCTTCTTTTTTAGAAAAAGAAGCAAAAAAAAACTGTCGGCACTGGGGGATACTACGGAAGAAGTGGATGTCAGGACGGTAAGTTTGATATTTGTGGAAATCGCGGTGTTTTGTGCGGCGTGCGGCTCATCTACTGTTTTTATTGCGTATGTACGTCTACTGTTTTTGCTTCTTCTTTAAAAAAGAAGAACGTGTCCCTTGCGCATGTACCTACGTGCTGGCCTGGACTGACGGCTTCATGGGCACGAGCCCCCATTTGCTGAGCAGAGCCTTGTCCTCGTCCCACCCGTTGCACATCGTGGTGAGCATCTTGTGGCCCGTGAAGATGGCGTTGGCTCCAGCCAGGAAACACATTGCTTGCTCGTGCTCTTTCATAGTATACCGTCCGGCAGCCAGTCGCACAATTGACCCGGGCATGATGATTCTGGCAGTCGCAATGGTCCGCAAAACGTTTTCGAATGGCAGTTCCTTCTTGATCTCGTCGCCCATCGGGGTGCCCTTGATAGGCACAAGCTTGTTGATGGGCACAGATTCAGGGTGCTCTGGCAGCGTGGAGAGGGTATGCAGGAAAGACACATGATCTTCAGGTGACTCCCCTAGACCAAGAATACCCCCAGAACACACGCTAACTCCGCTGGTCCTCACCCGGTCAATGGTGTCCAAACGTTCATCGTATGTTCTTGTCGAGATAACAGACGGGTAATGTTCACGTGAGGTGTCCAGATTGTGGTTGTATGCTGTCAACCCGGCTTCTTTCAAGGTGCCCATTTGCTCCTGACTAATCATACCCAGTGTAACACAGCTTTCTAGCCCAAGGTTGTTGACCTCTGTGACCATTGCTGCGATCTTCTTCAGTCCAGATTTACGACCAGTCATATCTCGCCAAGCAGCTCCCATGCAAAACCTTGTAGAACCGTTGTCCTTGGCCTCTTTAGCTGCCTTGATGACATCTTCTACGGTTACAATCTTTTCGGCCTTGACTCCGGTGTTATACCGCGTGCTTTGAGCGCAGTATTTGCAGTCCTCAGTGCAGCCTCCAGTCTTGATGTTCATCAATGTGCACATTTGGACTTCCTGTGGATTGTGAAACTTACGGTGAACCACACCTGCTGAATGGATCAATTCGATCAATGGCGAGTTATAAACATGTTCAATCTCTTTTTTTGTCCAATCGGTTCTCAATTTTGAAGATTCACGGGCATTGGCTAGTGTGCCGAAGGCTCTTCTACGAATAAAGAATGACATTGCGTTGAGTATGAGAGGGGAAACAGGAAACAGGAAAGAACTTTCGTTCAATTGCAATTTATATACAACAGATTAGATTTATTTTCCATATGATTGGCTAGATAATACCAAAAACCGATCATGACGTTATGATTTGTTGAGTCAAATTTGTTGAGTCACTGGAGTCACCTGAGTCGCGCGACTCCCGAATCAATGCCGAAGACACATATAAAGATACCACCTGGGAATACACAATTTGTTAAATATTTTCTTTAAAAATTGAAAATTCAGATGTATAAACGGTTTCAGGTGTTTGGTGCCAATACCGAAGTTGGGAAGACAGTATTTTCCACTGCTCTCTGCCGTCATTTGACCAAGATTGGGCAGAAAGTTTCATATATTAAGCCAATTCAGACGGGAGATGATTATGACCATGCTCATATAGGGAGGTATACCAATGCCTTTTCAGAGAATCTATTTCACTATAAGCTTGCTGCCAGTCCCCATCTTTCAACCAACATCTCACCGTCCGAGTTCATCTCCAGCTTGTCCAAAAACCTTAAAGATCACAGTAAAACCTATGACTGGACCTTTGTTGAGACTGCAGGGGGTGTGCTCACTCCTGGCCCTGAGAACAAACTTCAGGCAGATTTGTATCGACCATTGCGATTGCCTACTATTCTTGTTGCCGACCCAAAGTTGGGTGGAATTGGCTGTACCCTTTCGGCATATGAATCGTTGAAAATCAGAGGCTACGACGTAGTGGCCATTCTATCCTTTGCCAAGTCTTATGACGGTGATTTTGGCAATCTGGAATTCTTTCAATCTCAGTTCGATAACGTTCATGCCATGGATCTTCCGCCGATGGAAGGCGATTTGGAGAATTACTATAACGAGAAATCTGGCCAATTGGATTCTGTTGTGAAGTCAATTGAGGAATACCACGAAGAAAGGCAGCACAAGCTGCAAAATATGGCTTCCGAAGCTGAAAAATACATCTGGTATCCTTTCACTCAACACAAGGAAATCAGCAAAGATACTATCACTACCATTGACTCCGCTTATAACAATGATTACTATGTATCATCAGCAGACAATACCGAAATAGTTCCCGCAATGGACGCTTCAGCTTCATGGTGGACACAAGGATTGGGCCATGGGAACCCAGAGCTTGCTTTGACTGCTGCATCAGCAGCTGGTAGATACGGCCATGTCATTCTGGGCAATACCATTCATGAACCTGCCCTTGAGTTAGCCAAAAAGGTGCTGAAGGTACTAAAGAATCCAAGACTTTCCCGGGTGTTCTACTCTGACAATGGCAGCACGGGTGTTGAGGTAGCAATCAAGATGGCTCTGGCATCTGCGTGTGTACGGTACGACTGGGATGTTTCTGATGGATCAATTGGTGTTTTGGGTCTCAAGGGTAGCTACCATGGCGATACAATTGGTGCTATGGACTGTTCCGAACCGTCCATCTTCAATCAAAAGATCACTTGGTACAAGGATCGTGGATACTGGTTCGATTACCCGGTTGTAAAGATGAAGAATGGCAAGTGGGTTCTCGAGTTCACGGACAAGAGTATACCAAGACCAGACAAGACCGAATTCGATTCGCTAGACTCTGTGTTTGATTTGGAATCCAGAGATGTGAATGTTTACAAGGACTATATCAAAGAGACCATTAAAGTTCTTGTCGCAAACGGACAGAAATTCGGCGCAGTCATCCTTGAGCCAGTGCTACTGGGAGCAGGGGGAATGAAATCGGTTGACCCATTGTTCCAGAAGGCACTTGTTGAAGCAGTGCGTGAGATGGAATCGGTATTCAGTGGTGGTGTCACTACAAGCAATGAACCACGAGATGAAAACTCATGGTCTGGTCTACCTGTTATTCACGATGAAGTGTTCACCGGGATGTATCGTCTGGGAAAATCATCGTCTTCATCATTGGTGGCATATCCTGACATTTCAGTGCATGCAAAGGTGTTGACTGGTGGCACTCTTCCTCTATGTGTAACCACTGCCAGTGAGAGCATTTTCAACTCCTTCCTGAGCAATGCCAAAGCTGATGCACTGCTACACGGTCACAGCTATACGGCTGCACCCATCTCGTGCAGTGTTGCTTTGAAGTCACTAGACACATTGGAACAATGCTCAACAGAGTTCTGGGATGGAGAGTTCATCAAAGACCTGTCATTCAATGACAAGGTGGATGGTGTATGGTCAATGGGAACGGTTCTAGTCATCCATCTGAAAGATGACAATGCTGGATATTCGTCAACAGTTGGATCTGAAATCCACAAGAAGTTGAAATTGCTGAATATTCACAGTCGACCACTGGGCAATGTTGTGTATTTCATGTGTGGACAGACATCGTCGCCGGCCGAAATTCAGTCCATCCAGTCAAGAATACGCAAGGCGTTTGAAAACTAAATAATCTATAATCGCGAATTCTGGCTATGTAGGCTATGTAGTATGCTGATTAATTTATCAATCTGTTCTGTAGTATTCCCCGCATGAATACAAACTCTTACCCGTTCCTTTCCCTTAGGAACAGTGGGATAAACAATTGGTCTAACGAGAATCCCATTATTCCGGCAAAGCAACGACAATCGCCTGGGGTCTGAACATATTACCCCTATTATAGATGATTGCGAGGGATTGTTGGGGTTATGAAGCGAATCAAAGTACCTTATCAAACTCCAAAGCTTTGACTGTAATACCGCGAATTCAACGGTCCCGAAGAACCGATAGGATGCCTTAATTGCTGCTAGACAGGGAAAAGACAATGCTGTCGAAAATATCAAAGGACGAGAATAGTTGATAAGGTATTCCCGGGTAATTGGTGAGCACAATACTACTGCTCCTGTGGCACACAATGCTTTCCCGAAAGTACACAACCGTATAAAGATATCATTTTCAACCTGGCACTCAGAGACTAAACCCTTTCCATTTGGTCCAATTGTCCCAGTAGCATGTGCTTCATCGACAATGATGTATGTCTTTAGCTCTTTGAATGATTTTACTAGCTTTACAATCTCGTCAAGAGGAGCCACGTCACCGTCCATACTATACACACTTTCCACGGCAATAAAAACATTCTTACCAGTGTCAGCTTCTGTCAATCGTTGCTTCAATGACTGCAGTGAATTATGCTCGAACGCACACCTCTTGGTATTTCGGGAAAGCCTCATTCCATCGTGGACACTGGCATGGATCAGTTCGTCATAAATGATCCAATCGCCTGGTTGTGGGATGCACGAGAAAATGCTAACATTGGCATCGAATCCAGAATTAAAGAGCAAACAAGACGGAGAATTGTAGAATTCTCCAATATACGATTCAACACTCTCAATGTAATTATTATTCCCATCCAACAACCGGGATCCACCATTTCCAAGCCTGTAATTGCAAAAGTTTAGCTCCTCTTGGAAGTATTGCTTCAATGTAGAATTCTCAGATAAAGACAAATAGTCATTACTAGAAAAGTCCACCAGCCCATCTGATTTTGTCAACGACCGAAGACGGCCCTTCTTTTCTCTATTTTTCAGGACCTTGCTTAATGTCTCTTCAAGATTCATGGCTTGTGGGAAGGGTACAATGACTAGAATGACTCCAATTTAGACAGGGAAAATGACTAGCATGACTCCAAGATCTGCATCACACCGAGGCACGAGGCGCAAGCTGCAAGAGCCAATATGCATTGTGAAACGGCCATAAGTGACTGGGCAACTCGCGTCATCTCAACAAAAATTTTCTGGGTCTCCGCCGTTCTTCCGGGGGTGTCATTGCCGAGGAAGAGGGGTGGTTCTAGGCTAGCCAATTTGCTGAAAACCGAACCGGACCAATATCCCGCAGACTCTTGGCCGTAATTGGTACTCACGGTGACAATTTCCGTACCCGGTGCGAGCAATTGACCCCCAATTGAGCCCAGTATATCGGGTTAATGTCTTCTTTTTTGACAAAAAAGAAGCAAAAAACCGTCACTTTGTGAGGGTCTAAGGAGATCCCAACCCGTACTCCCCCCCACCGTCTACTGTTTTTTGCTTCTTTTTTAAAAAAAAGAAGCCACCACACGGCACGTGACAAACCCGAGCCGCACGCCGCACGAACAGCCATCGGAGGGTTGCGTGCTCCATCTCCGACAGGGAAAAAAAAATTTGAGCCTCGCAACAAATTTTATTCGGTTCTTGATTCTATATCATCAAACACCAGGATCAGCATGACCACGTTCAAGAGCTTCGACTTGGACGCTCGTCTACAACAGGCTCTAGTGCAGCTTGACTATAAGGAACCAACGCTTGTACAGCAGAAGGCTATTCCTTTGGCACTACAAGAAAAGAAAGATATTGTTGCTCGTGCTAAAACAGGATCCGGTAAAACTGCGGCTTATGTTATTCCAATCATCCAAAGTATTTTGCAGGAAAATGTCACAAACGAAAACCGAGCATTGATCTTGGTACCTTCTAGAGAGCTATCGGATCAGGTACAAAAGGTTGTTGTGCAGATGGCCATGTATTGCGATAAGGTGATCAAATCAGTTAATGTTGCTCAACAGGTAAGTGAACAAGTTCAATCATCCCTATTAGCAGATTCACCGGCAATCATCGTAGCAACACCAGCTAGAGCTATCCAGCATGTTAGAAATGGGAATATTGACCCAAAAGCATTGAAATATCTTGTTATTGATGAAGCAGATTTGGTATTGTCTTATGGTTATGAAGCAGATTTAAACGGACTAGCTGAGGAATTGCCGGTGAAAAAGACACTACAGACTTGGCTGATGAGTGCAACCTTGAGTGATGAAGTTGATGAGATGAAAAACAAATTCTGTAGAAACACTGCCATTTTGAAACTCGAACAGGATGATGAGTCGGAGAATGAATTGATGCAATACTACGCAAAATGCAGTGAACACGACAAGTTCTTATTAGCATATGTTATTTTCAAACTCAACTTGATCAATGGCAAGACCATTGTCTTTGTTAACGATGTGGATAGATGCTACCGATTAAAACTGTTTTTGGAGCAGTTTGGTATCAAAGCAGCGACCCTAAACAGCGAATTGCCGGTTGCGTCAAGATTGCATATCGTAGACCAATTCAACAAGAACGTGTATAATTTGGTGATTGCTACTGATGAAAGTACGTTGGTTGATGATGTCGCTGAAACTCAAGAACCATCCGAATCTCAATCTCAATCTCAGTCCCTGTCGCAATCTCAACCAAAGGACAAACGAACTAAGCGTAAGGACAGCGAATACGGCGTAAGCAGGGGGGTGGATTTTAAGAATGTTTCATGTGTCGTAAACTTTGATTTGCCTACCTCCTCAAAGGCTTATACACATAGAATTGGTAGAACTGCAAGAGGCAAAAAGTCTGGTATGGCATTGTCATTTGTCGTGCCAAAGGCAGAATGGGGCAAGCATAAAGCATCAAGTCTGAGCACGGCCAAGCGAGATGAGAAGATTTTAGCAAGAATTGAGAAGCATCAGGCTAAAAACGACCAAGAACTGAAACCGTATCAGTTTGATATGAAACAGGTTGAAGCATTCAGATATCGAATGGAGGATGCATTCAGGGCAGTTACCAAGGTTGCAATTCGTGAAGCTCGGGATAAAGAATTCAGACAGGAATTGCTCACAAGTGATAAGCTAACACGACATTTCGAAGAGAATCCAGAAGACTTGGCAGGGTTGAGACATGACAAGGTGTTGCATCCTACAAGAGTTCAACCACATCTCAAGCGAGTTCCAGATTATTTATTACCAACTACAGCTGGCGGAGTCAAGAAAGATATTGGATTTGTCAAGTTCAAGAAAGGTACACAGAATCGGATTCGAAAAATACGAAATGCAAAAGCACACAAACCGTCTTCCAAACGGAAAGATCCGTTGAAATCTTTCCGGCCAGGCAAGAAGTAGTGCCAGAGCCTATATAACATTGGTATAGCTATCTAATACGAAGCATTGTAAAGCATTTTGACTAAGAAAACATCTAGTTATACAGCTCCCTCGACTGTTTTTGCTTCATTTTTAAAAAAGAAGAGAGTACTCTTTGGTTGACGACTTATTTTTCCAGAAAAAGAAGAAAAAAGCGGTCCCTAAGTAACATAGCTATCTAGCACGACTAAAAAGAAGCGGCGTACTTCTGCAATGCATCTAATTCTACAGCTCCCTCGATCGATTCATCGTTCAACGACTCAACAATAGCCTGAGCCACTATTTGTACAGATATCGAGGGTAGTTTACTGGAAACACAATCCATCTTTGTCAGCTTCGCCAGGTTTTCAGTTAGACTGGCCACAGCCCCAAGTTTACCCCGAAACGAAGACTGGTCGTTGATATCATACATAAACCCCGGTCTAATAAATACAGTTCGCAGGCCAGAAATCAATTCCAGTTTATCTTCAGCATCTCGTTTGGACTTAATGTACTGAGAATCTGCGAGCGGATTCCAATCCGCCGCAGACACGTATACGAATGATTTACTATCACCAGTCTTTGCCAGCTCATTTGCTAGGATCAATGCAGAATCTCGATTTAGTCGAGTAAAGTTATTTACAGAGCCATTTTCCATTGGATTACGTCCCTTGAGTCGTTTTCGAATCAGGTCTACCACACCACCTATGTCTGAAGGCCCATTGACTGTATCCTTGTAAGAGGGGTCGTCGAATATCGTTCCCATTGTATGCACCACTGCATCGGATTTCGCTAGCTGTTCTTTGTAGGTTTCTGGGTCAAAGACGTCTGCCTTACGCCATTGAATTTGGCTAACGGCACTCAGCGGAATGCCGGTAGTGTTAGTCAAACGACCCGACCTCGACAATGAGGTGACGCTGTATCCAGCGTTCAATGCTGCCATACACACATGTCTCCCTAGGAACCCTGTTCCTCCTAGGACCGCTACCGATTTCAAAGCGCTGCTCATGGTTGGAGGTCGTGTGTGGTTGGAGTGATGAGAGAATAATCTGGTGATGTTGGGACGAATGTGCGGCTCGGGAGTAGTAGCTCTACTGTTTACTGTTTTTGCTTCTTTTTTTAAAAAAGAAGATACCTCCGCAATGATGTGCTTTTCGTGTCATTTTATTTATACAATACATACAAACAACTAGCTAACTAACCGGTAGTAGCGTTCCAGTCTGGGAACTTCAAGTCCACTGGCCAGTCTGGTCGAGTGTATCGCTTCTTGCCATTTGTCACGTGCACCTGATCCAACTTGGCGACGTCTTCCTTTGAAAGGTCGACGACCTTGGAGTTTTCGACGATTCGAGCTGGGGTGGTGGTCTTTGGCAATGCAATTCGGCCGGTAGAAGTGTGGTATGAGACCAAGACACTGGTGACGGTGGTGTTGTACTTCTTGGCCAACTCAGTGACAGTTTCGTTGGTGAACAATGGACCACCAGTGGAGCCGAAAGGTGAATAAGCTTCGACCAAGATGCCCTTGGACTCGGAGTATTCAACGACTTCGGTTTGCGGCAAGGATGGGTGGCATTCGATTTGGTTGACAGCTGGAACAACAGTGGCATCTTGCAACAAGCCTTCCAAGACTGGTTGAGAGCAGTTGGATACACCAACGGCCTTGGCCTTGCCGGAGGCAGCGACCTTTTCGAATTGTTTCCAGGTTTCCTTCAATGAGAAGTTTTCGTCAATGTCTCGGGTTCCGTCTGGCTTTCGTGGAATGAGATTGTCTGGACCGTGGTACTTGACACCAATTGGCCAATGCATTAGATATAAGTCAACGTAGTCCAACTGTAGGTCCTTCAAGGACAAGTCCAAGCATTCTTCCACACGTTGGTGGTATGGAGGAGGAGCCTTGGTGGTGATGAAGATGTCTTCTCGCTTGACCTTTCCGCTGGCCAGTGCTTTGGCAATACCGTTGCCAACTTCCTTGTGGTTTCCGTAGGCGAAAGCGCAGTCAATGTGTCGAACACCAGCCTCAGTCAAGGCATATTCGACAGCAGCTTCGACAGCGCCCTTTGGTGATTGCCATGTTCCCAGGCCGACCGCTGGGATTTTGGCACCGGTGTTGAGAGTGAGGTCAATTGAAGTCATTTTTCTTGTCAATATGGAAAGAAATCTCATAAAACAGGCTCTTTCAACGACGAATGCGTGGTATTTATACTTTTGCCCCGCCCCCAAAGAAATATGGATGCTGACGTGGGGGTGCAAAAGCGGGGTCCGGGCCAGCGCTCCGAATTAGAGCCAAAACAGAGCCATTCGTAGCGTGGAATCACGCAAGCAGGGACGATATTACTCCGACCATGCAGAGACGTGAAAAAATTATTCCCGAAACGCGCCGCGTGCGGCTCACGGCTCACGCATGGAGGTGGCTTTCTTCTTTTTCAAAAAAGAAGAAAGCCACCGGAAGCGCAATTTACTCGTCTATTGTATTACAAATTAACTATTCGCTCTTTTGAGACTGAGAAGAGGAAGTATGAGGGTCTTCTGGCTCGTCTTGCACAGCGCCCTGTAGCTTCTTTATATGTAGTCCTTTCACCGGAATAACATCCCGGCCGAGTGCAAACCCTGGATGCACTGCTGTCAATGGAATGATTCCAAACAATACCATCAGCCCATCTAGTACCAAGACGTACCTTTCATGGGTCATTAAATAACCTGTGAAGCTCTCGCTCAGTTCTGCCACTCTGTAAATCGTTCGGATGTATAAAAACAAAACAGACACTGCGATTGCCCATGGGAACAGTCTGAACATTAAGGTCTGTCGCAATGATACGTATTTCGGATTATGGTCTACTGGGTCCGACTTGTACAGTCTCCAGCAAAATAGTCCGAATAGAGCAATAAATAAGGTCATGGCCGCAAGCTGGAATGAAACACCAGCAGTCATGATGTTTGTTCCAGGTTGAATGTCCTTGTCATCCTGCAATGCAATTGCTGCCATTCCACCTCCTACTGCTTGAAGAATCAACCCAATCAAATCACAAATGATGAAAATCAACGAATAATGCATGGGCCTGAGCAGAGAATACTGCTCGCCATATATCGTTACAAGCTTTGCCAACAGATAATAAATGCCTCCAACTAGGAATGCTGGACCTAGGGTGAGGCAAATAATCTGGACTAAGAAAAAATTGAGGTCCCCTGGGTCAGATGAACTCTTCCATCGTCCAATGTACCCAGCAACTTCTAAACCGTTGCCGATGAAAAATGCGATGCTGAACCACCATTGCTTGTAGTAAAACCCAAAAACATGGCAGCCCCAAAGAATTGTAAACAGAACTAATGCTGCCAGATTAGCTGGCTCACTGGGTGTCATTCCACCATACAAGCTTCCATAGCTTTCAGATGGTACGAATGTGGCATTACTTTGCTGAATAATCTGAGGTGGGATATCAGTTGGTGAATAACCAGGTGGTAAAGTTACCGTAGCTCCCGGCTGGATACTTGTAAATGCTAAACTATATGATAGAGTAGTCATCGTAAAAAAAATTAAAGTTCTCCTCTTCTATGAGATGAGAGTTTAACGTGCGGATGGGTCGGAAGTGCGTTGATGTGAAAGAAAGTAAGAAAGAAAAAGCCGTTCCTTATAAACAAGATGTAATTTTTTCTTCGTGATTCATATGCAATTGAAACCTAGTTCTTAAACTCCAACGGTCTTTGAGTGGCGGCCATGTAAATATCCGAATACAATCCGAAAGCTCATACCTTTCCGGGCTTTGCATATCTCGACTCAGTTCCGAGCTTCCGAACTTGTTACGCAATCATGACAGTCGTGATGCATTGGCTGATAGTGGCATTTTTCCATTAACAATATTAATATTTCAAACCCCAGGTCGACCCACACGGGGTTGACAAACGGAACAAGGAACATAGAACACAAGATTGAGTTGCGCAAAAGCCATTCAGCCGTTAGGTTAGGCACAAAACAAAGATCTTCATGCCGTACCCTGTAGATCGGGGTTGATCGGAGTATGGATATCGATCTAACAACCCTAAATTTTTTTCTGTTATCCGGAAGTTCTTGATCTTTCGGATAATCATATCTCAAATATACAAATATAGCCACAACCTGGGTTGCTTGGCTTTCCTTGAATTGGCGACTCTGGGCTTTGTGCGATATCGGCGTACCGAGACGCCGAGTGCATGGCGAGACGAAGGAATGAGAGTGTCCTTGGCCGTGGTATCCTTCTTTTTTTAAAAAAAAGAAGCAAAAACAGTAGACGTTGGGGTTCGAACGACGCTGCGTCGCAGGCACCGTTTTTGCTTCTATTTTGAAAAAGAAGAAAGCCACCTAAGCGAGAGCCGCATGCAGGAGATACACTAATGCCAATGGATGTGAGCATGTCTCACGGTTAAGGAAGTACCCCGTCATGACGTATGATAATTTGTGTGTTTACGTATTGACACCATTCAATTTATGTACACCTGTAACAGACTTCAATTGCTGCGTCGCCATGAAGTTGCAGGGATGAGTGCTGATGTGTTTCGAGTACCGGCGGATGGCGACTTGTGGCCCACACTTGTCTACACTTGTGAACAAAAAGCTGTTGAGAGTAGCTCGAACAAGTACGGATGATGAAGAATTCTGTAAAGGGGCCCTTTGGTCAATGAAAATAAAGTGCTACACTAAGTTTCCCATGTATGGTCATTTATTAAGAAACTACTCTGAAACGTTGATCCCGCGACGATCATGACCACAATGCACCGCACATGTTTATGCAGCTGTAGGTGTGAATACATGTGGTAGTAACATTGTAAAAAAATGAAAAACAAGGGAGAACTAGTTCTAGTTAAGCTTTACTCCACGCATGTAGGGTCTCTCTCCCCTCTTTTTTCAGGAGGTGCTCCAACGGATAACAACGAAACATTGTCTTTCAGCCAAAATGTATAAAGACCGTGGATTTTCTTGAAAATTTTAGCTTTCAATTTCAAACAAACAAATATAATCATGGTTGGATTCAGTAAAGTATTGTCTCTTTTCACCTTAGCAGCAGGACTGGCCTATGGTGAATCTGTAACCCCAGGGGGAATGGCATCAGTTGACTGGTCAATTGAAAATGCACCATCGGATGGTGTAGACAGCATCGAATTTTCATTCGAAGTCCATTCGAAAGAACCAGATGCCGGCTATTATATGGCCATGCAATATCCATGGGTTAACCGAGAAAGTATCGGCTATTGTGGAGTTCAACCACACTCTGACTCAGAAGCCAGAGCAGTATTCTCTGTGTTTGGAGATGGTGCTGATGTAGTTGACTCAGAGAATTGTAGCGGAGGTGCAGACGGTGGCAGCGGTGTTAGTTGCGGGGTCATCATGTCTCAATTTGCTCTCGATACCAGATATTATATCCAGGTAACACGAGATTCTTCCAATTCCCGAGTTTGGAACGGAACTGTCACCGACAAGAATGGTTATTCACAAGCAATTGGATCTTATCAGTTGGGTACCGAAGTCAAAGGGCTGGGTGATAGCCAAGTTGGATTCTTGGAATATTACTCAAGCATCGAAGAAGGCTGTCCAGGAATTCCAAAATTCGACGGAACTTGGTATAAACCGTCCGTTGAAGGATTATCCACTACAATTTCTGGCCCATCTGAATACGGCAAGTGTGAAGGTAAGGCAAACTATCAAGGATCCAGCACTTCTGATTCCGTCACAGTCACTGCCGGATTTGTTTAGAAATATATATATAGATATATAGAAAAAATCATATGATATCTCCTCCTAGTCTGCTAATCTGTCCGTCGGCCTATCTGTTGCATGTGCATTGAAGATCAGGCACTTACTCAACTAGTGCGACTTGTTTTCTGGTTGGTTGGTTGGTTGGTTGGTTGGTTGGTTGGTTTGGTCGCGCCGAGCCAAACTACGCCTGTCGTGGTAAAGCAATAAAGTCAAGTCCCCCAGGAGGCATAAAGTATGTTGATCAATGATTCACATTATAGCAAAAATACCAGCGGGCCATGACCTCGGGTCGATCAAGGAGGAGAAAAGAGGCACAGCAAAACTTTATTTTCGCTGGAATGAATTGACCGACTGACGTATGTACTTACGTAAACCATATATGTAGCCGAAGCACAGGTAGAACATGATTGAACGACACCAGAGAAGTCCCCCTCTTGAACTCCTTTGCTGATGATTTTCTTATAAATTGTCAATTGGCTTTACTGACTTAACTTGACTTGACTCAAAACACACACAAATGAAATCGCCCTTTTACCTTACGTTCTATACATGTTGTGCGTACCTAGTTGCAGTAGGCCTCGCCTCTTCAAACACAATGCCAATTGGATCTAGTCTGTCGTCTCAACAGTGTGCTTCGAAATGTATCATCGCGTTACAAACATACACCAAGTGTCAAGGCGCCAAAACTGCAATAAAGAGTTGCCTATGTACTGACTATTTCACTAATAAAGTTGCAGAATGTCTGGCCTGTATTGAGCCTTCGGCGAAAGGAGAATATGAACAGCGGCTTTCAACAGCTCTAAACATTTGTGGACTGGATCAAACACAACTAACGCCCCGGGGACAGTACTACGACCTTGATTTTGGCTACGATAGCAATGAAGATGATGAAGACGACGACAGCGAAGACTATGGATCAAGGCCCAAGGTGCATCATCACAATGGCCACCACCACCAACATCATCATCATCATCATCATTATCACCAGATTCACAACAACATCAAATACAACGACCCCGAACTGGACAATATATGGTTCCCATCGACTACACGGTATCAGAAAAGAGCCATTCCTCATCCAAAACCCACCTCGGTACTACCCAGGCCATCTAATTATATCCCCCTCTAGTTGATACACTCAATAGACATCTATTTATTCTTTCTCTATCCGCTGCTAGCATCCTATCCCCCTTAATTTACAGCGGCTGCAGCGCCCGCGTACGCTTTCTGTGGTCTAAGTTTACAGGACATGAGCCGCACGGACTATCGGGCGTCATGCATCATAGTGCTTGCTCACGCGTTTGCCAACCACGCCGCACGCCCCAAGTACGAACAGAAAAAAACAGTCACGAAATTGGTAACCCTAACTGTTACCAAATTAGGTAATAACTATCTATCAATATGGCAGTGATTCCACGGCGCGCCCGCAAAGCCCTAATTTTTGTCAGCCATAAACGACACCAAACCAGACGCAAGCAAGGACGCTGAGCACTCACCTACCACGAACCGAATCCCAAACATCCAGCAATTTCAAACCCACTCACAAAAAGTCCTTCTTGGATTATCATCAATCACCACATATACACACACATTCGACAATGAGCACCCGGACTAAGCAGATTGGAGGCGTATGTTATAACGAAACGGATTATAGAACTAATGCTAACTCTAACAAAAAATTATAGGCCAAAAACGGCAAGGAACGAACCCTCACCAAGACTCCAGCCGCCAACTGGTACGAACCACAACCAGCTCCAACCCCAAAGAAAGCTCGAAAATCTCAAAAGCCACAAGCATTACGACCATCTCTTGTTCCAGGTACCGTCTTGATCATCTTGGCTGGTCGATTCCGAGGTAAGCGAGTTGTTTACTTGAAGGCATTGGAAGACAACACTTTGTTGGTCTCTGGTCCATTCAAGGTTAACGGTGTCCCATTGCGACGAGTCAACTCTCGATATGTTATCGCCACCTCCACCCGAGTTGCTGTAGACTCTGTCAATGTTGAAAAGTTCAACGTCGAATACTTTGCTCGAGAAAAGAAAGCAAAGAAATCCAACACTGAAGAAGAATTCTTCAACGACAAGGCTGAAAAGAAGGAAGTCAAGGCCGAACGAGTTGCTGACCAAAAGTCTGTCGACGCTGCTTTGATTGCTGAAATCAAAAAGACCCCATTGTTGAAACAATACTTGGCCTCATCATTCTCATTGAAGAAGGGTGATCGACCACACTTGTTGAAATTCTAAATTTGATATTTTTATGAGCTTTTGTGAGGTATAATTTTTTTATTATGAAAAATCTTTTTTCTTGTTGTTTGTACAATTGTAATTAAAACTCTTAAGTAAGGAAATATACGCAGACTATTTCTTTCTCTAACAAAATTTGTATTCCCGGTGTCTGTTGCCCTTTTGCTACGAATGTTAAGATTGCTCTTTAAGAAAGAAGCAGCAACAATACATGCCTGAGAGGAGTTGTCAGGGATGAGCCGCACACTGTGTGGCTGATGCTGGTTTCTTTTTACACAGTATGTTGATGTAACGATTCTCATAACATCAAATACCGCCTTTTATTTTTTAATTTTTTTTATTTATTTATTTAAATTTTTTCTTTTTTTTTTAGTAGTAGTTCTTTTGTTGAGTGATTTTCCACTCAGCAAGTGCAATGACATGTTTCCGTAACTTTATAAGAGAGCTTTTTGTTCGTGTTTACACAAATGCCAATTTCTTGAGACTGGTGTGTATCTGGAATTCCAGTACAATCGCTTGAACCATATGCATTAAGCGTTGAATTTAGTTCTCCGTATGTGTTAAAAGTTAGACTATTGTGCCCAGGGGGAATTGAATGACATTCATCGATATGGACCAGTTCTGCTGGATCACCAGCCGGACAAGCATTACTCTTATGCACGGTGATCGCAATCGTGTGGTCTTGACATAGACCAAGGGTCAAAAATCCCGTAAGTGCGATCAATTGTTGTGAAAAGTGCATGGTTGGTGGGTGATTATGATGCTACAGAGGACGAATGAACAGCCCCTTCTATATTCTTTTTCTTATCCATTTAGCCATGACAAGAGTTCATCAATACGACGATTTTCGACTTGCGTCATTCTCCGTCGTAATTTTCTCCATTACGCCGCTGGTCAATATACGTGTCAAATAAGACGGTATTCTTGATACCAGTCTTCTATACGACGATTAATTTGACGCTAATCATACTCGGTAAGCAGTAGGATAGCTAAGCTCTTTGAATACGGTTCCTGTCGCCAGACACGGGTATTTTGTCTACGAACTGTGGCAGTGTCAGATGATTGACCGTGTAATAAATAACTCCCAAAGTATTTCGGAGTTGTTCAGGCAGTATTACTTCTACCTAGCATGGGTCTCCTTCCCCGTAGAAAGTTACCGAACGGTCATTGGCTTGTTGGGCCCACCTGAGCAAATTGATGGCCGCCACAGGTCCGTCTGATTATTTCTTTCTCTAAGAAATGAACTGGACTTGGACCATCAGCGCTGATATCAGCCTCCATTGTCTCCTGATTTTTACTTCTTGTAAAATAGAACTCCAATCAATGTTGGGGCGTATCAGGGGATGAGCCGCACTTCGAGTGTCGGCAAAGTAAAGGTTGGTGATGACGCCCTTGTGACCCTAACAAAAATTCCATCAATACGATGGTTTTCAACCTGTCTGGTCAAACTCCGCTATGCCTATGTCACGCTCGTCGTTATGGTATCAATACGACAGTCTGTCGGTTCCGAAGCGGCCCAACATTCATCGTACGACTGTCGTGAAGACAATTGGACATATAAAAAGTGGAGTACGGGACATGCAAACATTCTATCTGTCTCCAAACTCAGCTCGTCGTCTACGATTGGTGGCTGACATATATTCACGGTGAGACAATATTAGAGCTAGAGCTAGTGCACCGGAGAAAAAATGAATGAGACGAAATTGTTTTGTTTTAACGTATGTAGACGATATACCTCAGTGCATCATCTCATACTTTTTTTTTTGACATTTATATAGAATTTTACCCTTTTTTTTTTTTAATAGCGATTATTCATTGGAAGCCTTCAATTCTTTGCAGAGCTGGCATCTGGGATTGGAGGTGTATCAGTCACTTTATACGTAGTATAAAATTCCACATCTCGGCAGTCGGCCCGCATATTTTGTATCACCTCTACTGCTTCTCCGCCGCAATCAGAGCTAGAATATAGCCAGATCCAACGGTTTTGGTCACCGTAGGTGTTAAATGTGATACCCTTTGTCTCGGTATGATTTACTGTTCTGATTCCGTAGCATCGGGCTAGGTTGATTTCATCTGGAGTACCTTCTTCGTTGCATCTTGGTTGGTCGTGGTAATTAGCTACTACAGGCAGTGACTTTTGATGAACGCCATTGGTATCGCTAGATGGGGCAGCATCACTAAGACGAATAGCGAAAAAGGTTGCAAGCAAGGTTGGAGTGTTGAATTTCATTTTTTGTTTGTTGAAGAGAACAGAGTCCATCAAGGAGAAACAGACCGTCTTATATGGATCTTTGTGACATAAAGCTCGGAATTTCCATCAACGTGTTAGGATAAATTTAAGCTGCCAATATCGATTGTGAGTTCCCGAATACGGTGGTTAAAGCTGAATGATTTAGTGTCTCGAATCTTGCAATGCCAACCGTATAACATAGGTACTTTAGTCACTATACAATTAATAACTTCTATACTCCGAGTGCGCTTGTATGTGCCGCTGTGATCTCACATAATACGGCGGAATTCATTCAATGTTCAGATCATTTCCAAATGTTATATGATGTTTGCAATTGGATGAGTAGACTAGCTTTGAAATACGGTACCATGCAAGAATATTGCATCGCGTCGATCGACGAAATGGTCGGGTTTCCGTGTGGTGTGCATACGAATCAGGAGATGAGCCGCACTGCTCCTTGCCATTTTAAGACATATAGGACCCAGTACCGCGTATTGTCTGGCCTAACTGATCACGGAAAACAAACCTAAAATATTATTAAAAGCTTATTACGAGCCATGAAGGAAACAATTGAACTTCCGGATATACACAATCCATTGGTAATTCATGGCAGTCCACATGCAAGATGAAAAAAAAAAGACCAGCGGTATACAGCCTTTGGACTTCCGCGCTTTTCCTCTATGCAATTGCAAGTCATAACAATGCGAGCTTGCCAACTATTCGTTGTCAACGAATTGGCTAGCTTGTGCCACGGCAATGTTCCGCTTGTTAGTGTATCCAGCTGTATCAGATATGTAATCGAATCAAACATAGAACGGAAGAAGTACATCAACTTTTGGTATTAATCTAAGATAAAAAGGGTGGTTAGTGCGTTTGCTAGGGAATTTCTTGGTATTACACATGTAATGCAGACACGCCAATCGTATCATCGCATGCACTTTTATTTATTTTTTTTATTTTGTAGTGATTTTAATTATATAATCTGATAACCAGGATTGCAGTCACATTGACACACTTTTTATAGATTATTCAAGTGTTTTGGGAATCAGATTCAAGGATGGTAGAAACTCGTCAATACGATGATGCTAAATATATCTGGCATGCTTCGATATTCGAAGGCTCATGCATCCCCAAGCTACTATATGCCAGATCAAGCCCTATTTCACGGTTGTGCATACGCGGCGTTGTCCTACCTGATGTATCGTAGTTTTCTGTACTAAGATTTCGCCCGAGGAGCCAACGGAATATGTAGAATATTAGAAATACTGTGTCATGAAAAAAAGATTCACCAGATGAGCCTCATTTTCCGTATCGTACCAAACAAATAATAGAGAAATGAAAGAAAAGTTATCTTGGATATAGGGAGCAAAGACTAATCAAAGAAGCTCAGTTGTTGTTTTTATATGTATTTTCTATAGGAAACACCCGACACATTCGACGTTCCATTGTACGCTCATCACCTGTAGTTGTGTAGACAGAACCAAACCGAAAGAGGGGACCTACCAAACCTTTTCGTAGATATGTAGTGGACTCGTATTGACCGCAATTATTTGTGGGTAAAACCCAGACTTCCAATGCCGATTTTGATTTCGCAGATGCGGTTAAAGTCGATCGACATGCTGGCTCGAATCTTATGCTGCAACATAATTGCTATGGAAGTAATTACGCTTTGCCCATTTTCTTGTTCATTCACTGCTGCGCGGTTTAGGCGTATATGTATCATGGAACTGCAAGCACAATCCATTATTAATAGACTTTTCATTCTCCGATTACACTTACATTCGGTGCCTGTTGCCCAAAGCGCGCTCAAAGGCTATACGACATTTCAGTTCATACATATTTCAATTCAGAAAGTAATCGTATAGGTAGCTTTGGAATACGGTTGCGTTTTAACATTTTCCTTCAATCTACATATCCACTACACATTGCTCGGCGATTGCCACACAATTGGTTTCCATTGCGTTGCCTTTAGTCCACTTGTGCATAGTCTCGTTGATCAAAAAAGCAGAATACGAGCAAAAAAGGAAAGATCGCTTCATACACGAACTTCCTCTATGATACTCGCCAGTTCATACAATTCACCGCAGCTTGTATTATACGGAATACTGTCGTTGATAACCACCATATGTCTCTCCCAAAGGTACAAAGGTTGAACTTACTCGCTCCTGTATTCAGGTACTAGTCTTAAACCAAGTACAATATGCCAAGTAAACCTTTTCCGCCGCCGCACACTCGCACGCCGAATGGATGTCACGCTTATCTCAACTAGGAAAGCAATTGAGCCCGTGATTTTTGAATACGGTATGCATGCAACAGGGCTCGGGTTTCGGTAGTATCGGATCACTCAACCGGGGTGAGTCGCATAGAGCATAGCTTGTAACAAATTGGTGTATAGACTTTTTTTATGGAGTATTTTGATTTATTTATGTTTTATTCTTGGTGCTCTGATAGGACAAGGGCGCTCTGTTGGAATCTAAGCATTTCACTCTGTACTAACGATCTTGAACGAGTGGTATCCAGCAATGCTGTTGCAATCCGGTTCAACTGGTGATGTCCATGTTGGATTCTCACTGTCGCAATTTTCTTCAATATAACCATGCCTCTCGTTTGGAGTTGTGGCTGGAGTCAAGCTTGATCCCATATGCTCTAGGATGTGCTCGTTGGATATCATAGCACTTGCCTAGGTATATTGGCTCTGGACAGCTGTCGAAACTGCACCGTGTATCGTTATAAAAGGTAGCCGTCAAATCTCCCTGTTGATCAGATGGAGCAGCAGCACCAAGAGGAATGGCGCAAACAGCAGCGAGTAAGACTTGAGTTGTGGATATCATGTTTAGATGTCCTGTATGAAAATAAATCCAAATGTACGAGCGGCGAAGATAGTCCTTTTATAGGTTTCCTTTAGCTGTAATGCCCAGTTTGGATCAAGGATGTTTATCAACACATATGCACCGATGTATTCCGTATTATTTGTTCATTGATCAACGTACTGGTTGCAACTTACGTGCTTTAGTGAAAGTAAAAACCTCATGCAAAACACAGCGATACAAGTGCTGCTGTGAAATGTTCTGAACCAGTACCCTACCCTGCCTAAAACCCACTCACGTACTGTGTATCGTGAGCAGAATACTTGCCATGAAGTAAATCGCTACCCTATACAGAAATGTAATTCTGATAAGATCAGCCAATCATGCAGGTCTTCACTGGTCAGTACGATTCACGGCAATCTGCAGCGGGCTTTGTGTTCTATTGGTGACAAATCAACAAAACAAAAAACCTGAATATACTGTCTTGTATCCATATTTTATTCGCAGCATCATGCAAAGGCGGGGACAGAGGAACAGAGGGCGCTCCGGCTCGTCAGTTCCGCCGCACATCACGCGGCAAGCTTAGCCGCACCTCCCACAACCCAATCATGTTTATGAAAGTGTCACACTAAGCTGTTTGATGAAAAATCAAAAGAAGGGCACAAAACTCTCTTGTTTATAGATTTATTTGTTTATTTATGCTTTTGTGAATAGAATACACTTCGATGTATCATCATGTACACTTTTATTTTTATTTTTTATTTTTTTCCCCTATTTTTTTCATCTTTTAATCATAATAATATCTTTCTCTTGTATTTTCCATTCTACTTGCCATCTTCTGAACTCACAACTCTATAATAGCGGTACCCTGATGCAACCATGCATTTTGATGGATCGACTTTTACCATTGACGCAGGTTGCTCACTGCAGTCGTTCGTCAGATAAAACGATGCCCAAAGTTCTTCATCGAAAGGATCAATCGAGAGGCTGTCTGTACCAGGGAATCCAGCTGGTACACGATAGCATCGATTTAGCTCAATGTCCTGATACTTGGCAGAGGATTCGCAGACTTGGTCGGTATGATACTTGGCCCACATTCTCCCTGGGAGTTTTGATGGAGCAGCTGTGCCGAGACTAAAGGTAAAGAAGGTTGCTAGCAAGACTTGGATATCAAATTTCATGTTTGGGTTAGACGAAGGAAAAACCGAAGTCATCAAGAAATGGCCTCCTTTTATAACGTTCTGGGCAGTGAATATCCAGTCTCGTTGCAAGAATGTACGAACCTATTCACACAAAAAAAAATATCTGGTACTATCACATCCTTAGGTTAATTTAAGCTGCCAATGCTGATCGTATATCTGCAAAGCCTGGTCATTACAATCAATCAGTATACCAAATTTAGGTTGTGATACAGATGCATAGCTGGAAAGCAGCAATTAAAGTTTCGTTTTCTTGAAAATAAAAGAGAGCTACGTGAGATCTCTCACCATGAGACACGCTGAAAACAAGAACTAGGCGTGAAAGTGTTTGTGGTACGTGTACCATGAAACCGTAAGTCTAAAGCGTCTTTCACACGGAAACATTGTCCGTGTTATTCATGGTAAACCAACCTAACTAAAAAGAAATTTTACAAGTCTGTATCCAAGCCATATATGGGAATCGTATCCCACATTGTGCTCGCTGGAATGTCCAATGAATGGATTTAAATCGCGATATACGGTCGTTTACCCAAACGCCAATGACCATAACACCATGCACAGTACAGGCAATTGCAGCCGTATATAACTACAGGGTGCCTATCAATTGATTATGATGTATGTTGGGGATACGGGGTGTAGTTTATATGACTAAAAAGGCAATTGGAACAAGTATTTTTTAAACCGGCCAAAATACACGGCAGAACTCGCGTTTGGATGGCGGGATCCGATCTGAGAAAGTGTTTCATGAATGTTATACGTGACATATGGCAATACAAGTGCCATATGACACGGCAAGCCACTGAACGGGTAATTACCGGTTCTCATAACCTGCATGATTTTAAGCAGGAAACGGACCAAAAAAGCTTAAAAGCACAATATTTGAACCCGCCACTTTCCTGCACCCAAACTTGTCAATATCGTGCATAGGCAGGGGAACAGAACGGCCCATTCTGTCTCCAATTCCACCACCGCCGCAGATCGCGCGGCAGGTTGAGCCGCACATTCGCCTGATCGCCAGCACCTTAAGCAGTTATTTGTGGTGTCAACCTATGTATAATGTAACCTTTTGGACACAGCTCGAGTTGATACTGGCCCAGAATGGCAATTTGACACGTCGAACGTTGTGAATATGTTGTCATGAACCATGAACAATATAATATGTAGATGGATCGATCCGGGTGCAAGGAAACAATGAAACGAGAGAACTGTTTTTTTTTTATGTACGGATAATATTCAACATATCAACCAGTACTTTTTTTTTGTTTTTTAATAATCTGTTTTATATAACATCGTGATTGAAACTGAGAACCTGAGCGCGTTATATTCGCTGTTGTTGCAATTACACTGCGTTACCGTCTACTGTATCAGTGACTCTGTAAGATTTAAAACTGGTCACATTTCGACATTCGGCCAAGAAGATTTGTTCCTTTAGTCCTTCTTGTCCGCTGCAATCATCACTTTCGTAAAGCCATACCCACCGGTTCTGGTCACCGTAGGTATTAATTGTGAGACCCAATGAACCAGGATAAGTCGATTGGGTTCCATAACATTCGCCTAAGGTGATTAGATCAGTTCGACCGGTTCGAGAGCATCTATCATCTTCATGATAAGTAGATGCCACTGGAAGTGGTTCAGTGGATGGAGCACCAGATGGAGCTGCGGTAGCAAGACGAATGGCGAAAAAGGTCGCGAGCAAGGTTTGAGTGTCGAATTTCATGGTTGGACGTTTAGCTGCTTTGTTTTTGTTTGTGGAAAGAGGAAAACTTGGATTCAACGATGTACTTAAATAGTTTTACCAAGACCTAGTGTTATGAATAATTGTATGGAACCATCGGGGGTCATTATTGCTTCTTCTGGTAACATTTCGCTGCCAATGAAGGTCGTGATGACCCAAGAACGACCAGAGTTGTTGGCATGGATCGAAGTATTCCGTGAAAAAATCATTGCTGTTTTTGTTCAATTGGTAAGTTAGACAAAGCGCCGCTACCTGTAAACATTCACAACCAAGCACGATATGATATTAAAGATTTCAATGGATCCAAAATGGCTACAGATAAAGTCGTTGAATTGAACCCCCGTACTCGATAAGAGTGCCAAGCATGAACTAATGGATAGGTTGTGCCTCAGTGCCATGCCAATGCAGAGCCATGCGGCTCAAGGTGCGAGGCAAATTGATGTGGAATCACTAAATACGGCATATAAAGCAATGCTGCAAAGTCCTATACATCTCAAGAAGTTCACTCTAGAAACCGGATAAGAATGGTGTCCCACTGTATTGTTGCGATCTACAGACTCTCCTATATACTATGAGGAAAAACCCTGCCCATAGTTCAATTGGTCTCATGGATGACGGCACTGAGCTTGCCCACTACCACGTGATGGGGAGCAGATTTGCATTGCTTGTCGATGAGATGGGAGGCTATCAGTCTTGGTGGGAAATAGCTGTGGAGCAGCAATGCCAAGTCCGATACAAGAAAGTGCCAGTAACCCCAATATCCCACAGTATGCAAGCGATTGCCAACGTGGGCAGCCACCTAGTGACCTAGTGTTCAGACAAAGCTTGTTTGCCAAGCTACCCCGGCACAGTACGACGGCAAAAAGACGAGAACCGTCATCGTATTGCCATGCGGCTCAATGTGCCCGCATGAAATCTTTGAATACGGGATCACATGAGGGGAGTCTTTGAACCCATTTCTATTTGTTTGACTGTGGTTTATTTGTTCCAAACAGCATTGCTCACCAATTGTATTGAATTGTAAGCACTTAGCTGGTAACCCGAATAAAATCACTATCCATCAATTACTATCTTGAAGAAGAAACAGACATAAACTTTACCGGTAATGTCTTCTTTTTTAAAAAAAGAAGCAAAAAACAGTGGAATAACGGTTGCTGGGGCGATGGTGCGGCTCAGTGTGTTGATAGTCGGCGTCGGATATCGGACGTCGGCCATCGCAGGTTACCCGCCGCGCCGCATAAAATTTTATTATCCAAAACAAATCGAAATTTTTTTTTTCACTACTACTGCTCTCGTGCTAGATCAACCAAACGATAAAACTACAGACAAATGTCAGACTACAGTCAAACTATCGTTCCATTGGCTTCATACAACTTGAAGGTCGAACCAGGTTTCCCAACCTTGGCTATCGATGAAGAATTCCCAGTAGCCATCCGATTGACCATGGCAGCTTTGGATCCAACTGACCCTCAAGGCGATGAACCAAGTACTTTGAAGATCATCAAGCGACCAACCGACTTCCCTGAAGATGGTATTTTGTATGACTCTGAAGATTCCGAGGATGACGAAGAAGAAGAAGACGAAGAATCCGAAGAAGAAGAAAAGCCAAAAAAGAAGGAATCCAAGAAAGGAAAGAAGTCCAAGAAGGAAGAATCCGACGAAGAAATGGAAGAAGAAAATGAAGATGAAGACTCCGAAGATGAAGATGATTTTACTTTTGAAATTGAAGAATACGTTTTGTGTACCTTGTCCCCAAAGACTAGCTACCAGCAAACTATTGACTTGGTCATCACTGCTGATGAAGATGTCATGTTTGAAGTTAGCGGTTCTTACCCAATCCACTTGAGTGGTAACTACATTGACCATCCATTTGACTCTGTCGACTCCGACTTTGACGATGAAGACTTGATGGATAGCGATGAATTCGACGAAGACTATTTGGACGGTGAAGACTACGACTTGTCGCCAGATGAGGACGAAGTTCTTCCAGCTGGTTCTAAGATTGAAGAATTGTCCGAGGACGATGACGAAGATGAAGAATCATCCGAAGAAGAAAAGCCAAAACCAAAAAAGAAGGATTCCAAAAAGCGAGCTGCTGATGAAGAACCAGAAGCCAAATCCAAAAAACAAAAGAAGAATGTTGAATTCAAGAAGGATTTAGAACAGGGCCCAACGGGATCCACTGCTAAGCAAGCTGGTGGAGCCAAGAAGGTCGACGGCATTACTATTGAAGACAAGAAGACTGGTAATGGACCAACCGTCAAGAAGGGTGACAAGGTTGGAATCCGATACATCGGCAAATTGAATGATGGCAAGGTGTTTGATAGCAACACCAAGGGTAAGCCATTCTACTTTACTGTCGGCACTGGTGAAGTTGTACCAGGTATGGAAGCTGCAGTTAAAGGCATGCAAGTCCAAGGTGAACGACGAGCTATTTTGCCTCCAAACATGGCCTATGGCAAGCAAAAGTTGCCAGGTATCCCAGCTAACAGCACCCTCACCTTTGACATTAAACTTGTCAACATCAAATAATCAGATATAGTCATAATTATATTTTTGAGCCGCATGCGGCGCGTAATTATTTTTTTTTTTTTGGAGTTCGGTGTCGGTCGGTAACGTCGGAATATTTTGATTTTGATTCGAATTTTTTTTTTGTATCACAACATAAGCATAAGCCATGGACATTGTATTGACGTGGCAAGTGGTAGCAGGGGTGTTTATTACCTTGTCTCCTGTTACGTCGTACTTGGATACTCTGCTGAGTATCAAGCGTCGCAAGACAAGTGCAGGATTCTCACTTGATGTGTGTGCGATCATGCTTGTTGCAAGTATTTGCAAAATATACTTTTACTTTGGGCGGCCGTATGAGCTGTCGTTACTACTCCAAGCGGTGATCATGGTAGGAATCCAAGTAGCACTGCTACATCTTGCATTAAAATATAGGCCTCGTCAGTGGGCTCACGGGCCACTGGATCGAGATACCAACGTCAAGCCGGTACCCAAGGCAGTCAAGCTGCTGGTAGGGGATAAAGTGAGCGACGATGGCAACTCTAAACGGCCCTTTGCGTTCTGGGAGTGGGAAGAAGAGGCTCCTTATTGGAACTTTTTGATTAGATTAACGGGTTTGTTAGGAGTTTTGCAGCTGATGGTAGGGAGATGGTCGTGGTATGTAGAAATCATTGGACTGGCAGGGTTGATGATTGAAGCGGTGCTACCGTTACCACAGATCTACACAATATACACTAGACAGTCGGTTGATGGATTTAGGATCAGCTTGCTGGTATCGTGGCTTGGAGGAGACATTTCCAAGCTCATCTACCTCTCGACCACGAGCAACGTCGCGCCTCAGTTCATTGTCTGCGCAGCTATTCAGGCTTGTTTCGATTCATTCATCGCATTTCAATATTTCATGTACACTACAGGAAGGTGGACGCCTTCCTCACAGGCCACGGTCAAGGTCAACAGGCAGCGGGCACAGAGCATCAAACTCCAGGGCATCCAGGAGTCTAAAGTAACCAACTAACGACAGTAATAGATCGAAACCTGAACAATAGATTAATGACAAGTAATAGTCCCAGGGGGTGTTCTTCTTTTTTTAAAAAAAGAAGAACGCTACCGCAGAAAATGTAATAAATTAATGATAGTAATAAAATAATAATAATATAATAATAATAATAATAATAGTAAACCTTAGTCAGTTTTTTCATGCTGTTGCTGGTCATTCGACGCTGGAGACGACGCCGACGGGGTGCCTCGTCTGAACCACATCTCGGCCTTTTCTAGAGTATCATCTACAACCCGAATAATGTTCTCCAGCATATCAAGCGTTTCTTTGGCCAGTGTCAGAACCCTGCCGCCGGCTGCCTCGATATCCTCGTCGTCTTCATCCTCCTGGAATTCCGTCTCATTGACAGCCGTCGCTGTCGACGTTTCACTGGTGGTGCTGCTGCTAACTGCGTCCTCTTCCTTGGGCGTGATAGTTTGATGCTGAACTGGTGTGGCTGTTGAAGTTACCGAATGTGCCCAGTTCGAAGGCAGTCGTAACACCATTGACTTGACATGAGACCTGGCTGGTTCAGGCAGAGAATTTCCGGCAAACGTCGAAATTACAGTCACCACTTTACGTATTGTGTTGATGAGATCTTGCTTCAGGTAATTTACAGTATTTTTTGTTTCTTGCGACGGAACATGGTTGGATGCAATTGATTGAGCCAAGGCGTTTGCTTTTTCCTGCTGGATCAAATCCTGTAACTTGTTGACTGTAGTTGCAAGTTTGGTGTTAGCTAGTTTTAGTAGATGCAAAAAGTATCGCAGTTTTCTTCGCGATTCTTCAGTGATTGATGCAAAGGAAGTGGCAGTTACTAGTACGTTCTGCCATGCAGACCGTGGCGCATGCTGAGGCTTCTTAGCAACTGCTCCCGGTGGTACAGGAGTGCTTGATTTTTGACGAACATGGTGATGAGCCTGATGACGAGAGGATGGTGTAGATGCAGTTGGTGTTGATGGACTTGATGATGAAGTACCCGACACTCTTCGTCGAAATGACCCTGCCACACTTTCAATCTTTTCTGCTGAATATCGAAAACGTGGTGAATAGCTCTTACTGCTGTTGTAGACTTTGGCTGCTGAACTAGATACTAGACTCAAAAAACTTGGCTGACTACTGCTAGAACTAACTACTGATGGAGGCGGCGAAGCAGCTGGTGAAGGAGCAGCTGAAGCACATGTCCGCAATGATTCCAATGCTTCAGCTGCTATTTGAACATCGTCGCTGTTTTGGCTGTTTTGGCTGTGTCCATTCATATTTGTAACACAAAGCCACGGTCAACGGAATGATTTTTTTTTTTGCAATTTTTTTGTCGTTATAATAGAAGTTAAGGTGTGATGATGATGATGGTAAGAAGAAACAAAAAAATTTTCGGTGTCCTAACAACACAATGTTCGTATACTATCTTGGAGTCAAATATTGCTGAGACAAAAAAACAAGAAAAGCATGTGAAAGGCTGCAACTCAACGATGTTGGGATAAGTTTCGATCTGTTCTTCAGTTGTTGGGAAAACCAATGAGAGCGAGAAAGAGAGGGGGAAGCACGCACACTTTGCTTGGGGGTCACTGAACATTTAACATATGAAAGCTTAAGTATGCTTAGTACATGTTGTTGTATGATTGGCATGTGAAAGATTCTTCAAGTAGCTCGAGCACGCACACATACAAGCCCAAGTGACGATAACAAAAACTCATTAGACAAAAAGAACATTTTACCCTTAAATACAATTACACATTAATAAATAAAAACAATAAACCCCTTAAGTTCGTTCACCTCGCAATCGTCGTGCAAGTTGAATATCCTTCTTTTGAATAGTAACTCGCTTAGCGTGGATAGCACACAAGTTAGTATCTTCGAACAATGAAACCAAGTAAGCTTCAACAGATTCTTGCAAAGCACCGATGGCTGAAGATTGGAAACGCAAGTCAGTCTTGAAATCTTGAGCGATTTCTCGGACCAACCGTTGGAAAGGCAACTTTCGAATCAATAATTCAGTGGACTTTTGGTATCGTCGGATTTCTCGCAAAGCGACGGTACCTGGCTTATATCGATGTGGCTTCTTGACACCACCTGGTGCGGCAGTAGATGGAGCTGACTTTCGAGCAGCCTTGGAGGCGATTTGTTTTCGTGGAGCCTTACCACCAGTAGACTTTCGAGCGATAGTAGATTTAGTTCGTGCCATTTTTTTGGATTGTTAAGTAAAGAATAATTTCGAAAGAATCGGGGGGCGGATGTGGATATATTTATATTACAAGTGGGCGGTGTAAGAATATGGGAAGAATGGGAATAGAAATGGGAGTATGGAGAACGGGTCACAAGTGCGTGCGTGTGCGTGTTGTATGTTTACATACCTGCAGTTACATTGTGAATTCTACGATTGTGGTAACCTAGAAGATGAAGGCGAAGGCGTGGGCGAGAACGAGAACGAGAGCGTGTGCGAGGGGCAACAAGGGCGCATCCTCTGATATCACGCGTAGTGTTTGGCAAGAATATTAGAATCTACACAGTGTTGTGATCCAATCAATTGATACCCGATGTTCTGTTGCGTTGTGTTGTGGTAGCGCTTGGGGGCCCGCAATCACAATCAAGCATCAATTCCACAATCAAAGAACCCAATTTCTTATCAAAAAGTCCCACTCATCATTGATCATTCCTCCCAACCGGACTGCAGTTCCGACCCACCGACCGTTGGGTGATTAGATCTGCCCTGAGCCAGGCCAAAAAAATCGAAACCTCCCAACTGCGTGCGGCTTTTGGTATTGTAGCACCACCGGCGTCGGGGGTCGCTAGTTGGGACTTTAAACTCCCAATATGAACCGCCACACAATCAGATCGTCCGACATTATCAAAGATTTCGCGAAAAATTCAATCAAGAATTCCACACCCACAAATTTTAAGAATATCCCTATGGCAATTATTCCTTGCTTCCCCATTACACGGTCCCGATTGCGTACTACGCACACCACACACCATAGCGCTGCCCACCACGCCTCGCTCTCGGATTCCCACGTTCCACTGTCCAATTAAACAACAACAAAATTTTCTTGTCTCCTATTTTGTAAAGTCCATTGAGCCAAATACTTTGCCACCTCGCAATATAAATATCGCCCATCCCCTCCCCACTTTTAATTCTTACATTATCACTTTAAAAAGTTTAAACACTTATATTTTCACACACACACTACTACTATAATATAAAAAATGTCTGGCCGAGGTAAAGGTGGAAAAGGATTAGGAAAGGGCGGTGCCAAACGTCACCGAAAGATTCTACGAGATAACATTCAAGGTATCACCAAGCCAGCTATTCGACGTCTTGCTCGAAGAGGTGGTGTCAAGCGAATTTCCGCTTTGATCTACGAAGAAACTCGATCAGTGTTGAAGTCCTTCTTGGAATCAGTCATTCGAGATGCTGTCACTTACACTGAACACGCCAAGCGAAAGACTGTCACTTCATTGGACGTTGTCTATGCTTTGAAGCGACAAGGCCGAACTTTGTACGGTTTCGGTGGTTAAAATATATGTTTTAATTTAATTTTGTATTATTTATAGTTTTATGAGTTTGTTTTAATGGGATTCTGAAATATTTTACCGGTATACTGCTGTCGTGCTGTCCGTGCCCCTTCGTTCTACTGTTTTGGCTTCTTCTTTAAAAAAGAAGAAAGTTACTCCTAGAGGTGGTGTCTTTAAAAAAAGAAGCAAAAAAACAGTAGCCCGCTGTCCCGACCACGAGCCGCATGTCGAGCGGCGCCCGTCATTCTCGTCCCTATTCAAGACCAAATCCCATAGAATTTATGTAGTACTCTCTTTAATACACTATCTGCTTGTATGGGTGTGATCAATTTGAGGTACCATGTGCAATATATCGTAATATGAGCTGTTCCAAACAGAACCCGGTCCTTGGTCGTCGAGAAGCAACTCGAGTGCGGTATCATACCAGACTACCCTATACTTGACTTTTATTTGAGAATTGAACCCTGCGTATTCATTGTATAGTGCTCGTGGAGAGATTGGAACTAGCGAGGTCGTGTGTCTGTGCTAGTGTTGATGTTACATGATGAATATGCATGTACAGTATACTGGTCAATTCAAATACACCTTTTTCTTTCAATTGCTTGCAATCATATATAAACAGTATAATCATCTTTTTTAATAAAAAGAAGCAAATACCAGTGCAAAGCAAGATACCAATCAACCTTGTGCCTTGCAAGCTATGGTGGCATATGGATGCACAGGTGATGCACAAGTGTAATATTCGATTACAAATAGGAATTCCAAAACAAAAGGATCCAATTTGTGGATAGGAGAATCTCCTGTTGTCGATACTGTATACCAGTCTGTTGTTTCTACCTTCATGGGCAATAGCTGTCTTCTCTTCGACTCACCCAAAAGACAAGTGTCATACACATAATGCGCCATGAATGGTTGGTGACCTAGGATTATGTGCATGGGTGCGATAACGGAGATTGTCGCATTTTTAGTATATATATATGCATGGACCCTACTACTTGCAATGTACATGACATGCAACCACCAACACAGCGATCGTACAAGTACCTTGGTATACCAGCTTGTACATATGAAGAGGTAACTCGTACGGCTTCAAGAGGGTTATATTCACAATAAGACATCAAATAATAAACTGCATGAGTGGAGTCGCCAATGGTCCATTGTGATCACGGGTATGTGTGATAGGCATTATAGCCAACCCAAGTATATCAAGTAATGGGTAATCAAGCAACTACTCACTAGAAGAGAGTACACGAATGCTAATTAATACAGGGTATATTGTATCGAGTAGCTGATGATACATAGCTATTTTTTACATATACAATGATACATGTCATTACAAAGCCGCACGGTACCATGTTAGCGGTATACTTAGATTTATAAACCAAACGACACCCAATGGCAAGTAGACAAGAACCCGTGCCACCTCCCAAACGTCTACTGTTTTTTGCTTCTTTTTTTTAAAAAAAGAAGAACATGCACCCCAACGCACCTAACCCAAGCCGCACGCGAAACGTGCCGCGGCCACACCCGGTTCCGACCATCCATCCAATTTGTAATCAATCAATCAATCAATTCATCTTACTATCCACCAAAAAAATGGCAAGTGAAATCCCATCACTGGACAAGGTAAAGCACATAGCACTAGTGCTGTCGGGCAAAGGTGGCGTAGGGAAGTCCAGTGTGACCACCCAGCTTGCATTGACGTTGGTCAACCAAGGGTACAAAGTAGGGGTGTTGGACATTGATCTGACAGGGCCATCGTTGCCTAGAATGTTTGGCCTGGAAGACAAGAAGATCCACCAGTCAAGTGCTGGATGGATTCCTGTATATACTGACGACTCAAAGCGACTCTGTGTGATGAGCCTGGGGTTTTTGCTTCCAGACAGAGGGGATTCGGTGGTATGGAGGGGCCCAAAGAAGACAGCCATGGTACGGCAGTTCCTAAAGGATGTGGTATGGGGAGAACTGGATTATTTACTTATTGATACACCTCCAGGTACGTCAGATGAACACATTAGCATTGCGGAAGAGCTACAGAAGGTCAACCCCGACGGGGCAGTCTTAGTTACGACACCACAGGCAGTGGCCACCGCAGACGTGAGGAAGGAGCTGAATTTCTGCAAAAAGGTGGGCTTCAAGGTACTAGGGGTTATCGAGAACATGAGCGGGTATGTATGTCCTCACTGCAGCGAGTGCACCAACGTGTTTTCATCAGGTGGTGGCGAGACACTGGCGAACGACTTTGAAGTACCATTCCTGGGGTCTGTACCTATAGACCCGCAGTTTGTTTCTATCATTGAGAGCTCTAATATTGTACAAGATTACTATTCTAAATCTGCGCTATACCCGATATTCACCAACATTGTTAATAGTATGAGTATAGTATCGCGCCAATAAATACCAACACTGCACCACCAATGCCTTGATTAGACAACGAGTTTCCGAACAGTATAGCACTTAGAATCAATGAAACAAATTTGCGAACGTTCAAGAAAACTGTGACTGTCAGTGCAGAGGTGTGGCCTGCAAGGTTGTTCACTCCACGAACACAGATGTACTGGGTGAACCCGTTCAATAGCAAAAGCCAGTACTGCTTTGGAATATTAAACAGTGACGGCGATGAGATTGACATCAGTTTGAGTTCCTCCGCCATTTGCGGAAGGATTGGAATAAATAATGCTAGCGAGAAAAAGTGTGTATAGAACAGATTCTCTCTCCAATGTTTCCCGTACTTTGCATACGTCTTTTCGGCCACTAGACCCTGGAAACTAGCCAACACTGCTGCCAGAAAGAGGATGGCTATTCCCTGTCCAAACCTGGAGTCCCACTTCACTTTTTGCGTATCAGACCCAGACGAAGTGGAAGTTGTTGCCAAGATTACCCCTACCGTGAGGATGGACACTGCGAGGACTTTTGTCTTGGAGTATCGTTTCCCCATAAACAAGTAGCCCACAATCATCGTCGTGACGGTGCCGCCTGATCTGAATATGATATGGATAGGAATTGACACATCGTAAGCCCACACCATGTTGTTCAACACAGAAATCGAAAAGTACAGTGCCACCGGAATCGTCCACATGTGCAGCGGAACTTTTGGCTTTTTGATCAAGAATTTGCTTGAGCTGTCGAAAAAATAGAACAGGCCCTCAAGCGAGACTATCAGGAATTGAACAAATGTCACCAATTGGCCCGAATTAGGGTGGTCGTGCACTATCGACTCGAGTGTGATCACATTGGAGCAACACCCGCCAAAAATTAGCATTGACACGAAGCCAACCTGGCTCAGAGTCATTGCCGAAGCCACGGCCGTCTTTGCACTGCTCTCTGGTGCCTTTGGCTTTTCAGAAGTCTTTTTCCCACGCCTTTGCCTCACTTGCATGTGTGATTTTGATAGAGTGTGTCTGTGCTCACTTTTTTTTGGCGTTGGGAAAATATCGCCAGAATGCACCACTCCACACGACAGAACGACAGAACAATGACCGATGGTGTTGGTGGTGGCGGAATGACGCGGAATCGGTCGTCATCGTCAGCATCTTCACTGATGAAGTTCTTAACAGACCGTGTATCGATATTTTCTGGAGATGATAGAAGGTCAAGCACCAGCAGTCTGCCCATCGTGGTGAACGACCCAGCTGCGAACAACAGCACCAAAAATCAAGACGACGACAGGGAAATTCCTCTTCCAAACATAGACCATTTCACGTGGGATGCGATCACCACACATGTAAAACCAGAATACGACCAATGTATCAAGTCTCTAATGGTTCTATTCAACAAGTACAAGCAAGATCTAACGGCAGAGCTTAACCAAGCCACCACTGTACAAAACGAATTGACGTCGCGAATGGAGCATATCGACACTTTAGCCCAGAGTACGCTAAAAACCTTGTCCTATAGACTATCCAAGTCATCTTCGCAGCTAACTCGGCTGGACCGAGCACGACTGGATAAACTGCGCGACATGGCTAGCGAAACGTACGAAACGTTATCGTCAATCACCACTCTACTGCATGAAATAGACGAGCTTCTGCCACCCGACGAGAAGCTCGATACCGTATCATCTCCTCATCGGTCACATTACCCTAATTTGCATCAATTGTTACAGAGCCAGCCCGGGGTCGAGCCATCGTCCAATGAGCCCATGGCTCCATTGCACATTGCATCGGATGCCTCTGATCTCGTGATACAGGCTCCAAAACCACGCCGCGCGGTGTCCATGTCTGCGCTCAATATCCATGGTGGTAACCGCCAGAACTACAGGCCCAAACGGTCCATTTCGGCAGCGAAATGCATAGACGAGGAGGACTACGACCAGCATCCGCTGCTGTTGCACTCGACCACGCCGGTACCCGAGTACTATCCACGGTCGCTGATTGCAATGAGCTCGCCCGTATCCGCGATCTCAGATAGGTCTGTAGCAACAGCAAGCGACCATGGCGCAACTGTGGGTGCTGCAAACGCAAGTGCAGGGGCTACGAGTGTCACCGACGCGAAAGATACGCTGCGCAGGCTGATAAGCTAGCGTCGACTGTTTTTTGCTTCTTTTTTTTAAAAAAAAAGAAGCAAAAACAGTGCCTACGGCCGTAAATAAAAAAAAATAATGCATATTAAGTAAGGCTTATATATCGTGTATATTTAAATAGTATTAACCTTTAGCAGCGCCAACCGCTAAAATAAATAAATAGAGTAGAGAGAATTGAAAGAAAAGATTAGTGACCATTTGGATGCTTGACCCGCACATGTCGCGATAAGGCGTCCATTCGACTAAATGTCTTTGAAGCGTCCCCGCAAATCTCGCATTTGAACGTCTTTCGTACTGCAGCGTGGATGGTATCTTGGTGTCGTACCAAATCGTACGGTCGGGAAAACACTTTACCACATTTTTCCCCGTTTGGAGTCTTCAGATCACATCTGTGTGGTCCATTTGACGTCGCTGTTGATGCATTGGATTTCTTGGATCTAGATTTAGACTTAGCGCTGGTTGAGCTATCAACCATATTCTTTCTAGATGCAAATTGTGGCTCCTTGTAGTCCTCAGAATCATCCTGATCCTGGTCGTTATCATTTTCGTCACCTGACTCATCAAGAACCATTGGTTCGGGAGATGGTTCCCGGTGTATCTGTATCTGTGGTTGGCGTTGCTGTAGTTGTTGTGTCTGTAACTGCTGTAACTGTTGTAGATGTTGTTGTTGTTGGTGCAGTTGTTGCTGCTGTTGGTATTGTTGTTGCTGTCTTGAACGTTCAAATACCAAAGGTGGAGGAGCAGCTTGGTACGATGGTTCAACATCCTCCTCAAGCTCAGGAGGCATGTCGTACAAATCGTCATCGTCATCCTCTACATCGAAATCTTCTTCATCAGAGGAATAAACCATCTCATCATAGCCTTCATCATCTTCTAGACTGGCTTCTGGTTCTTCCATTCTCCAGCCAACTTGGTCATCTCTTTCTGAAGGATCGATATATTGAGGTCCAGTATAACCATCAGTAATAAACAAACCATTATCTTCCTGAGCAAATAATGAAGGACCATCATTAAACAACGAAGCAGGCTTATTATTATACATTTCCTCTGGCCATTTCAACAAAGTGTCTCTTGGAGACATAGTCTGTTGCTGCAGTTGTTGTTGCTGTTGGGGATAGTCTAACTGTAATTGCATTGGACTCACACAACCATTGTCCATGTTTTGTTGGTGGACAAGCGACGAAGAGGAAGATGGAGCAGAGTAGTTCATCATTGCAGATAAAGCTTTAGGACTGGAAGGACGAGAATTGCCCACTGGGTACATCGAGTCTTCTTGCATCAGCATCTGCTGGTGAACTCGAGAAAACTTGTCTTTAAATGTAAATGCCATTGTAAAGTTGATAGTTGTTAAGGAAAGGTATAAAAATAAAAAAAGTGAATGTTAAATAGAAAGAAACAAAAAAATTTAAAATATTAGAAATACAGTACCGCACACCGCACACGGAGATAGATTTGTGCATATGATGAATCATCAAATCTAGCGGCATACCGACTAGTTCCGGTGCAGATTCTATGCCATTGTGAGTCAGCAAAGGCCCTCCAAGCCCTCCAAAGCCTTCCACCAACAACGAGAATCGGGCTTAGCGCAGTGCTACCACAACAAAATCTGTCGATCTGGCTGGGGCGTGCGCGCGCAAATCTCCTTCACTCCCCCAGAGAGGGCAGAGAGGGGGCAGCACGACCGCAATGCCGATGAGCAGTTTACATCTAGAACCTTCAGTGGCAGCACCACTCTGAGTAGAGCCAAGCAAAGCATATATTTGGGGTCAGAACTCAGGCCACATGACATCAGACAAGCCAGTTAGTTGGTTTATGTCTATGCGAACAATCCTTGTCCAATCTCCCAATCCAAGATAAAAGCATGTAGAATAGAGTACATAGTACTATAGTAGCAAGGGTTTTGCCACACGGCAGTGCATTGCTGCAACAAAGAAAGAATGTGGTGTAATTGGAAGCATGACCCATCGCCGTGGGTGTGTGTGTGTGTGTGTGTGTGTGTGTGTCTGCGTGTGTGGGTCGTCGTCATCCTTTCAAGCGGAGATAGCTGTTTCCGCTCTACTGCCTGCTAGCCCCGTCCACTGTAGCCAATGCCTTGATGCCAAATGCCTCACGGAATTACCGGGGTTTGCGTCTGGGTAGCACACCGGACATCTACGGATCGGAGGGCGATATGTCGTTTCCGTATCGGAAGTCGGGATAGGGGTTAGCATCCGTGAAGGAGAATGAGCCGCACGGCTTTTTGTAGTTTTTAGAGTAGCCGCGTTTCTGCACACACACTGCCAAATTCTTGAGCAAATATTTCCCTATTACCAATAATGATTAATCACGGTGCGGCTCTCCTTGCTCTCCATGTATGATGATTTGTCAACGACAACTTTTGGTATTACATATGATCACATACTGATTAGTCAAAGAAAACCTGTGGGTATGATCTATCACTTGTTGAATATTCTTCAAAGATAAACCGGCCGGATATATAAGTAGATAACAAGCTTCAGTGTGTTCGAGCAATAGCACAATCTTCAGAAATCAGTATCAGAAACCAGAAACAAAAATCATGACTCCTTCCATCCTCATTGTTGGCGCCACTGGCAACACCGGCCGAGCTGTCGCTCAAACTCTGCCTAAGCTTCTTCAACTAAGTACCACTTTGTCTGGTTACCGCATTATTGCCCTCACTCGATCCTCGGTCAGTCCAGCAGCCAAAGAGCTTGCAAAGATCCCCGGAGTTGAAGTGATTGAAAAGAATTGGGTTGATATAACCACTGACTGGCTCCACGAAAACAGAGTTGCTAGAGCTTTCATTGCGTCGCACAACGAGCCAAACCAATTTGCCGAGGAATCGAACTTCTATATCAATGCTCTCAATGCTGGTGTCGAGTATGTCGTACGGATCTCGACTACAGCTGCCAATGTCCGTCCTGACAGCCAGGCGTTCTATCCACGCCAACACTGGGCCATTGAGGCTCTACTTGGCTCGTCCGAGTTCAACAATTTGCAGTGGACATCTCTTCAGCCAAACATCTTCTCGACATTAGTTATGTCCGCTGCTGCGGAATTTATTAAAAAGTTTCGTGAAACTGGAGAACAGGATACTCTTCGAACGTTGTTAAATGAGGATTCACCTGTTGGCATCATTGATCCTGACGAGGTCGGGGTTGTTGCGGCTCATCTGTTGTCTCAAGATGATACTTCTGCCTATAACAAGGCCAAACTTGTTCTGAATGGACCTGAAGATATCACTGGAAAGAAATACGTAGAGATGATTCGGCAGTATATCGGTGAGCCAGTCAAAGATGTTCGCTTCAAGGACCTCTCGTTCTACGACCAGGTGTATGAGTACCAGTATGCAGCTACCAAGGAATCGAAGAACATCATTTTATCTGCCAAACACGCCCCTGAGACATCGTGGGAAGGAAAATGCTCTGCTAGCACTACCAGCAAGGAGGTGTTGCAGCTTGCTGCTCCAAGACGTACACCTGGTGATGTTTTGAAGTCTCTTCTGGGGGAGTAACCTGTCGGTCCCAGGATTAAAGACGATGCATACATAGAGTTATAAAGCAATAGTACCGATAAATGCATGACCATAAAGTCCCACAACCAGTGGGTGAGCCGCACACTGCGCTTCCGGTAGCTTTCTTCTTTTTTTTAAAAAAGAAGCACAAACAGTAGACGCTGGATGAAATTCTGAAGCTTGGTAATTCCAATCGTCTATGGTTTTTTGCTTCTTTTTTAATAAAGAAGAACACCCGGAAGTCTGTAATGCGTGCGGCTCACTCGCTGAGGCACCAGGCGATGTGGAGCCCCTTTGGGGGTCCAAAACCGGTGGTCCGGCCCTTTTCAGCGAGAACTGGATACACCATTAGATAGCTCGAGTTCCGTTTATTCTGATTGTCTCGATTTTTTGTTGCTTCGTTATAGAAATAGAAGATTATCCCAGGAAATCGATATGTCACGTGCGAATCAAGACAGTTTTGGCCAGAAAGTACATGGCACCAGGTGAGGTGGAGCCGTTTAGGGGGTGTGAATCGATGTCCCGGTCCTTTTCAGAGGCAAACGAGAAGACCGATGGAATTACCGATGCCTGCTTATCCCATTCGTCTACTGTTTTTTGCTTCTTTTTTTTAAAAAGGAAGAAACCCACCGAAGCGTGACAGCCACGCGCCGCAGGCACTGTTTTTGCTTCTTTTTTAAAAAAGAAGAAAGCCATTAGGAATTAGTCGTATTATCATCGTATGTGTATGTATGTATATGCTGTGGTGTGAATAAAAATACTAATAGTACACTACTGCTACAGGTCGTTGCCAAACCCGCCCGTGAGGTTGACCCACCGTGCCAGACATGACCCTGGATTAGCCTCGTCTTCGGTGATGTCGGTGTCGCACCGACATCGACATCCTACGCCGTTCTTCCTGACGGGATCGAAATCGCTCCAGTACGCGTCTTCATCACGGTCCTCTTTGCTCTTGGGGTTGGGCACGTGGGGGATGTGCGGCAGCTGCTTGCCTGGCGCGTTGCCAGGGCAATGCTGGATGGTGGTGTGGCGATAACCAATATCTCGAAAGTAATGGATCTGCTCTGGCTCCAAGAACAATCCTGCAGCCAATGAATGCACTGGAGCATCGCCCCATCGTTCAGTCCAGAACCCTCCAGTTCTCTCCAGGTGCTCAAAGTAGTCGTTGTATTCCTTGGACCGGAAGAAGTCCAGCCGGGCAATCTCAAAATTAGACCAGAAATGACATAGATTGTACACTTCACCATTCATAGCGTCAGGGTGAACCCTACCGTCGTCCTCCCAGCCTGCCCACTCATTGACCCGGTCGTCAGGCATAAGACCCTTCTTCTTACGTTCCTCGTACTCGTCCTTGGTGTCGTGATCCTGAGGATGATTCAGGAACAAATCCCAAGTTCTGGTGCTGTTCAACTTATGCTTGTTCTTGAACCCTACTGTGTATCTAAACAGATTGGGGACCGTCTCCATCAGTTCCTTGATGATGAGTGTGAACCCGTACACTTTATTGGATCGCTCCATCATTAGGAATGGATCGTAGGTCAGATCGCAAAAGAACTTGATTTCGGGCTCTACACGCCAATACCAGTCATACTTCTGCAGTAGAGGGTGGTTGTAAAATTTGCCAGAATAGAAGCGGCACATCTTGTGATAAGAAGCCATTGCCCCGTACTTGATTGCGTCATCGCCTTGCTTTGCAATGGCCTCTTCGATCTCACCCTCGTCAGCCCATGGTGGGAAATTCCATTCTTCAGGGCTAATAGTTCCAAACTCCACGTCGGACTCTGTGTGGTTTTTGATGGTTTCCTTAAAGGTCGAGTTGAAAGGCTCGTCGTTCAAAAACACATAAGGATAGTGGTACCAGCGATTGAAATGGCGTTCCATGCTCTTCATACTCTCAACCACCCCGTCCATCTCCTTATTTCGTGCTAAAACCACAAGAGCTGCCTTCATTCTCTCTTGACTTGTATCTGGTACTTGACATCCATAGCCAAAGGGGGGATCCAAGGTTGTATTAAAGTTTCTGATCGGTTTAAACTTATTCATTCGGTCGCCTCCTAGCATTGGCGGGGTTCTGCCAGTCAAATGCAAAAATGTAAAAACTGTTAGTAGTAGACAAACCACAGGAAACATGACGATACCTAGCAAAGGTACCGAAATGTTCGGCTGTCGGATTAATAGTCGTGTTTTGGCGAGTCTTCGAACCGTTCTAAAGCGAGCCTTTTCATCCTCTAGTCGGATCTCGTTCTCTACCGGATATATTACACGAGACATAATGAGGGAGCGAAGTCCTCTCATTTTTTTTTTTGGTGTGTTGGTGATATCGATATCTATGGATCTCAGGGAAAATAAAAAAAAATAACCGAACTCAAATTTAAGGATCGGCCTCCAGTTATAAGCCATAAATTTTTGCTTACGCTTACGCAAGTAGATGCATTTGAAATTCTTGTGTCAGTCGGATTTACAGTACATTTTAGACTGCCGGCTGTCTCTGTCGTGTCTCTCATCGGATGACTAAGCGGGCCGAGAGAGATGACATAATACGGGTAGTGCTCTTCTTTTTTAAAAAAGAAGACACTCGTGGAATCTCATGTTGCCATGGTGTGGCCCATTACGTAACATGCCAAGCGTGGCCGGCGCGGAGCGGTGGGTGTGGTGGTGGATTAATATTAAATAAATACAGTAGTGAGCTTCTTAGTCTTAGTTACGTTTACGTTTTTGTCCGCTGCGGATCATGGCCAGGTCCTCCATGGCCTCTTCGGCCTTGAGTGTGGGCACACCTTGGAACGACCTGGAGCTATGCCTGGTGGAGGTGGTTGTGGGCAAATCGCGTTCCTTTGCAAACAGTACACCTTCCAATACATCACGATCACTGAATGCTTCAGCATCGCTGACACCAGTCGTCCTGCCGTTGTTGTTGTAGGCCTTACGCTTGAGTGGCCTCGAGCCCTCGGTGCCTGATAACCCACTCAATTCGTCATAAGTAGCGGCCGATGCAGCAGCGGCTAATGCTAATTCCTGTCTCCTCCTGGTTCTACTACTATTATAACTGCTTGGAGATTGAGGAATACCGCCATTAGTATTAATATTGTTGTTATTGTTATTGTTGCCATTAGTACCATTCGTAGTAGCGGTTGTTGTATAACTACTGGACAAAAAGACTGAATGGTCGTTAGCCATATCTAATAATGCTTTATCTTCTCGAAGCTTTTTACGTTGCGCCTCTAATCTTGTCATTAATCGTTCCTTCACCATATCCATCATGCTAGCATACTCGTCGTTCGCCAGTTTGACCTCACGCTCGTAGTCCCGTTCAACTCGTTGGATTTGGAACTTTTCCCACAAGCTAAGAGTCACCAGTTCTGCATCTCGAGTCTCTTCGATATCGTAAAATTCCTCTAGTAAGTCTGGGTTCTCGCTGTTGTGCAGTGATTGTAAGGTATTTTGTAGCTTGTGTAGCATCTCTGTATAGTGTACATCCCGATCATTCTCGAACGATTCAGTAATCTGTGCCAACCTCGATGACAGACCCTGGCGACGTTTATCACGCTTAGTTGCCGCTGATTGATTATTCTGCTGTTGAATTGTTGTGGTATGCTTTTGTTGTTTTGCGTGCGAGGGTACAGCCGCCGGGCTTGTAGTTGAATTTTGCTGAATAGGATGTGAATGAGGAGGAATAGGTGGAGGAGGAGGTGAGTATATCTGCTGTTGGTGTTGTAAATGCTGTAATTGTGATAAATGATGCTGTGAACCTGTTGCACCTGGAGGAGCATGAGGAGGCGGTGGTGGTGGAGGGGGAGGAGGTGCTTGAGAATACTGGTGAGGATGAGGATGATGAGGATACTGGTGAGGATGATGTAGAGGAGGCTGTTGCTGTTGCTGTTGTTGTTGTTGTTGCTGCTGCTGCTGTTGATGATGAAGAGGAGGGGGTGGAAGATGATGTGAATGATGTGGAGGAGGCGGTAGGTGGTGATGCTGATGTTGATGTTGATGATGCTGTTGTTGTTGATGCTGCTGCTGATGATGATGATGTAGAGGAGGTGGTAGATGATATGGATATCCATTATACTGCTGCTGTTGTCCATTCTGACCTTGTTGAATTTCCAAATGATATGGAAAACTTCCACTAGCAACTCCAGATCCAGGCCCTGGACCTGGCGAATTACTATGAGGTTGAGACTTTCTAGAGTCCCATTCCATTGTTTCGACTATAAATAAATTTTTTTTTCCTGGAGAAAGAGAAAGAGAGAGAGAGGAGTTGTATATATGAAAAGGTTAGAAAAATTCGGGGCCTTTCGCCTTATTTTTTTGTGGTATACGTGAATTTTGGATTCAAAGGTTTTTGAACCGACCGTGTTTGCCTTGTGAGCTGCAAATCATCGTCGGGCATCAAAATGTCCGATTGGGACTTTTAGCGTGCGCTGGTTTATATTTTTACATCCCCATTTTTTTTTTTTTTTTTTTTTGGAGTGTACTAATGCTTCACTAGCATGAATATTATGTTTATGATGACAAACTACTACAGGTTTTCATGTGGATAGGTGGATGTGTAGATAGTTTCGATGAGAAAGAGCATGTCATTCGTGATTGTCCATTTTGTGGCTGGTTCACTGTTGTTTGGTGTGTCCAAAAAAGGTTCAAGAGAGAAATAAAAATGTTGTGTTGGTATTCTTTGTGTGTTTCATGTTGATTAAATTTAGGGGCGAAGGGGGGCAGACCTAAGTAACTGCTGCTTCAAACCATAATTCCAGCATTATGGATTGTGGTGGAGTCCAACAAAGGGAACATAGATTTGATTTGATGTAGTAGACCTTTTTTGATAAATGAAATATAAAGAAAACTAACATGGATAATTGCAGTTAGTGCAGTTAATGCATTATCCGTGCATAATATAATGCCATCATCCATGGATGCTTGCAAAATAGAAGGTGAATAGGAAATTAGATTAGAACGGTTCAAGGGAAAGCTCAAGCTCGACCTCGATCCCCTGACGGACAGTCCAATTGAAATCCCATTGTAATGGGGTGGGTGTGGCTAAGAAGACCTGAACGAACAATAAACGGTTTTGTTCGCATAGATATGTGGTGTTTCTAAGCTAATTATTAGATCTACGGATTTAAATAAAAAACGATGAACTAGGACACAAAGGTGTTTCATATCTCTAAACCAAATCTGAACCGTTTTTTTTTAAACAATCATGCAACCCATCGACAAACTCACAAAAACAACATCCCTGTTTATTTAACTGTCGAGGCCCATGTCCGGCATGTCCAGCACGAAAAAAATATTCTCACCACAAACTTTTCGTCCGTCAGGCAAACAAACCCACTATCGTATAGCTAGCAAGAAGTCATCCACTGTACTGGTACTTGGAACTGGAAGATGGATTGACCCAATTCATAAAGGGGTATTCATAATCCAGCCATCAACCACCAAGTTAAGTTGAATTCATGAAAGATGAAAGAAAAAGACAAAGCAACCACAGCAACCAGGGTGTGATGTGATGGGGGAAACACTAACACAACTGCAGTAATATGCTCAATTCGGAAATTTCACTTTTCATTGAATCGTAAACAAACTTATATATATAAAACATTGTCCAAATCCGCTCTTTCAAAGACACAAACATATCAATATACCCATTCCCCTTAAAATAAAAATTTTAACATAAAAGATGATGGAATTGACTTATGACGATCCTGACCCTCTGTATAATTCAGTATTGAAAGCAATTCCCATGTCTAATACTGTCTCCACCGCCGCCGGCCACAACAACAACCACGACGGCGCTGGCGGGCTCAACAATAACGGGTTCGCCCGTGGTGGTACTAATAGCAGCAGTACCACGGTTAGTACTCCTGCCAGCAGCAGCAGCAGTTGCTACAGTCGAAACAGTAGTGCGGATCTGGATTTGGAAGCAGATTTTGAAGATTTACACCAACAAAAGTGGCCTCCTCCTCTAATATATTCTAACATTGTAACAACCACCTCAGTTTCAGATTCCACTCTTTCTAATTATCTTTTTTTTGACACAAAGCCTCTGGACATTCGATCACGATCTTGGTCAACCAGTTCCGGAAGTAAACAGAACAAGGAGTTGGGTATTGATACCAAATTAGCAAACAAGCATAAAGAGCTTCCCTCGATTCCTTTACCATCACAACAACAACACCACTACAAAAAACACTCTTCAAAAGTATCAGAAATTGTAATACCTCCTCGATCCCCAGGTCGATTACAAAAAATGAGTCCAGAAGAAGACCAGAAGACTCCTTTGTCTACGTCACACATTATTACAGATACTACAGTGGACCAAGTGGTTCAATCTTTTATTTCTGATGAGCTATCGATTCTTGATAATTTCGGCCAGATCCAAGAAGAACACCCTACAACTACTACTAATAATCTAACTCCAACATCTTCAAAAGCATCCGAATTATCTAACCAAAAAAATAATAATATCTATTCATCACCGGCTTCTTCAGTAGAGCACAACAACTATTTACACCAACCCAAGCTTCGAAAGAGCACTAGCATCGCTGGTAAATTCAAGAGTTTAACTCAACGAAAAACTAGCAGTAACCACAACGCCAACGCCATTGCATCCCCACCTCCATCATCTAATGAAAAATCTTCTACACCATTAATTGACATGAAATTTGGCAGTGAAAAATAGTATTTATCTTATATATTTAATTAGCATCTTATTATTTTTGTCTCTAATACACTTTTCTGTAAAAAAAAAAAAACTATCGAGCCCCTGAACCTTAATATTACGGAAGATTCCCGCACATACATGTTTCGATGTATGTATGTATGTATATACAAGGGGTCCAAACAACAAAAAGGCTCTTTACACTTCCGCTACAACTATTTATATCCATATATTAATATATGTATAGTAAAAAAAAACGTTCACCCCTACTCACAGACAGCCTAAAAACTAGCGCCTCAAGCCTTTAAGGGGTACATTAAATTAAAATAATTGTTGAATAAGCTCATAAGCAATTACCCCATGTGAAATGTATCATCATCCAATTCGGTTCTGGATTTCATTCCCTATCCCACCTCCAAAATAGGAAGGCGCCGCATCTCGAAAATATCTAAGATGCTACGTGGGAGGATGAGAGAACGAGATGTTGCGTAAATTTCAGACCGGGTCGGCCCGACTCCGGTTGGCTCCACCAATGGCGTACCTACATTAACAGAGAGAGACCTTACCTTACGCCCTCCAAGTCTGAATCAAAAAGGGAAAATTTTTTTTATAAAGGCGAGACCTCGAGACTTTAATTTATTATTCTTCTACATTGATGTTCATGATCGTACTATAGTATAGTACGTAATATTCAATAAACTAGCTTGGAATTAATATTTTTGTCCTCTCTTGTAAATAGACAAAAATACGGGACTTTATCTCCATGGTCATCTTGTTAATAAAAACATGATTGTGGTAAACGACTCCCGAAGATTGATAAACTTTATATAGTTTAAAAGGGATTTATTGCAGAAGACCTCTATTGACAGGCCTCAATTATGTCTATTGGTCATTTGAAAATCCCAAACATTTATTTAGCTATTTCGCAATTTAAACATTCAACTTCGCCATCCAATCATTCATTCGTATTAATATATTCATTATGCACTGCCAATGCAATCTGAGGTGATTATTCGAAACAAAGACATCAGCCAAACCTTCTTGGTACAAATCTCGCCAATTCACGTGACCCGAATAGCAGTTAAAAAGACGTTACTATTACCGCATTTAGACTAATTTAAACTAATATGCAGTTGGGATGACATCTCATCTTGCTTACGGCTTACCTAACTGCAACTGCGGCTTGTACCTATATAAGAAAAATTTTTTTTAAGATCGTGTTTTGCCATGAAAAAGTAAAACCATGATAAGGTAACTACTGTTTCTGGTATTGCCTAGCTATATATATTACGTGCTTTCCATTTTTTTTAAAAAAAAATTCCTATACACATAATGGGTCTCTTTAAATCGTATGGTGGTACCAGTACCACCAACACTTCCGAACAGAACTTTTTTTCAAAGTCAAGTGGCGGTGAAAGTACTGAAAGTGCTGAAAATGAAAGCCAACTAGAAAATGGCTCAGTGTATGATGCCCAGAGAAAGTCTATTGGTATTACTAGTGCCATCTTTTTGATTTTCAACCGTATGATTGGTACGGGTATTTTTGCTACTCCATCACAAATTTTCAACTTGACTGGTTCAGTTGGTCTATCTTTGATGATGTGGGTAGCTGGTAGTTTGATTGCTGCTTCTGGTTTAATGGTATACTTGGAATGGGGTTCAGCTATTCCAAAGAATGGCGGTGAGAAAAACTATTTGGAATACTACTTTAAGAAACCAAAGTTTTTGGCAACTAGTATGTATGCATCTTATGTATTTTTCATTGGTTGGGCTGCGTCCAATTCTGTCGTATTCGGTGAATACATCCTTTATGCAGCTGGCAAGGAAGTCGATCGATGGAATCAACGAGTTATTGGGTTGGCATGTGTTACATTTTCATTCTTGATCCACGCTTTTGCTCTCAAATGGGGTTTGAGATTGCAAAATCTTCTGGGTATATTCAAGCTTGTGGTAATTGCATTGATTATTGTCACTGGTTGGGCTGCACTGGGAGGTGGTATTGACCGAGTTGAACCAACCCATGCATTCAGCAACGCATTTGAAGGTTCCAAGGGTTCTGGTTACGGTATTGTCATGTCTTTGTACAATGTCATTTGGTCATTTGTTGGTTACTCAAACGCCAACTATGCTCTGTCAGAAGCAAAGAATCCAAACCGAATCTTGAAGATTGCTGCACCTGTAGCATTGGTTTCTGTGGCAGTCATGTACATTCTCTGCAACATTTCATACTTTGCAGTTGTTCCATTGGACGTTATCAAGTCATCTGGACGAATTTTGGCAGCCGAATTTTTCGGCCGAGCATTCGGTAAGAAGGGGGAAACAGCATTGGCAGTTTTCGTTGCTTTATCAGCTATGGGTAATGTGTTGTCAGTTATCTTCTCCCAAGGTCGAATTGTTCAAGAGTTGGCCCGAGAAGGTGTGCTGCCATTGTCACGATTCCTCTCCTCCAACAAGCCATTGAATGCTCCAGCTGCCGGTTTGTTTCAACACTGGGTTGTTTCAGTTGTCATTATGTTGGCTCCTCCACCAGGTGATGCATACAACTTTATCCTCAACTTGATTTCTTATCCTCTGTCAATTGTTAATGCTGCTATTGCATTTGCATTACTTGGAATTTACTTTACCAAGAAGACGCATTTCCCAGATTGGGATCCTCCTATCAAGGCAACTATGCCAGTCACGCTATTCTTCTTTTTATCTTCAATCTATTTGATTGCTGCACCATTTGTTCCACCAGACACTCCAGAACAATCCATTTACGAATCAATCCCATATTACCTGCATTGCGTAGTGGGCATTGCATTGTTCATCTTCGGTGGTCTGTACTGGGCACTATGGGCCAAATTGATGCCTCGATTTGGTGGCTACACTTTGGACTCCATCACCTTGGTCGATGCCAATGGATGGTCTAGACAACAGATTATTAAGCGATATCAAGACGGAACTGAGGTAGCCGTACGATATTAGAGCGAACGAGAGATTTTTTTATGAATATTTTTCAACAATTATTTATTTATTTTAGAATTCATTCTTATGAAAGGGCACAAAAAAAGTGGTTCAACCCCACTTTTTTCTATGATCATGATTATCAGCACATTATCACATTATCACAATACCACACTAATACTAACATAGATTCGAGACTGTAGTTTTAATTTGAAATCAATAGATAATGCAGTTTTCAACAATATTTCCCCGCCTGTGATCCTTGTAAATAACCGCCCTGCCTTGCATACACACACACTCACAAGCCGATGGGCAATCAGCAATCACAATCAGCGTCGCGTCCTACTTTGCTGATAGCACTCTTTTCTTTTCTTTTCTTTCCTTTCCTTAGAGAGTTTAACAACAATTTCCTATGACCCAACATCCCATGCATGTAGTGTACCTCACAGACCAAAGTAGCCAAGCCTGGAGTAACTGAGCCGCACGATATCTTGTTGGTGCCCGAACGCCGACTTCCGACCGCCGAGCGCCGACCACCGATCACCGACGACGACATTTTTACCGCCTTTGCCTCGCCTCATCAACGCTCAAGCTTAGATTAAGCAAGCATCATCCAGGTGCTTTATTATTAGCCGCCTGCGCTGGCTCCACCATCTCCTGGATAAGGACCAAAATGAGGAGCATATTCCTTATGTATGCAGACAGACAAATAATTTGATATGGTCATTGGCCGCCGCACTCCGATGTATATAGACAAAAAAATTTTTTTTTTCGAGTCGATGGAACAGACCACTGCCCCTCTTCTTTTACACTCTCTTATCATTGATCTTCATCGACATAACTTGAAATTGATACTTGGAGCCGTCTAGCCTAGTGTAGTTCTCCACTTGGATCTTCAAACTTCAATTTCCCACCACCTCCACCTGATTCGGTTATCAGTAGAGATATATACATCTTCTTTTTCTGCTTTTTTGGACGGAATGAATTCAGTGCTACCTCCTTATTACTGTACTCTTGAGGATTTGGAATAGGGACGCCTTACTGAACAATAAAAATGGAAGAACTTTATGATGAAAACTATATTCCAGGAACTGAACATATCTTTGCAGACGAAGATCGATTAACTCGGTCTTATCAGGGAACAGAGCTCAAGAAGGATGGGAATATCATTCTAATACCCCAGCCTTCTGACTCTCCCAATGATCCATTGAATTGGAAGCCGTGGAGAAAGTGGCTCCAATTCTTCCTCTTGATGTTTATAACAGCATTTACTGCCGCTAGTTCCAATGATGCGGGTGCGTCCCAGGATCAGATGAATGAAGAACTGGGTATTAGTTGGAACAGCATGAATGTAGCAGCTGGAGTTTTATTTATTGGTATCGGTTATTTAACCCTATTCTTGTCACCGACCGCTTTCTTGTATGGTCGACGAATTGGCTATATAATTTGCATGATTTCAGGTACTATTGGCCTTGTATGGTTTGCAAGGACCATGAATACCTCGGATTCAATTGGTAACCAATTCTTTGTTGGAGTGTCCGAAGCTTGTGCAGAAGCTCAAGTTCAATTGTCCTTATCAGACTTGTTTTTCCAGCACCAATTGGGTTCTGTCTTGGGTTACTATATCATGGCTACCTCCACAGGTACTTACCTAGGGCCATTACTTGCAGGGTACGTAGGTGAACGAATAAGCTGGAGATGGGTCAGTTGGCTGTCAGCGATCGTATCAGGAGGCGCATTAGTAGTTATTATATTCTGCCTCGAGGAGACTTATTTCGATCGAACATTAGCTGGAGGTCGACTAACCGCAGGGGTCACTAAAACTGTCTCACCAACAATGAGCCGTGAAGACAATGGCAAGTCCAAGGAAGGGACTGCAATGGCTGTAGTGGAGCCTGAGAGAACTTCTTCGCCAATCGAAGATGACGATGATCAATTGCCGTTGGATTTCAAGAAAAAGTCCTACTGGCAGTCTATTTCCATCATTACACCAGCAACCAACCTGATTGGAACAGGTTTCAAGCAGTACTTGCAGCGATTGTGGTTGACTCTGCGAGTGTTTACATTCCCTCCAGTACTGTACTCTGGACTGCAATGGGGTGCCCAGGACGCCTGGCTGACCTTTTACATGACCACCCAGGATGACACCTGGGGCTCTCCTCCACATAACTACGGAGCAGATGCAATTGCAATCATGAATGTTCCGACCCTGATTGGGGCTCTGATCGGCTGTTATTACGGTGGTACCATGTCCGACTGGTTCGTCATGTTCATGGCCAAGCGAAACAACGGTATCAAAGAACCGGAATATCGACTATGGCTAATGTTCTTGACAGCCATAATTTCTCCCCTGGGATTGTTCCTGTTTGGCATCGGAACGGCGGAAAACTGGAGCTGGCCACCTGTGTACATCGGATTGGCCTTTGTAGGGTTTGGTTTTGGCTGCGCCGGTGATTTGAGTATGGCCTATCTCATGGACTGCTACCCAGGTATGGTCCTGGAAGGTATGGTAGGTGTTTCTGTGATCAATAACACATTGGCCTGCATCTTCACGTTCGTATGCTCCCCATGGATCGCCGCACAGGGGGTGAAGATGACATACGTGACCATTGGCATTCTGTCGTTTATCTTCATGATGCTGACCGCCCCAATGATCTACTTCGGCAAGAGGTGTCGAAGGTACACCAAGCCCATGTACGTGAGCTTCCTGGAGGCCCGTGACGGCACCGCATGAGCCGCACGCCGCACCCGACCCCCTGCACCTGCGCAGCACTGTTTTCTGCTTCTTTTTTTAAAAAAAGAAGAACATAACCCTAGGAGTAGTGTTCTTCTTTTTCCAGAAAAAGAAGCAAAAAGCGGTACACGCCAGGGTTCCTCGCCGTTACATAAGCATTACGTAAACGTCGCACGCGCACTTAGTAACATGACAGACAGAAATTTAACACGATTCAGATCTGCCCCGATCGCACTCCCCATTCATTCTCCATTCTCCTTTTGCACTTGCCACCCGACAAATAAAACAGAACAATGGAGTGTTTGGCTGTATGTTGCTGGTAACATAGACCCCGGTACTAACTTTCGTCGAGCGTACGTAACAGAGACTTGCAGATGCTCTAGATAGACCCGGTTTCGACTGGAAGGGGCTGATTATTGGTGTAACTGTAGGCCAATACGCGTTTTCAACCTACCTTGCATATCGACAATACAAGGTGTTGAAACAGGAAAAGCCTGCCGAAGAAATGAAGGATGTGATCACACAGGAAAAGTTCACCGAAACCCAGGAATATGGTCGAGCAAAGGCCAAATTCGGGTTTGTGTCTAGTTTCTACGGTTTGGTTCAAAATTTGGCAATCTTCAAGTTTGATTTGATGCCAAAGTTGTTTTCTTGGTCTGGCCGGTTCTTGAGTTCATGGGCTCCTGCCTGGTTCACAGGTGTTGGGCCTCAATCTATCGTCATGATGTTTGCTATGCAGTTTATTTCGACTATTGCGGAGTTGCCATTTTCATTGTACTCAACATTTGTCTTGGAAGAAAAGTTTGGTTTCAACAAGCAGACCATTGGGTTGTTTTTCAGTGACATGGTCAAGTCTCAACTGCTCTCTATCACTATCGGTACTCCTTTGATCATGGCAATGTTGAAAATTATCAATTATTTTGGTGACAAATTCTTCTTTTACTTGTGGTGTTTCTTCGTAGTGTTCCAAGTGGTTGCAATTGCTGTATATCCAACTTTGATCCAGCCATTGTTCAACAAACTGACTCCATTGGAAGATGGTCCATTGCGAACTAGCATCTACAAGCTGGCTGAACGTGTTAAATTCCCTCTCGACAAGTTGTATGTCATCGACGGTTCAAAACGATCTGGACACTCAAACGCATACTTTTATGGTTTACCTTGGTCCAAACAAATCGTTATTTACGATACTTTGATTGAGAAGAGCACCGTTGACGAAGTTACCGCAGTATTGGCACATGAAATTGGTCATTGGTCGTTGTCTCACACCACCAAGATGCTAGGTATTGCTCAAACACACATCTTTTCAATTTTCATGTTGTTCAGCGGTTTTATCCACAACAAGAGCATGTATCAATCTTTCGGTTTCTTCAAGGAGCAACCTATTTTGGTTGGTTTCTTGTTGTTCAATGATATCTTGCAACCTTTGGATTCCATCTTGACATTTGGCATGAACTTGTTAAGTCGAACTTTCGAATACCAAGCTGATGACTATGCTGTCAAGTTGAACTACGGACCAGAGTTATCCAAGGCTTTGATCAGTATTCACGTCGAGAACTTGAGCTCTGTAGCAGCTGACTGGTTGTATAGCGCTTACAATCATTCACATCCAATTCTACCGGAACGATTGAAGGCTATCAAGCAGAAGACTGTGGAGGAAGAGAAGAAGAAGGAATAGTTATTATTATCATTCATTCTATACTACGCTATACTATATTAGACTAGACTAGATGAATAAATTATCCGGTAATACGTAATTTAATGAGTGTGATTGGGATATTACATTTTATTTCCTTTCGACATTCACTTTTTTTTTTCTTTGCCAGTGAACGTAGCACTAAACGCGCTAGTTAGATAGTCGTAGATTCCCCTCAGATTGCTTGATCAGTTTTCTAGTCTTTATATGAATCGTGGTGGACGGTTCAATGCAGACAATCTTACATCTAATAGCAGTAAGTCTTATATACCGCAGCGTTAAACTAACCTAACGACATTTTTGACCAGCAAGCAATTATTCTGATTCTTCCGGTAGTGAAAAAGTTACTAGTCAGGATACTGAGATTACTATAACTAGTCCTCGAGCTCCATCTGATTTGTCAACATATACCATTACACAGAATACAATGACTGGTCATCGAGGTAACGATCACGATCACGATCACGACAACAGTAACAGTGATACGAGTGCAATTCCAAAGAATACCAGTGGGGACGAAGACACAACTACCACCACAATTACTATACCAGAGGCCACTGGGTATACTTTGACCTCGGATACACCCACTACTAATACTACAAGTTATACTTCTACTACTGATACACGTACTACTACAACTGCGACCACCAGCACTCCCGCAACTACGTCAACCACCACCAGCAGTGGAATGGAAAGGTTCCGGCAGAGAACTAAGCGTCGATTGAGATCATTAGTGGGTAAATTGGGCATGAGGAAAGACTCTCGACAGAGCGACTATGACGATGACCAAGAGAACACCAACTCCAACACTGCCACGACTGACACCACAGAAACCGAAACGGCCACAGCCAAAGATGACCAGGACCGTAGCTCCCCCAAGTAGCCCTGAGTAATGCATTAACCCGTCGATAGACTCTCTTCTTTTTTAAAAAAGAAGCAAAAACAGTGCCGTGCGGCGTGCGGCTCAGCGTGTGCGAATAAATAAATAGTGTATTGTTACTACGGCCACAGCTACTTGGACTTCTTGGATATCAACCAGCTTAGCACCGAGTTCAGGTTGTTCGCCTCCTTGACGGATATAGAGTAGCACGACACCTGCCTATCCGTGATGGACTTCAGGTCCAGCTGCTCGATAACTTGGTCTACGTTCAATGCATTTTCCAGATCGTTCTTGTTGCCCAGAACAAGCACCGGGATATCTTCCAGCGCCCCAGACGTTAATAAATTATGCAATTCTGCCCTAGCTTGGCTAATGGTTGATTGATCTGCTGCGTCTACCACAAACACTATGGCATTAACCCCTTTACAATACCGTTCCCACATTGATCTGAACCGTGGCTGTCCTCCTAAATCCCAGCTAAACAAACAATCACGAACAAGTTAGCTAAGTATTCTACGAACCGAACTTACCATTTTAGTGTGACTGAGCCCATTTTAACCCGTTTCATTGCAAACCCTACTGTTGGAATCGAGCTGTAGTTTGATATTCCGTTAGTTCTCTTTTGTGCACTATCAACGCTAAAACATACTCTGGCGTGAACCCATCTCCTGTTAATACCTTCAACAGACTTGTCTTTCCTGCATTTTGTAAACCTAGTAATGTAATGTCAAGCTTTCAAAACATTTTTGTTGAGTTAGTTTCTCTTTTGAACCATCGTATCCTACCTCTGTTGACCTGTGGATCTAGAGTTAGCTTTGTTGTCTCGGTCCGTTGTCCAAGGGAACTTACCAGAATAGCGACAAAAGATAATCGTATAGCCGTTTAAACCACTCCCAGGGGCCTACCATCTCTGATGTTATCAAAAAAAAAAAAATACTGTGTAAGGAGTGTGATTGTTTTTGATGTTTTGCATTCACCAAACACTGCACGCACGCTCTCCATTCCAGCACGGCGGTGGGCAGCCCGCGCGCGCCGTACCAGTACCACCGTCATGATGGCGATAGCACCGTTTTTTGCTTCTTTTTTTGAAAAAAGAAGACATTTCTAAGGATTTTTAAAAAAGAAGCAAAACAGTGGTTGACTGGTCGGATTGCCTGTGGCTGTTGCAGTTTCTGTGTGCGGTGTGTGCGGCGGTGCACGGAGCTTGGTGCCGGCGGCACATGACCGCCGGTCATGTGCTTGTCATGGGACTCAACTGACTGACTGATAACCAACCTTGTTTTGTGCCATGCCGATTATTGATTGACATCTTCTATAGTGTTATAAACAGCTGCATCGCTGTACTTTGTTCGCCTAATGTCGATACAGATCGTCGAACCGGACTTTTCCAAATACCCTCAGCACCGGAGAGCCTCTTCTTTAGCTGCTGCTACTGCTTCTGCTGCTTCTCAGAGTAGGATGCCCAGATTCACCGAGGTTGGCGGGGTGGATGACGGTAGTGCAATTATGGACGAAGACAATGGCGAAGATGGGGAAAGTATACGACTTAAAAGAAAGCATCGTCATGATTCGGCAACCTTTAAACGTAGAGTATCGTTTGATACAATTGGCGGAGGAGCAGCAGGAGGAGGCGGTGGTTCCAGTTCCAGCTCTAGACTGTCGCCATCAGTAGCATTCAGTAGCAGTAGTAGCAGTAACGCTGGTTGTTCAACGACCAATCTCAGCTACTATACAGCAGCAAAGCATGATGGTTATAAGCATACATACGGTTCTAGGACGTTTCTAATCTCAATGACACACAAGTCCAAGAAATCGGATCCAGCATTAGAATGGATGATGAAATCATTGATCCATGACAATGATGAGCTTGTACTTCTACGACTCTTTCACCAATCGACAGTGGATTCGCATGACGCTGCTGAATACCAACAAGAAGCACAATCTTTGCTGAACAAGGCCATTACTATGGCTACCAAATACGACCATAAGATCAACATCCAGTGTGAATTGGGGGTAGGTAAAGTCAAGACGGTAGTGCACAAAATGCTGGCACTGTACCAGCCTAGTTTGGTGATTGTAGGTTCTAGGTTTTCCAATTACAAACGAATGAGATACAAGAAGTCTATATCCAGGTATCTAATAGCTCGATCTCCAGTGCCTGTGATCATGGTCACTCCATCCACTGTGAAACACATCAATCGAAGCCCCAAGGAGGGGGATCATAACGGTAATGATTACTTTGCCAATCTATTTAATCTGACCATGAACATGAAGGACGGATCCACTCTCAAGCCTATAGGCACGAGCGGCAGTTCAAATCCATGCTCGGAATACTCTATATCCAGTGATGAGGAAGAAAGTGATGACGATAACGACGATAACGATGATAACGAAGACTTCGACGACGAGGACATTGAGTTGGCAGTCGAGTCATCGTCTGATTCTGAGCCCGAGCTCGAGTCTGGATCCGAGTCTCTCTCTCCAGAACCGCCAGAGCCTCGTGTTAAGCGCACGTCTTCGATCAAAAAGGCATGGAAACTGCTGAGGTCTCCGTCTGCATCGTCCTCCAGCCGTCGCCGTTGGTCTTTTATGTAGCTACGCTGTACATACTGCATACACAAATTACAGCCAAACCATGGGCTCAGCGCCGCAGGCACCGTTTTTGGTTCTTTTTTGAAAAAGAAGCCAGTTCTAGGGATGATGTCTTCTTTTTCAGAAAAGAAGCAAAAACGGTGCCTGCGGCGCTACAGCCGTCACGTGCAAGCCACGTTCTCGAACTTCCCCATCGTCTACTGTTTTTTGCTTCATTTTGTAAAAAAAGAAGAAGATCACCCTAGACGCATTTTTCTGCTTCTTAAAAGAAGCGAGAACATGTCCGAGAGGAGCGTGGAGTAGGGATGGCGGTGGGCATCGCATCGCGTCGTTGGTCGCCACAACACAACCTCCCAATCCAATCGTATTCCAGCGTTTGTTTTCCCTCAAAACCAATTTTTACCTTCACCTCCCGCCATTTACCATTCAATAATAGCATGTACAGAACACTACGAGCATTTTCGACAACTGCTGCGCGACTAAACAGTGCAGCCGCCGCCCCAGCTCCTAAACGAAAGGTCGGAGCCTTCCGAGGAGGGTACGTTTCTTGGTGAACAGTAGATCGATCTAAACTAACAACTTTAACAGTCTTTTGGGTTTCTTGTTGGGCAGTTCTATCACAGGTTACGGAGCATATTACTACCTGTTTGACGAATACAGATCCACAAACACAGCCATGCTGTCAGATGTAATGCAATTACAAGATTCTATTAGGAATTTGGAGACCCATGTTGCCGATTTGGAACACAAGCTCAACTCTAAATAGGTTGTAACTATTATTATATTATCTAATCCATTCCCATACTTTCATGATCTCTCCATGTACCTCTTTTGGCTGAGATACAACGTTGCTATTAGCTTCAACAATCTTGGAAACGTCTTCCCACAGCGACTGTCTTTTGGCATTGCCGTGGTTTGGCAGCTCTTCGTCTCGCAACTGAATACTTGGGATGTACCGTGTAGTTAGTCCTTTTGTATCACTATCGGCCTCTTTGCTCTTGGCGATCAGCTTTTCAAACACCTTGTCGCTCAATTCTCGTACGTGCTCTTCTCTTTGCATTCTTCGCTGCCAGTACCATCGAATAGCAACTACAATCACGGCTACGAGGCCAATGAGCTCAATTGTCTCTCGATATCTTTCCAGGGTCCCTCGGACTGCAAGTTGACACTTGCACTTGAACGGGAGCTTGGCCATTGAGGTGGATTGAAATATCGCCTTTTGGACTTGGTACTCCGGCTCGGTATCACCAGGCTGTGCATACCCTTTGATACTTTGGCGAACATAGTTGACCTGGGACATTTACTGTTAGTACGGACCTTTAATGACTGGTTGTGGTTGTGGTTGCTTACAATTACTTCATCCCGTTGCTTCAAGTCTTTGATTGAATGTCTCCACAGGTCATCGAATTCTTCATCGCTGATTTTTTTGTTTTCAAACAGTGCCTGACGCAAGTCATCTTCGCTCATAGACGCCGATGCCCCTTCCTCCAAGTCGCCGCACACCGCGTCGGCATGCCGTTCACGAAGCTTCTTTAGTGCAACCTCAGTCATGATCGAGATCTTTCGTTGCTTCTCGGTGTCTGGCAGGCATTTTGGAGCAATTGGGAAAATACCTCCTAGTTCAAACATGGACTTGGAGTAGACAAAATCTTCTCCACAAACCGCTTTGAAATGTGGATAGCAAGTGGCATGCGTGGGACATGGAACGCAGCTGGGTCGGAATTGATTTACGATAATCTCAAACGCGCTCATGTCCTTTTGATAAGTAGACGAATCGCTCACAAACCCAACGTTGCAATATCCTATTTCTATTCGTTCCTTTCTCCACCAAGCAAATCCAGTCATTATTAAGCCAGCGGTCCAAAGCATAAAGATTCTCTCAAACCAGAAAATCCACGGGTTAACTTTTCTCTTTACGATCTTTTTCTTTTTCTTTTTCTTCAGTTCCTTGTCGACCTCTTCGTTGAGTTTTTCATATTCTTCCTCTTCTTCTTGTTCTTCTTGTTCTTTTTCTGTTCCGGGTACTGTCAAGTGGTCCTTTGGCTCCACTTTAGTGTCCTCTGGCGTTAGGAAAGGTGGATGCTGTTGTAATTGTTCAATGACATTCTCCTGCTGCTTAGGAGTAGCTTGCTGTTGTTGTTTGAGCTGCTGCGAAAACTCTTCGCTCATCTTCAATTCATGGAAGTTTGGCATAAAGCTCAACCGCTTGTTTACTCGCTTTTCACTAAACGTGTGGTCCTGGAATTTTGAACTAGATGGAGGTTCTTGAGGTTGCAAAGGCTGATGAGCAATAGTGGCCGGCAAAGTCTGTCTCTTTTTGGAATGCTGAATTTCGGGTGTATTATAAGTGTTATCTTCAGGACTTGAAGAAAACGATGTGAAATGCCGCATAATAGACCCTGGAGTGTGAATTTGTTCTTCTGGAGGTGGTGGCGGGTTGTGCGGCTCAGCTTTTTGCTCATCGCCTCCAAACGGTTCTGGTTCTCGATCTCGATCTTTTTCAGCAGCAACGCTCTTCTTGGTTCGGCGTTTTGGTGGGACACTCTTTTTCTCTTCTTGTTCTGCCTCTTCATCAAACGGATGAGGTCGCTTTTTCTTTGGTGTAGTCTTTGGAGAGCCTGATTGAAAGACGTTCTTGTCGCTGAAAGGGCTGCTACCATCCTGGTCACCACCGACCGAAGACTTTTTCTTTTTCTTTGAAGCATCCACCTTGATTACTGGGGTTTGGTCCACTTGGGGGTGGTGGACTTGTTCTTGTTGCTGAGGCTTTTCATCGCTCAGTTCAACAAATGGTTTGGAAGACAAAGTACGCTTGCCTCTCCTTCTTGGGGAAACAGGTGCTACTTCTTGTTCTTCCTGTTTAGGAGGCTCCAACACTGGCGCGTCCTTCTTTATGGACTTTTTGGTTGGAGACGTTGATGCGGCGTTAGCAGTGGCAGCAGTAGTGCTCTTTTTTGGACTCTTCTTGGTCACTTTAGCTGGGGATTTAGCAGGCGACTTAGCGGGTGAAACAGAACGTGTTCGAATTCTTCGAGCCCGCTCAGGACGTTCAGCATCTACGATACCAGCTCCTGAGGGTTCTGTAGCAGTGTTATTAGCCTTTAATTCTTGACGTCTGGGCCAGATTTCGTCTTCAAACAGCTGCATCAAGTCAGCTTTCTTTGCGCTCGACGTGTATGGAACGTCAAATCTATTCAGGATATTACGCAAATCCTGCACTCTCAGATTCTTCTTGTTAAAGTCTGAATACAAATGTTTAAGTCTGTTAGCGCGTGTAACTTTTCTTGGGGGGGCGTCTAAGCTACTTACCATCCTCTAGATACTCTAGAGACCCCTCTTCAACCATTTTTGGATTCTACCTAAATACCACAGATAAATAACAGGATGGTCGAAAGAATAATGAACCGCTAACACGCGTGTTGTGCCGTTTGCTGGTAAATGTCGGTCGTAGGTTGTAAGTTGTCGGAAGAGAAAACTCTCCTTGTTGGGATTTTCAGTGTGACGCGAAGCGAACGTCTTCTTTCATACGAACATCATTACAAACCGCATGTTTTGTCTGTCACTTCAGGGGCCACGCCTGCGCGTGGGGGTTTCCATGACAACGTACGAAGTCCCAACCGGGATTCCGGGACGGGACGGGATGGGACGTTGTTGACTAGGTGATATTGTGTGCGGCTCACGCCGCGCGATCCCCATCGTCTACTGTTTTTTGCTTCTTTTTTTTGAAATTCCAAAAGTGTTCTTCTTTTTTAAAAAAGAAGCAAAAACAGTTAAACAGCCAAACAGTCATCTCGCCGGGCATGTACGCAGTATGACCCAGAGTTCACAGCCTGGCGTCCCCGCAACTGCTCTCAGCCGTCGAATCCCTGCGCACGATGGTGGCTCGACATACAATTGCCGGTGGGAGTCACGCATAAGCAGTCGGAACAACAAGAAAAACACAACCTTGCATTTGCAGACTTGCATGATATAAAAGCGACAAGCCTGCTGATTAGTGTCTGAAAAAAAACTGTTACAACAACCATGGTCAACAAGGACGATCAAGATTCAATTGTCAAGAAGGAGCACGAGAACGGCAAAACAATTGAATATGTTGAAGTAATCACCGGTGGAGACGATGAGGACAATGAAGATGGTGACAGCCACCACCACAACATGACGACTCATTCGCTTGCAGATGAGAAGACAATGATGAACGAGGACGCCAAATACCGAGTATTGCACAGTCGGGATTCGTTTGGTGCGGCTGCCACCTCGCCAACTGCCACTAGCAAGGCAGAGATGGCTCGTCCTCCTCCACCTCCGCTGAATTTGGACGAGAAAAGTGCCCCAGAGCGAACCACTTGGGCTCAATTTTCTCAACAGGGTTCTGAAGGTTCGTTTGCAAGGCCAGGTGTCGAAGAGGACCCTGCAATTGCCCATGAACTAGCCAGTATGTACAAGAAGGTGAAGAAATGCATTGAGAAACGACACAAGTACCAGAACATTTCTTTGCAAGGTGAGCTGGACAATCCTAAGAACCAACAGGGGTGGAACATCTACCCTCCTCCACCAAAACCGGCCTGGAAGGATAAGGAATTTGATTCCGAACACCCTAGCTATGGTCCAGGCTCCAAGAAGAAGAAGTACACTGGTGAGACCGAAGTGGGAGAGGACTTTGATTTCAATGAATGCGAAATCCCTGGTCCAGACGAGGGAATCTTCGAGGTCGACGATAAGGGAGTGTACCAGGTTTATGCCAACCAAGAAGACTTTGAGGGTGGTAGCACTATTGTTGACGTGCCAACAATCAAGGACTACTACATGGACTTGAATGAAATCATTGGAATCAGTAGCGAGGGGCCAGCCAAGTCCTTTGCTTTCCGACGATTGGAGTATTTGGAAGCCAAGTGGAACTTGTACTCATTGCTGAACGAGTACCAGGAAACTTCAGACTCCAAAAAGACTCCTCATCGTGATTTTTACAACGTGCGAAAGGTGGATACCCATATTCACCACTCTGCGTCGATGAACCAGAAGCACTTGTTGCGATTCATCAAGTACAAGATGAAAAAGAGTCCAAACGAGGTTGTCATTTATCGAGACCAGAACTTGCTGACTCTGAGCGAAGTATTCCAGTCTTTGAACCTCTCTGCATATGATTTGAGTATTGACACTCTTGATATGCATGCCCACAAAGACACTTTCCACCGGTTCGACAAGTTCAACTTGAAATATAACCCAATTGGGGAATCTCGATTGCGAGAAATCTTCCTCAAGACTGATAACTACATCAAGGGTCGGTACCTGGCAGAGTTGACCAAAGAGGTGGTCGACGATTTGGAAAACTCAAAGTACCAGATGGCTGAGTACCGAATTTCAATTTACGGACGTCACCCGGACGAATGGGACAAGCTTGCTGCTTGGGTCGTCGACAACAAGCTGTTCTCTCCAAACGTTCGATGGTTGATTCAAGTTCCTCGTTTATATGACATTTACAAGAAAGGTGGAATTGTAGAATCTTACGAGGAGATCGTATCAAACTTGTTCAAGCCATTGTTTGAAGTAACCCAAGATCCATCATCCCATCCAAAGTTGCACGTCATGTTGCAACGGGTAGTAGGTTTCGACTCGGTTGATGATGAGTCCAAGGCGGATCGAGTCATGCACAGAAAGTTCCCTACTCCAAAATACTGGGATTCTCCACAGAACCCTCCTTATTCTTATTATTTGTACTACATTTATGCAAACTTGACTTCTTTGAACAACTGGAGAGCAAAGCGAGGGTTCAATACTTTTGTTTTCCGACCACATTGCGGTGAAGCAGGTGATCCAGAGCACTTGGTGGCTGCATTTTTGGTTGCCCAGGGTATTAACCACGGTATCTTGCTGCGAAAGGTTCCATTTGTTCAGTACTTGTACTACTTGGATCAGATTGGATTGGCAATGTCTCCGCTCAGTAACAACGCATTGTTCTTGACTTATGACAAGAACCCATTCCACTCGTACTTCAAAAAGGGAATGAATGTTTCATTGTCCACCGATGATCCATTGCAGTTCTCCTATACTCGGGAACCTTTGATCGAAGAGTATTCTGTTGCGGCTCAAATTTACAAATTGAGTGCCGTTGACATGTGCGAACTGGCTAGAAACTCGGTGCTGCAGTCTGGTTTTGAGGCCGAAATGAAAAAGCACTGGCTTGGTAAGAACTACACGACCCCAGGTCCTGAAGGAAACGTGATGGAAAAGACCAACGTTCCGGACGTGCGGCTCTCTTATCGATATGAAACATACTTGCACGAAATAGAACTAATGAACCAGTACACTGGTGAATTAAGTGATGTAAATGTTTCTAGAATGATTCAAAATTTAAATGTAACTAAATAGATAATTGGAATTTCTTGTTTATATGTCCGTATGCACATTCTTTCAATTTGACCTCCTGTGATCATGACTATAAAACATGTCTCTTTTCCTTTTGCCACTGTCTCTGTAACGATGGTATCTCCCCTCAAAAGCGAATCAACTTCTGCTACGGTTGCTGTAGATGCAAATCCAGCGGATCAATCGCCAGCAGAAAATGTACCCATGGAGCGATCTGACACTCAATTTCAATCCCCAGTGTCCAATTCTCACGAACTGCGACATCATGCATCTGCCAGTGTGTTGAACTCGACTGAACCAAACAAAACTCCTCTCAATCGAACCCGTTCTAGCAACAGCTTGCGACCCAGATCTGTTCATTTCGGAGCCAATACAGCTTTCCATCCATACAAGACTCAACAACAACAACGTCAACCAGCTGCAAGATCCAGCGCAGTCAATTCTAGACCGAGATCGATTGCGTCGCCTAACGATACGTTGGAAGATCCGGTTTATTTCCACCACTATCATTATGCAGGGGAACAGCAACAAGATCCATCTTCACCTGCACTTTCCATGCCGGCTAACAATGTTCCTACCAACAACCAGCACCCACCTCAGCCTCAACCTCAACCTCAACCTCCTGCTTCTGCTTCTGCACCTCCCCAGATTCAGTTTGGTGGACCTCGTCCTCTTTCCACGCACGTTGGGCAGAGCATCTTTTACAATTGGCAAACATTGCGGATCAATTTGCGTCATCAGTTTGTTTCTGTTCAATCACAGGACTGGAGAGATTTTGTACAAACTTTGAACCAGGATGGACAACTTCATGGATATACCCGATTGCAAAAGCGAGTGCAATTTGAACAAATTCAACGGTTGCTGTTGACCCGATTTGAAGATACCCTGACTAAATTGGAATTTGAGTATCGGCATGCATTGGAAACAGGGGTGTTTAAAGAATTGATTTAGTTGTAGAGTCATAGTAGCTAGTAACTAGTGTGCAGATAATAAATGCCAGAGTCTCGATCTTGCAGCACCGTTGTCTGTGGACGTTTATTCCCCTTGGTTGCATCCCATACAATTGCCTATAAATTGAACCAGACGTCACGCAATTCCTCGTTCCGTACCAATAACAATGGACAGCAATCTCCAGGATGGTGTATATGATAGCAGTCTCGAACCACCCAAGAAACGAGAACGCAATGTAGAACATCTTCTCAAGCCGCACAAGAGATTGAAACTCCAACCTCACTCAGGTCACATCAAGAAATCAACTCCATACACAAATCTACCCAAGATTCAGTTCAAAGAATTACTTAACAGTAGTTCAGAGGAAGAAGGCTCGGACTACGGGTATAAGCAACAGCACAGAAAAGAGAACAAGAGCTCAGTACTAGCTTCCTTGCAATCCAGGCAAAAGAAGGAGGTAGCTAACGATAAGTTACAGTCAATTATAAAAACATTACAAACATTCTGCAGCCATTTCAACGAATTTGAACAATCAATGAACGACAACGAGCCAGAAGATCCAGATCATCGGTTGGAATTGACCCAAGCGTTCGTTGAACATCACCGCAGTCAGATTAATGATCTATTTGGTTCTTGAGTGCTCGGGCTGGTGTGTAGATTCGTAGTCAACATGTACAAATGCACGTTCTACCTTTGGTAGGCTTTCCAGCTTTTCCTGCAAAGCTTCCCCAATATCATGAGATTTACGAAGCGGAGTGTCTTCACTCAGCACAATATCGACCTCGACAAACAAATTGTTGCCTGCATGGTAAGCTCTGCAGGTGTCGACGGCGTCAATTCCAGGATGTGTGAGTGCAATATAAGTAGCTCTTTGCAAAAATGCAGTGTCTGCACTTTGACCTACAATGAGTCGAACGTTTTCAATACACGTAGAGGCCCAACTAACCAAAATAATCAATGCAATGAGAATACATCCTACTGGATCGACCCATGCTTCGACCTTGGTACCCAAAATCCCCGTTGTTAGACCCAACGCGTTAACCAAGATATCATTTCTATGGTCTTGTGCCAAGACTTTGGCAGAGCTGTCTTTCCTCAACGAAAAACAGTACAGAAACAGAGCAAACTTTGTTCCGATAGCTACAGATACAAATGCAATTGCTGCACCACCGAGTTCGGCGGAATGATCTCCACTGGTCAGTTTGGTGGCTGATTCGATGATCAAGAAGATAGCCACGCAAGACATCAAGCACGAAAACACGATGATGGCTGCAGTCTCCATACGTGCCTTACCTGCAGGATATTCCAGCAGGTTTGGCTTGGCCATTTGTCTGTGAGCCCAGAACAAGATGGCCGAACTCATAAGATCCATAAAGGCATCTGCACAGGTAGCTACAATTGACAAGGACCCTGACATTATGGCCCCTACCAATTGCAAAGCAAACAGCAAAATGTTTGCAGCAAACGAGCCGTACACAGCAATCTTGATTTTCAGCCGTTGCTTGGCTAGCTCGTCCTCTGGAGGCTGTAATGGAGCCAAGATTTCATCAATTTGTTCATTCTGGTTCTGATAAAACTTTTGGACCTTCTTGGACCCTCCGTTATCCTTAATCTGTCGAATATCGGCGTCGGTCTTTTTGTTATTTCGTAACGAGAGTGGGTCCGTAGTCCATGATATGGATGTGGAAGTGCCAGCTTCCAGCTCGGGTTCAGTTAGTACAGTTGTTGCAGTTGTCATGACTGTGGTTTATCTTCCATGAGGATGAAGTTGGAATTGTGAAAAAAGGTTGCCCCAACCACACACCAGTACGTTCCCCTCTTCCTATCTGTCTGGATACTTGTACCCTTTCCTCCGCCACTACCGCGGTCTCGTGCTTAGCCTCGTGTATGCACAAATTTTTATAGTGGTAGCTTGTTCCTGTCTCGCGGAAAAACCTGCACAGATCGGGGAAACTTCCGGCGCCATTCAGATTCCGGTCCATGTGGTGTGTGATCCGGCTCGATTGGTCGATTGATTGATTTGAACGAGCACAATAGTGTATGAACGAGCGAATTGATGGCTGGACGGTTGGTTGGTTGATTGAGGTCGTGGGTTGCCCGGGCGACGGCCATTCTCCGGATTCGACCCCCAGCGGCGACTGTTTTTGCTTCTTTTTTAAAAAAGAAGATCGATACCTCTAGGGGTGACTTCTTCTTTTTTAAAAAAAGAAACAAAAAACAGTAGACGTAGCAAAAGCCGTTGAACCTTAGTCCTCGAGCCGGGGCGTTGATCCTCTATGCTATTCGAACAAGGTTGTACTAGTTCGTGCGATCGGTGGTCCAACATCCCTGTTTTCACCAAGATCTCTACTCTCCAAACCCTGATCCTTGTCATATCTTGACATAACAGGCGTCATTTCAGATCTCAACCGTCTGAAACAGGCTATAATACGACTTCTGCGTGGTGTCACATCCCTGCTCACACTACACCTATACCCCAGTCTCGATGACACACATAAATTAAACACTTCCGTAATTGCTTAATCTTGTGATAGCCATGCCACCCTAGAAATACTATATAAGACGACTCGTGCCCGTTGATCTTTCATCTGCAAAAACGATACCAACTAATCAATTCACTCTTTACTGCATCAATGAAATTCTCAACAATCGCTCTATCAACAATTGCCGCAACTGCAGTGCTAGCAGCTCCAGCTCCAGCTCCAGATTCCACCACTATCATCCAGGGCGGCGCTGGTGGTGCCGGTGGTAGCGGTGGCAGCGGAGCAGTCGGTGGCGCCGGTGGTGCTGGTGGCGACGGCGGTGGTGTCAGCGTTGTCGGTTCTAGCAGCAACAACAACAGCACCAGCACCAGCGGCTCCAGTAGTGGCCCCGACAGCGCTGTCGTAGCGCTGGTAGACAAGTTATTGGACTTGGTAGGGCAACTACTCGGACATTAAGACACTAAGACATCATTCACCCATGCATAGACACAAATAGATATACTTGTAACACAGAATTTACTAATTACTACCAACTGCTCTTGAGTTCGGCTTCTTGCGCTACACTACGTTAGGCTACTCTGGGCGTTTACCGGGTTCCCCAATACTCTTCCCGACGTCCACCCACCGATATCGGGTTCTGAGGTCTACGCTTGTGGTCTGAAATTTACGCAGAACACTGACCAAACGGTTGATTCTCGTGCGACACCTCCAACCAACGTTTTCCTTTACACAACGCAAAGTAATCAAATCACAATGGTAACGGTCAATGGATTTTCAGAAAGTGCGAAGCTCGCCGAGACTTTGGCAGACCACGTAGTAAAGGCACAAAACGAGGCATTGTCAGCCGGTTCCCAATTCAATGTAGCCGTCTCGGGTGGGTCATTAGTCAAGACGTTACGAATCGGTTTAAAGGATAGACAAGATGTTAAATGGGACAAGTGGGTAGTATATTTCGCTGATGAACGATTGGTACCATTGGACCATGCTGATTCTAATTACGGGTTGCTAAAAACCGAGTTGCTGGACCACTTGTCAACCAAGCCAAAGGTCCACACAGTTGACGAAAGCTTGCTTCAAGATTCTAGTGCAGCAGCATCACAATACGCTACAGTCTTGCCAGCCAAGTTTGACTTGATTCTACTGGGATGTGGTCCAGATGGCCATACTTGTTCGTTATTCCCAGGTCATGCCTTGCTGAAAGAAGAGTCAGTGACTGTTGCTGCTATTGAAGACTCGCCAAAGCCACCACCTCGACGAATCACTTTAACCTTCCCAGTTCTCAAGCAGGCTACAGAGCTGGCTTTTGTTGCCGAAGGTGCTGGTAAGGCTCCAGTGTTGAAGCAAATCTTTGAACAACCAGAACTTGGCCTGCCAGCCACCATGGTGAATCAAGTAGGCAAGCAAGTGTCCTGGTATGTGAGCAAAGATGCCATTGAAAATGTAAATACAACCAAATTGTAGGTAGTTATAACTGTCCACTGTTTTTGCTTCTTTTTTAAAAAAGAAGAACTCATCATAGCGTGTTCATGTACTTTAAAACTTTCGACATGCTTGACACACTGACTTTGCCGTTCCCATCAGTCTCTAGCTTCGTTACTACATCGCTCATGTCAATATCGTTGAACTTCTTGTGCCGCGATAACGTTTCGTATGCGTCTGAACACGATATGTTTGCTTTAAAGGTCGATTGTTTTGACTGGTCGTTGTTGGAAACTAGTCCTGTACAGAAAAGCGTTCTCATGGGGTCTGATTGACAGGCAGCACAGGAACCTGGCATGAACTTCCTACTTACACCATTGCTACTGGTACCTGCACCAACAGACGATGCACCCTGAACACTGGGCGTTGGTGCTGGTGCTGGTGCCGGTGCATGTGTATGTGTATGTGCCGTGGTAGCTGTCTCTGCACACAAACAAGGAGTATCCTTAGAGCAGAACCCACACGAATCGTTTTCAGTTGAACTACTACCCTTGTGGTCGGGGGTCATGTCCAGTTCCTTTGGTGCGCCGTCATTCAATCGTTTGTACTTACGAACTGTCGCACCCTCGCCGGCCGGATTCTTTCTCTTTGGCAGAGGAACAGCCTCCATTCTTTCAAAATTCTCAAAATTCATGGCCGGCTCAGACGGATCTATTCGTGCATTCTTGGGCTTTAACCCTAAATCGTCACAGACGCACCCTCCTCCTTCTTCGCAAAGACCACAGTCCTGTTCATGCTGTTTAACGGGGTCTTTTACCGAAGCAGCAGGGGTTCTAATTGACGACTCGTACTTGTTTCGCAGATCATCGTACTCTTTTTTGAGCTGATCCATCATGGTCTGTGATCGTTGTAGCTCCTTTTCAAGCTTGCTTTTCTCTGCTGGTGGCGAGATATGTGTCTTTGGGCCAGGCTTGCGCTTTGGAGGAACAACCCATGATTTCGACGTCTTCACTACCTTTGGAACCTTGGGCTCGCCTCCGTTTATCGAGTCTTCGCTACGAGGAGCGATCAAGATGGGCTTTGTCATCCTTGATGGATCACTACGGTATCAAGGGCAAAAATATAATACTTTGGGATGCGCCGATACCGAAACCGATACCATACCCGACCCGATCCGACCGACCGACCGACCGACTAAGACATAATAGCTTGTGAGGCTCGTGAGGCTCAACTTTCAAACGAATGTTGCTACTGTAGGTGGAGTCTTCTTTTTTTTTAAAAAAAAAGAAGCAAAAAAACACCAAACGCTGGGATTGCACAGTGTGAGATTCTTTTGAAATAAAATTTTAAGTATGCATAAAAACCGCTATATAGTATAGCATAAGAAGTGAACGGAAATAACTAACTAATAGATGATGAAAGAATAGAATAAAACAATTTTTTAACAAAAAAGATTTTGATATTTTATGATTTTTTTGAGTGTTGTTTGATTATGATTGATTTTAAAACCAAATAAAGCCATCGAAGGTCACAGCCTTCGATCAGAAAAAGTCCCTGAATTGCCTAGAGTAACAAATCATTTCATGTTATTTAGAATGTAAAAGTTGAAATATACGAATGTCCCGTTTGATTTAATAACGTATAAAAGGAATGATTATGATTTCATAGTGATTTTTTTAGTGTGTTTTAATGAGTTGGACGTCACTTGAAATGCTACAAAGTGACGACAGAGGATCAACAACTCGTTTCTTAGGACTTTCCAAGCCCTTTTTATACTTTTTCAAAATCCCGGTAAACACGGATGGTGTTAGGTAGATAAGATTGTATTCCTCAACACTTAATGTCTTAGAGCTATACCAAAACCAGTAAGATGTTCAGAGGGGCTGATTGCTGGTTACTTGTTCCGGCTAGATTATTCTTCACCAACGTCGCATCAACCTAGGCTCTTGCGCCTAAAAGCTCGTTACTCGTTATACTCGTACTTTGCTGGTTCTTATCGGTCACCCAACAGCTTGGATAACATACTTATTAACGTTCTATAGCAAGCAAACTACATATACTATTATGTAAGTATTATAAAATATTCGATCTATACCAAATAATAACATGCTTGACTTGATATCATAACTACTGCTTTAAGGTTTGTACATCCTTAACTTCCTAGATCACTTGCCCCCTCTTTTATTGCTTGCATGTTCAAATTCAAATGCAACACCACGCATAAAATAATGTTAAAATATTAAAATATTTGCATTACTAAACCCTTTTTTTATTTGTATGATATGCATGTACATGGATCTAGAAATTGGGCCATGTGCTATTATTCTTTGTTTCTCCACACTTTGACTCTCTTCTCTGGGGGGGGTTTGGCTGCACCAGCAGACCCCGACTGCAAGCGCCTCAGGGTGGAGAGATTTGAATGAATATTATTACATCGGTACTCACTCAGAATGAGAAGTTGGATCGTCATATTTTTATTATATGAATGTTTTTCATGCTCTAGCAAAGGGGGGGAGATCGTGATTAATGTCCCCTGCCGACAGTACTAAATACCAGCATACTGGGTCACAAATCAAATCCAGATAAACTAGGTATTTGAATAATTCTAGCGCATGCGTCCTTTTCTGTTTATAGTTTTCTGGACTGAAACTCCGTACTCGCCACGTTCGGGCCTTTGTGGCGAATCATGTTTATTGCTCTCGCCGTACGCGGCTTTATGGCTGATGCGCATTACGATGTTTCATGGGGCCCCTACTTGAAATCTTTGGACTGGTCATGACTGACCAATGACAACGGATGATGCAGCCAGTTGCCTTAGGTCTTGGCCTCTAAAAGGAAGTTTAACTTTAGCTCGGCGTTGGTGTATATAAAGAGGGTAGAATTTCTAAACTTAAAATCCAAACAAAAACAAAAATGGCTGACAAAGTAACTGGACAATGCAATTGTGGTGACATCACATTCACTGCTCCAAAGACCCCTGAAATGACATTTCTGTGTGCATGCGACATGTGTCGAAAACAGTCTTCGAGTCCAACTGGCCAACTGATTTATGTGTATGCAAAGCCCAGTGAAAGTATGGATATCAAGGACCCAAAGGGCTTGCTGAAGAAGTACACCCACAACAAGACCGACTCTGGCAAGTCAAGAACCGACATGTTCTGTAGTCAATGCGGAACCTTGATGTTTGGCCAATTTGAGCTCTATGGGGACTACTATAGCGTTCGAACCAGTCTAATTGACGGATGGGAGAAGGAGGAGGTCACTCTTACCGACTACGGCTACAAGCAGAACCTGGACACTAAGTTATGTAAATTGATCAAGGAGACTATCTAATAAATTCTACTCTACTGTTTTTGCTTCTTTTTTAAAAAAGAAGAACGCCACCGGGAGGAACATGTCTTCTTTTTCCAGAAAAAGAAGCAAAAAGAGGTCGACGCTGGGGGACGAACGGTGCTGAGTATATTCTCGTCGAATTGACCCCATCGTCCACTGTTTTTGCTTCTTTTTTAAAAAAGAAGAACACCACCGGGAGGATTATGTCTTCTTTTTCCAGAAAAAGAAGCAAAAAGCGGTACAATGTACAGATTAAAAGAATTAAATTACCTCGGTATTACAGTCATAAACAGAAGAGAAACATAACAAAATATATAATAAAATAATAATAAAAACAACAATCGTCACGCCTAGACATTCAATGCCGGCACAAGCAGTTCATATGGCTGAGTCTTGGACTCAGTGTCCTCCTGGTCTCGTTCCACATGCAGCACCACCGACAGCGAGGATGGGTCATCAGGGTACAAGACCTCGGATTCCTGATCAGACGAGATGCCATTGTCTGGGTTAATGACGTCCCACACTGGACCAGCATGCTTGCCAACGCCCTTGGCCCCGACACCTTTTTCAATAATACTGCACCAATTTCGACGAGGCAACAGCCGTGTGTTGTGGCGTTTCACCCCGTCGACATCGGTCCAGAAGATCTTAACCATGTCTTCGTCTACCTCCTTGGTCAAGTGATGGACCTTGTTTCGTTTATTCAAAAAGTCGGCCATCTTGTTTGGTGGAGGGGTGTTGACAATTGCCGAGGAGATGACATTAAAGATTAGGTTTCCATCTCTGGCAGGATCAGTGTGCTCCTTAGAATAGAACCGGCCAATCCCGCAGAGATGCACGTCTCCTGACAGAATAGTAATACGGACATGCATTCGTTTGCCAAATTCCAAAAGTTGCTTGACCAACCAATTTCTTTCGGTCTTGTGGTGTTTTGCACACCAATGATCGTCCAAATCGTCCAAAATTTCAATTGAGCCGTCAAACTGGTTCAGAAGACCCCCGAACATGCCGTGTCTTGCCAGAGACTTCACAGGGTCCATCACCTTTGAAGTGAGCAGGTTTTCCAACCAAACCAAACGAGGGTAAGCAATTGGCACCCCGAGCATCAACAAGATGTGCTTGATGTCACCATTGCTCTGTTTGATTTCGTTTTCAAGACGATCAAACATCTTCTGGTAAGTGTCCTTTTGAACAACTTCATTCTTTTTACGCTCGGTTCTGCAATCAAGTCCGTAAAACCCAATCGACTTGCCCAGTCGATGATAAACAGATCTCGACTTTTGCTTGATATAGGGTCCTTCATGCTCACCCACTACCCAACTAGGATCTGATGGGGTTTCATGCAAGGCAGTTTGATGCTGGAACAACATATAATACCGGAAGGCAACGTTACCTACACCTTGGAAGATTGGTACTTTCATTGTGTGCTCGCTGTAACTACCGAATCCGTCAATGATATCGTGATCATCAAAAATATTTACCATAGGAATCTGTGCCATGGCTCGTGGAAGGTCTGGCTGTAGAGTGGCTCCTTTGGCACCCTTCCAGTATCCAGATCCAAACCATTTGATATAATGCCACAAGAAGTAGGTGCTCATTTCAGCCTCGGCGTGCTCATCAAACTTGATGGCATGTTTTTTGACTGGATTGTGCTCGTGGGCCCATTTTTTCACCAATTCGCAGTCTTCCTTGATAGAATCGCAGTAAATCTGGTCCCCACCTCCAAGCATCACGTGGAAATGTTGGTTTTCTTCGTGTTGTTTCAAGACATCTTTCCAGAGACAGCCCCTGAAATCGTCTGGGTCCACGCCATAACTGAAACCATTGCAGGAATGGACCATTGTGTTCATAGTCTGATCAATTGCTGGAATATAAAACGTGAATTGGTTGTATTTATCGTCATTAATCCAGTAAGTAATGGCCTGCTCATCCGATTGCATTGTAAGGTCCAAACTAAATCTCCAAAATGTCACGCCTTCTTGGGCATGGATTTTTTCAGATTGAACACTAATTGGTTGACCACCAATCAACAAGGTTGCATACGGGATTTGTGAATAGTCCGAGGTTTCATCTTTGGTCACAATCATCATTGTGCCTCTCCAGCAATCGACTGCCTTGTCTTTCATGCCCAAATAACGCAACAATGGTCCGCATTTGATATCTATAGGAGGAGTACCTCTAGGCACGGTTTCGGGCAATTGAACTTGGTTACCATGTTCGCTCTCATCTACCGGCTGCTGCTGTTGTTGTTCTTGTTCTTGAGGAGGCTGTTTTGTGTGGCAGTTAGTAATTGAGTTTAGGTTTGAAGTGTCATTCCAATAAGGGTGGTGGTTTGTTTGATTGTCACCCCTCAGACTATTACATCTTTCACAGGCACATACTACATTGTGAACCTCCCCCTGTTCATGATTGTTTTCAGTCATTGCTTGTTAATGTTGATTGACTTTGGGGAAAGGCAGGGAAGGGGTTATTGCTTGTAGTTGTGAAGAAAGAAAACAAATCTGACAAAAAAAAAATAAATTTGAGACAATCGACCAGCACAAACACACAGACCAGCCTCAACAACGTCGAGTAGTAGCGGTAGTAGCAGCAGTAGTGTGTATCCAAAACAGGGGCAACGAGAACGCAGCCTCAATTACTATGTGTCAAGTATGGTTGGTTGGCGGGTTCAGTAGGCGGAATTATGGGAACAAAACAAAACATGCTTAACACTTTTATTCATAAGCGAAATTCCATGAGATATTCTTTCGGAACTACCGTCGAATAAAAGTCCCCTTACCGCCCAATCGGCTCCCATTACGGGGAGGCTGGCTATTGAAAGTTCTACGTTTGGCACTCACGTCACATCAGCAAGGGATCAGCGTCAAGTAGAGTCTAGTTTTCGGGCTTCAGACACAACATCTGGGCCATTGGACGCACGGTATTTTAGCTGCTTATTTGCACAGCCAGTGTCGTCCTGCATGTCGTTGACTTGCTCTGCCTGCTGACGCGTTTGTGCTTTGCCTCGCGTCGGTGCCGGCACCGACCCCGACCCCGACGTCCACCATGGCTGCGTCGACTGTTTTTGCTTCTTTTTTAAAAAAGAAAAACACCACCGGGAGGAATATGTCTTCTTTTTTCCAGAAAAAGAAGCAAAAAGCGGTCGAATTGCTGTTTTTCTTTTCTGTAGCCGGTGGGTCACGTGAGCGGTGCACGCGGGCGGCGGCCGGCGGTGCCGTGAGCGTTGGACGGACCGATCGATCATCATCACCATTCGTTATTCACTCTTGAGCATCCGGCGATACAGACAGTTGGGAAATGGGTATGTCGTACGATACAAACAGTAGTTCTAGTTCTAATAAGGGCGTGGTCCATCTAGGAGTTTCACTGTGGCTCATGCCAAAACCAGGCACTCCGCTGTATGATGCATTGCATTCGACCATCGACGGCCTCAAGCCCATCTTTGACGATGCCAGCAGCTTTGCGCCACATGTGACAATCACCAGTGGCATCCAGATCTCGTCGCAGAAGCAGGTGGATTGGATCCTGGATCGAGCGCTGGTGGCCACAAAAGCAGTGCCGTTTATCAACGTGGAGTTGGACAAGCTGACTTACGGGCCGTCGTTCACTCAAAAGATCTTCTTCAAGGTCAAGAAACAACCGCAATTGCTCTCTTTGGCACAGATATCTCGAGAGGAGTTTGTGTGTTTGCCTAACAAAACTAAAAACGAAAAGAACTACAATGCATTAAGTCAAGAGGATCACGAAAGATTCGAAATTGAAGCGGCTCAAGAGGCTCACGACTGGGTGTTGAACGATTTCAATCCTCACCTGTCACTGGTGTACTCAAACACTTACCCTGTGGACGAGGCTACTCGCCGGACGGTAGAACAACGACTCCAGGATGTATTTGGAAACGATTTTGAAAATCGGGGGCTAGGTTGGACAAATGGTAGATTACAATTAGTACTATGTGAAGGGCCGGTCGATGAATGGCAAACTCTGGGCTACAGAGACATTGTCTAAGCTGTCCATAGTCTGGCAGTGCCATCAGCTCCCGCACTAAATAGCCATGCTTCCTTTGGATGCCATTGCACCTGCAAAACACCCAACTGGTTAATCACAGAATGTCCAGACAACACCTTTAAAGGAACTAACAGAGGATTCTTCATCAAGTCATCGTATACTGAGCCATGGAATACATTAATTTTGCCATCATCCGATGCAGAACAGAATAGAGGTAGCTGTTTGTGGTAAGCCACATCCCGCACAGCTTTTTGATGATATCGTAGTGTCTTGTATGGGACATCGCCCAGGTCCAAGTCATGCCATGTAACTCGCTTGTCGTATGAACTTGTGATAACATTGTCTCCCTGAGGATGGATGTCGAATGAGGACAACCACCGTACCCCGGGCATCAACTTCTTAGTCATTGTCTGAGCCGCAAGATCGTAAATTCGTACATATCGTTGATTAGCAACATACAAGTGTGGCCGGAATGGGTGGAACATGGCATCCTGTACCAACCCCTTATTCTTTCGCAATGGCGATTGTGATGTGTGTTTGGATAATTGGTGGACAATCACTGCTGAATGGGCCCCTTGAGGTGCTACTGTAACAAAGTAGTCCCCACGTCGATGCCATGACAGCTTTTTGATGGTATGCTTACATCGAACCACGGCGCCCACTCCCTTGTCCTGAAGTTTGGACGAAGCAGTGGTCCACTTGGCTACGATCTTTTTCTTTACAATTGGGCCATCGTCGTCCTCTGAGTCATTTTCATCGTCTGATGCAACGTTGGTGGACGACTTGGCTTCGTTTCCGCCGGTGGCATAACCCCAACCTGCTTCAATCAATTCCCGTCCAGTGTTTTCAACATCAATGTCAAACACTGGTGGAACACACAGGTATACGTTGTCACCAGCACCAATGGCCAGCAATCCTCCCTGAGGATTCCATTTTACGACTTCTACGTTGTCTTCGCCACTAGCATGGCCGTTTTCTTCTTCGTCATCGTCATCGCCCTCGTTGTAGCTATCTAGTTTCAATACATCTAGTCTCCACAATTCTCGACCAGTCAATACTTCCCATACTCTCACAGTGCCGTCATCACCACCGGTGGCCAGGAATTGACCAGTTGGATCAATGTTGAGTGACCGTACACGGCCCTGATGGCCCTTGTAGACGGTTGAGCATTTGATAGGGAATGGTCGCAAGTCCTGTGGCGATGGCAAATCCGGAATCAACGAGTCTGGGTCAATGTTCAGCTTCTTGTGACGAACTCGAGGTGCAAGATACAAATCCAATGATCGTTCGAATCGTTCTCGCACAGATTCGCCATAACCTGGTACCTTTCGCAATGCGCCGTATTTCTTTGGAACAAAATTTCGTTCTCTGTCCGAAGGATCCATCTTGTTCCATTCTTCAATTTCCTGCTCGGTCATTAGATATTCCTCTGGAGGGTTGTAACTTTCCTCATTGGTTGGAGGTGGAAGCTTTGGAGCTCGTAGATTCATGACATGATCAGGCTGTTCATCCAGATTATCAGCCCAAACATCATAGACCACTTGTTCCGGCTCCTTAGGCTTGTTTGGCACAATTCTACCCTCTCGAATAGCCTTGACAATCTTCATTACCCGCTTGGCTTCATGCTTTGAAGGCACAAACCGTCGCTTTGGTTCAGGAGCTGCAGACAATGGCATGACTTCTTGTTGGCTGCTGAACCATTCAATGTATGGTGCATAAGGATCCACAGATTCGTCTGGATTCTCAAGCTTCTGGATCTTTTTGATGACATCTAGTTCTTCTTCGGACAGCTTGAGAGGTCTACCGGTACTCTTATCGAGTAATCCGGTATAACCCTCTGGCAAGTCAATTGATTCTAATAAATTATCAAGAGCAGACCCGGCTGCAGGTCGCATAATTCGTTTACCATCGATATCATAACCGATATGAGGCATTTGTTCGTATGCTGACAATGGCACGTTGCCAATAGTATTTGACTCTTCTTGATCACTGTCATCAGAGTCGTATACCGGATCAATCTCTGGTCGAATTGGTCTCGGTTTTCCGTCTGCTCCAGTTATGTATTCAGTGTCCGTGTCATCTTCAGAGTCGTCTCTGACTCTTACATTGTCCAGGTCCTTTAAGAATCTAGGATCCACATTGTCATCACTAACATCACTGAAATCTTCTTCTGAACCAGAACCTTCAGAAGCTTCTTCTCCTATCAATCGCTCCAGTTCGCTTTCGCTTTCATCCTCAGAGGCACTTTCATCCACAATTTCAGGAATCAGATCCTCTTCTTCCTCCACCTTCTCCTTCTCGTCTCTAGATCTCTTTTTCTTGCCAGTGGTGACCATTGCAATCGATGTTGTACAGAGAATGAAACTGAAAAAAAAAAAAATTTCGGGCTCGCCGCACGAAATTTTTTTTCTTAGGTGGTGCGCACACGACGTTGACGACGACACCACCAGAATACAAATGAGCTCTAGACCTCTGAAAGAAAGCGAACGTAACCAGGAAGCTACTGTATACGTGGGCAACATCGATCCAGCGGTCGATGAGACTCTGCTGTACCAATTAATGATACAAACCGGACCTGTGGCGAACGTCAGTATGCCCAAAGATAAAGTAACCGACGAACATCAGGGATTCGGATTCGTAGAGTATCAACACGTCAGAGACGCTCAATACACTGTCGATATACTCCACGGTACCAAACTATGTGGCAAGCAACTACGTATCAACAAGTCATCCACAATCGGGCAAGGCGATGAACTGGACATAGGAGCAATCATCTTTGTAGGGAATTTGGACCCATTGGTCTCGGAAAAGGACCTGGAAGCTACATTTTCTACATTCGGTAGACTGGTTAGAAAGCCTACAATCGCCGTGGATGAGCACGGGAAGCCCAAGGGACATGCGTTTGTGTCGTTCGACAGTTTCGAAGCGTCAGACAATGCAATCAAAGCGATGGACAACCAATATTTAATGAACCAACGATGCAGAGTTACGTATGCTTATAAGAAGGACAGCAAGGAAAAGCACGGCGACGAGGCCGAACGGCTTCTCGCGGCTCAGGCCAGGAAGAATAGAGTTACAATGTCCTAGGAAGTGTTCTTCATTTTTAAAAAAGAAGCAAAAACACTAAAACTATAGGACACCACCTGGAGTGCCACTAACTACCACTCCGTGCTGCTGTTGGTGATGACTGCTGTGGTCATTCTTACGCGAAGCGCCTTCCATGTGCCGAAGCATGAACACTGGCTTCTTACCCGCGTCTTGCAACTCCTTGAAGATTATCAAAGGCTTTTCATCAAGCCCAAGCAACCGTTCCTGGTCACCGTAACATACTAATAATGCATATTCTCTCCAATCACCAGTAATCTTGTATTTACGCAGTGCAGCCGGCAACACCTTGTAGCATGGATCGTCCATTGTAACACGAAACGACTTGAATGGCTCTTGCGGCGATTGCTGAGGCTTTTTGCTGTCCTGGCTCTCATTGTTCGATGTTGTGGTGGGCGACCTGGTGGAACTCGAACTAGAAACGGGCAGGTTTGCAAGTGAACTCTTGCTGATAATTTTCTTGACTCCCGGTGAAGGAATTGGTTCCTTGGTGGAGTTGGAAGATGACGTCTGAGCTGCTGCTGCTGAATTTGACGAAGATGACGGGGTATTTGTGGTGGTAGTATTCGCCGAAGACGATGATGATGCCATAATAGGAGGCGACGTTGTGGATGAGCTTGTAATTGTGCTCGAAGATGTGTTAGCTAGGCCATTTAAGATAGATGAAGAATTATTGGATGTAGAAGCATTAGCTGTACCTGTAACATTAGACGCTGCAGTCGCTGCGGTTGGAGCCGAAGCCGAAGCCGTAGCATTGGCTGCTGTAGTGGTTGGAGACAACTGTGGTCCGCCTGTTTGTGATTGAGGATGCAGTACTGATGGATGATTATTGTTCATTGGAGATGCAAGGTCCGGCGTAGGTAGAGGTTTACTCTCCTTGGCCATTCTGAATATTGGCAGCAGATCTTCTCGTAGCTTGTGATAGTAATCAATAAGTCGCTTGATTTCATATTCAGCATGCCCTATTCGTTCGTCTCTGACCTCGAATGAATGAACTACCGTAGGATCTATCACCAAAGCTTCTCTCTTGGCAGCAGTAGATTCCAGTACACTGGCTGGTATATAGTGGTCTTCAATCTGTAAATTGTGCTTGACAATCAACTGATATACTGCTTTTAGTATCCTCAGTCGATGGCCAACCGACTGTATTCCCATATCACCTAAATCTGTTTGATCTAAATGGACTAATGCATCTCCAGCCACGTTATTCTCGGTGAATAAATGCGAATAAATCCCTAAACCCAAATGGGATACCCAAGATGACACCCTTTCACAGTCCCATTCTAGGACTGACAGAGTGTTATCGTCCATTGCACTGTAATAATTCAAAAACCCCACGCGTTTGGTAGGTTTTTAAGGATTATACGCTTTTCCGGGAGGGGGAAGTTGAATGAAAGAAAAAAATGTGTCTCTTAGCACCCACCACACTAGCGCCGTCGTCGTCGGAATAGACGCTGCCTACGGTACCTTTATACACGCTCAACACTAGACGCCGCGCCACTCTAATTGTGTTCGGAGAGATGATGGAGAGGCGACTGTTTACGGTGCCCAAAGCATTCTGTGGGTCGCATTGATAAACTTAAATATGGCGTTATTGGTTTCATTGATAGCTTAAATATGGTACAACAACTTAAATATGCAAATAGAGGAATAATAAATTAAATAACATCATGTACATTAATAGGTTTCATTTCGAAACACAACTCTAATGGCGGTGACGGCGATGGTGGTGGTGGTGACTATGATGGTGACTGTGCTGCTTGCCAACCTGAACCCTGACATTCAGCCTTTGAACAGAGCTCCACAATGACTGAGGAAGTTTCGTAGGAAGCTTTCTACCATATAGGCACTGATCTACGAGCCACATTCCCACCAAGAATTCGTCACGATCCAGCGAGCCCTTTTGATTGCGGTCTACAAGAGTCCAGATAGACTCCAAAGTGTCTTCACTAAGTCTAGAACGTCTCCAGAGTTCTCGAATCACCAATCCATGAACATTGTCTGGACGATGTCTATTTTGGTCGTACAAGCCCATTAATGGGATATGTAATCCTTTGTTTGTAACCCACAGGCCCTCATATCTCTTACGTTCATGCTCTGATACCTCTTTAGCGTCTTGATGATGCTTCCACGGTTTGTCTTCATTGAAGACGCTCTTCTTGTGCTGCTTACGCATGGTGGTCTTCTTCAGAACTGGAGTTCCAGGCGCAGGTGGCTCTTGTACATTAGTCGTTGCACTACTCTTCTTCTTAAAAAATCTCTTTTTACTGCTAGATAGAGTTGGTGGCATATCTGTCGCATGTTCTAGGGGAATCATTGAGCTAGCTTTATAAGCCGCACGGATCTCAGGCCGATCGTCGTCCATAGATCGTCGAACGGGGGTAGGACTAGTCCGAGGAGTGGTAGTTATACTCTTAGAGCCCCCACTGACTATTCTGTCCAGTTCAGGTTCGGTTGATCGAGGCCTCAGGTGCCCGTAGAGCGACTGTGGAGGCGATGGTTGTGGGTGCTGTGGGTGCTGTGGGTGTTGTTGCGGCAGTCGCAGTGATTGAGTGTCTATAGTGGATGGACGAACTGGTACTGGAGCAACCAAGCTGGGAACTCCCTCCGGGGCTTTCAATGCGGCAGCCAATGCAGTGTTTTCGGAGGCATTCTTTGGTGGTTTAGCAGAAGGAGGAACTGTGCGAGCCGATGATGATTTCTGTGCTGCCACCAACGCACTGTTAGCAGTGGTAGCCACCGGTTTCTGTGTAGGCAGAGGCTGCGGGGGAGTAGCTTTCAGAGAAACTGGTACAGATGGAGGAGTTGACGATGGCGGTGAAGCATTGGCACTGGCACTTGCACTAGCACCAGTGCTAGACAGTGCCGCCGTCAATGCAGATGCCGATGGTCGATGCGACAGTGGTTCCTGAGGCGTTTGGCTGCCCGAAGGCTTAGTTGGCGGTTTGGCAGCTGAAGGTCTGGTTTGAGCTTCAGTGGAAGCTGGTTTAGCTGGAGGTTTAGTAGAAGACTTGAAAGCAATTGATGCAGCAGCTGCAATGGCATTATTGGTCGCGCTCTGCTTTGTAGGAGCATTTGACGAAGAAGCTGCTGCAGCGCGCTGAGCAGCAGTCTTCGAGCCCTCGTTCTTGTGTGCAGTTGCCGGGCTCGATGAGGTTGCTGCCTTGTTCTGTGATTTGTGATCTTGGATCCGTTTGGCTTTTGACTTGTTCGGGCTGCTCTGTTTGGGACCTGTGGAGTTCGATGGCGTCGATACAGCACTGACACTGACCCCGCTGTTCGTCCGGGAGTTGCCCTCTGTATCTGTATCGTCCTCGCCACGACCATTCGGTCCGGGCACTGGCATTGTCTAGGTTGGTACGATCACAATCGTTGATGGAGGTCTAAATGTTTTTGTCTCAATTCCAATTCACCATGCGCGGTTCCGACACACCATGCACCACCAAGCGGCTCACGTGTGTGTCACGGCTCGAGGGTCTTCTTCTCTTTTTTAAAAAAAGAAGCAAAAAACAGTGGCAGCTTGGCAAGACAAAAACCCCCCAGTGTCGACTGTTTTTGCTTCTTTTTCAAAAAAGAAGAACATCACCGGAATCGATATCACGTGATAGTCACACGTCACGTGGCTTTCTTCTTTTTTAAAAAAGAAGCAAAAACAGTCGACGTCTGGGATAAACCGGTGCCAGGTCATCTAATTGGTGTCGTTGTTTTCTTCGCAAAAGGGTCAGAACCCTGTATTCCACTCATGTCACCTGATGGGCCACCGAAATGACACGCTTTCGGCGATTCTCTTCTTTTTTCGAAAAAGACGCAAAAAGAAGTCGACAATTGGAACGAACAGGCATCACACTAGCGAATGGCGCCCTCAATTTCCTCACACATAGACCGGAACATCCATTTTGACCCCCCAAAGAGGCACCACCTGGCCTGGTGCCCTGCACACCACTGTCGACATGGCACCGTTGCCGTGGATGTTGTTCTCGACTGTTTTTGCTTCTTTTTTAAAAAAGAAGAACACCACCGGGAGGGACTGTCTTCTTTTTTTAAAAAAGAAGCAAAAAACAGTCGACGATTGGAAAGACTGAGATCTTAGAATGCCCAATAAGCATGTCACGTGCCCATCACATCACACTAACGTTGGTTCTCTTTTTTTTTCAAAGAAGAACAGCCAAAGCAGTCAACAATGGAATAAACAGGTACACATCCATGGGCACATGCCCTCATTTTACTCCTAAAACGGCCGGAACATCGATTTTGGACCCCCAAAACGGTCACGTGCCGGTCACGTTCCCACACGTCTACTGTTTTTTGCTTCTTTTTTTAAAAAAAGAAGACACTACCCTTAGAACAGCATTGTTTTAGTTACGATGTATATAAGTATGTCAGTTTAAATAAAAGCCAGCAAAGCAGAGGAGAGGAAGGTCAAGCCGATCACGACATTGCCGGACCGAACCAAGTTCTTGATGGACAACAACCGACCAGTGTCCCAGATCAAATGTCGGATACCGTTGAAAAAGTGGAATGTGAATGGCAATGAAGCTACAAACTTGACTGGCAACTTGACAGCCAAAGGCAAGGCACCAAATGCGGCCATCAATCCGTCAGAAGTGATTTCGTAACCCAAAGCAGGCAATCCCAAGTAGCTTAATAGAAACAAGTAAAAGGTACCGCCCAATGCAACACCAGTAATTCGGTGGAAACTGGATGTGATCATGTTCTGTTCGAACTTGTAGATGGTCAAATGAGGTGACATTGGTCGCTTTGTTCGCTGTCGTTTGAGGATCTCCATACCTTCCTCCGGAGTGGCAGACTGAGTCGTGATTTTTCTACATCAGTACTGTTAGCGGTTCTATCAACCCAATAATCCATAATCCATACCTGTATGGGGCAAACATCAATCTAGATGCTGACATTGCTTGCATTGCGACTGGTCGCATGATGGCTGGTCGAGCACTCGCTGTAGAGATTCAGATTCGCTTCGTTAGTACACCAGATTGAACAAACACATCACTTCACATACCTCGAAGAGTGGACTGAACCAATGGTCTCATCAACATTGCTGTGGCTGTTTGAATAGTGAAATGGGACTCTCTCCTTGGATGGTGGGAAGGGAAAAATGTTTTCTCGTCGTTGCCTTCGCTTTTGTGGAGGTCCCAAATAGCACCGGAACAACGCATGTCGGTCGCTCGGTCGGTCGGACTATCGGGTCGGGATCGCATCGGCTGCGGACGCGAACCTGAACGCACTTGTCATCCAACTCCGAGCACGCTCATTGGCCCAGCAGTGCGCTTACGTAAATGCTGACTCTCAGCTCAGTAAACAAAATCTTCCATCGTGTGAATTTTTTCCTTTCTCACCACCACGACCAATGGCACTGTTCTCGAGCTGGAGACACCAGTAACCGGCTTCAGGCGGCGTTTTGCTGTTTGATTCCGGGAACACCGTCTCTGAACTTGGAATTTGTTGGTTGCTTAACAATTGTACTTCCAGCAGAGTCGCCAGGGTCGCCAGAGCAAATAGTCCGTCTTAATCACCGAGTGGCCGAATATTCACGGTCCCACTTGGCTTCATACGCGGTCCACATCTTTTTGTAGTCAGGTAGTGTCTTCTTTTTTAAAAAAAAAGAAGCAAGAAACAGTCGCCGCTGGGTGAGCCGCTCGTGGATTGGTTGTATATAGTCCCAAATCCCAAATACATGTCGTCCCTGTTTCTTACTCTCTCATTCTCACTCTCGTACATACGGATATATAGCATCTGGAAGTAAGCTTGTGTCCCGTCAGCGTATAGCATGCACTGATACTATAGAGAAGTGTGAATTCCTGTCGATGCCTATGTCCCGTTATTTCGATGCGCAATGGATTTAGACGCTCCTACTATGTGGATACATGCACGACACCAAGCGGGAAACACCTTATAAGGACCAACTGGAAGGTAGCGCTTGTTAATATGATTGAAGAACGGAGTTATGACTAACTGACTGTCACCTTGCGTATAATTCATCGGCAATACTAATTAGCGCTTACCATGCAATAACGCTGCGACAGTGAAGCTACGTCTACTGTTTTTTGCTTCTTTTTTTAAATAAAGAAGGCATCACCCTAGATGCACAATACGCCGCACCAGCAGTCGGCGATCCGACACTGATCCAGGAATTCGCACCCGTTTTGACTTTGTTTCAACGCCAACGAGATCTCAGATCGTCCAGTGCCGAGTTCTGAACAATAAACCAATTAAACGATCAGATAAGCCCATGAAGGTTCTTTATCAAACAAGTAGAAACACATATGAAGAACCACAACGACACTGTGACCTGAAAAATCACTCACGATCCTCTTGGCTGTATTATATTTGCATTGCTGCCGATCGCGGTTTATGTGCGTGCGTTGGGGCGCACACCACAGCCAAATAGGGAAATATATGGCGTACAGGCATATAATACCGCCATTCTAGCGGCAGCGCAACGTACTGTACAGTGGGGCATTGAAATTTTTTTTTTTTATTTTTATTTTCAACTTCAACTCTAGACAACTCACGACAAGAAAGATCTACGAAATACTCTTGTTTATATATATTTATTGATATTTGGTTTTTAACATTTCAACAGGTTATTTGCCAAAGCTCTTTTATATTCACATTTTTATCAACTAAATCTACGAGTGAGTAGGGTCAGTTTTTTCCTCGACAGTCTTTGGGAAAGAACCATTTGAGAACCCTATTTGACGTTAAAACAGTTTCTTAGAAAAGACTAAACGTCAGCGCATGGACCGTGAGCTCCAGCTTCTATTCACACGACCTCTTAAGCCTCGGTAGCACGACTTACACCCACCATTACTTGAAGAAACCACCTTGATTTTGAACTTCAGAATTCGGTTTGGTGATAGTATAACAAGAAAGAAAGCATACGACAAAAAATCCAGAAAAAAAACAAAAAAAAAAAACTACAAATTAATTAATTTTACACCCCTCTCGCCGCCTTTTTTGACTATTAATCCCTGATAGCAAAAAAGCACCCTAGTATAACGAAAATGACTGAAAAGACCATCAATTACGAAAACTCGGTTAATTTGGATTCAACCGACTGCTTTGAAGGACCGGAAAAGCTCTTGGAATTATGGTATGCTCCAGATGAAAACTCCTTGCCGGAATTTGTCGCGGAAAACGGGCTGCGAGCAATTCCTCAAGACGAATGGGAAAACATTTTGGACCATGTTAGTTGTAAGATCCTTTCCCATGTTAAGACTTCAAAGTTTGATTCTTACGTTTTGAGTGAATCGTCATTGTTTGTATATCCTCACAAGGTGATTTTGAAGACTTGTGGTACTACCACTACATTGGCAGGAATTGCACCTTTGAAGGAAGCCATTGCCGAATTCGTGGGCTATAAGCAAGATTTTCAACCTTGGAGAGTATTCTATTCACGAAAGAGCTTCATGTTTCCAGATTTGCAAAAACATCCACACAAGTCATGGTCGGATGAAGTTGAAGTATTAGATGGTTATTTTGATAATGGATCGGCTTATGTCGTAGGAAACCTTAAAAGGGACCACTGGTATTTGTATGCGACCAGTCCATTATATTTTGACAAGAACCTTAAGTTACCAGTCAATGTTAATTTAAGCAACAGCGGGATTTCTGTTAACGATCAAACATTGGAGATTTTAATGACAGACTTGTCACCAATTCATGCTGGGCAATTCTTTACTCAACGAGAACGGGATCAGAATTGCCACAAGGATCACTACGAAGGGGGTGGTGAATCCGATGATTCGTACGGCGAATCTAGTGTGTCATCTTTGGGTGCGGCAGCCGATGATGATGACCCAGGCCATGAAATGGGTAACATTGTTACTAAAATGACCAAAATTGATCAGATTTATCCCACTGAAAACCAAGTGATTGATTCATTTTGCTTTAGTCCTTGTGGATATTCTTGTAATGGGTTATTATTAACTGAGGGACATTACTTTACTATCCACGTGACTCCGGAGGATGGATTTTCCTATGCATCGTTTGAGACTACCGTTCCACCGCAACAGTTTGGCATGACCAATCTGGAGGTTCTGGAAAAGGTTGTTGGAATTTTCCGACCTGGCAAGTTTTCGGTTACTCTTTTTGAGAGCGAGGTTGAGACTTTAGCAAAGTACAAGTTGCCAACTCGTTTGTCCAACTACAAGCGAACTGATTTGATTCGATACGACTTGAGCGGATACGACTTGGCGTTTGTGTCGTTTGAATTGATCCGTCAATGAGAGTATATAGCAGTACGTAGTAATTCACTGGTTTCACATGACATGTCCTTTAGTGGGTATTCTTCTTTTTTAAAAAAGAAGCAAAAACAGTCGACGATGGGGGGCCATCATTGGTTTATCGCAGCTGCCGGTGTTTTTTTGCTTCTTTTTTCCAAAAAAAAGAAGACACACCCTAGACGCATTAACCCCTGGAAAATCGATATCACGTGCCACTGTATTGACACATCACGTGCAGCCCGTGACACGCGTGCTTGCCCGAGAGTTTGGGTTATGACGTGTGAGATGCATGCATGTATCTGAGCGATCTGCCTTTGCGAGGTGTTGTACTCAGAGCAGAGGCCTGTCATGCATGGGGCTGGGAGAGGAATAGTGGATGGATTAGATGGGATGGAATGACCAGAAAGTGATAGAATTCTGTGTGTCTCTTACACCACCCACCCCTTCCCCTTCCCAGTGGGGCGGCGCGCAGCTGTTCTGACAGACTCAAAATGCAAAAATGCTAAAACTCAACTCATACAACACACACTCACATTTATTAGAGCTAAGGAGCTTGTATTTAAGGACAAGAAGAGGACCGCAAGCGACACACACACAAAATTATGGCGTCGTTGTCAAAGTTTGGATCCAGCGGAAGCGGTAGTGGCAGTGGGTAAGTTTTGTGGTGGTGCCTATTGAAGACTAACTAACTTTTTCTGTTGTTGCAGGTTTGGAGGATCTCCCTCACAGTCCTTGTCGCAGCTAGGAGGAACCAATGAGGTGTCGTTGTCGTATTTGACAGGACTACCGGACGTAAACACGATAAACAGTCCAAAGCTGTCTGTGGTATTTAAAAATTTGCTGAAACGAGATGCCATCACCAAAGAAAAGGCTCTGGCAGAGTTGATATCAGTGGTCAGTGCTGAAGACGGCCCGTACCATGTAGACAGCGAGTTGCATTGGGCGTGGGTACTAATCTATCCAAAGCTGTCAATCGAAACTAGTCGAAACGTTAGACAGCTGGCTCACAAGGCCCAGGGGTTGATTTGTCGCATTCTGGGTAAAGCCAGTTCGAAGTACCTTAAGGAATCGATCGGTCCATGGGTGACCGGGTTGTACGACACGGACAAGCAGGTGGTGTTTGCTGCCGAAAATGCATTAGATTTGGTATTCCCAACTCAAGAGAAGAAGGACGCTCTGTACAAGGTGTTTGAGCAGAGTTTGCTGGAGTATATACACAACGTAATTGCCCAAGAGTCGATACAGAGTCTCAGTGACGAGAGGTTTGTGACCAAGGACGAGGCCGAGTCCAAGTACGACCGCACGTTTAGAGCGTCAGTTTGTTTGTTGGAAGAGCTGATCAAGAAGGATACCAAGAAGCATGAGGATGATTATTTGCGCATTCTCAACGAGACCAAGTTGTGGAAGGGTGCCTATTCGAATGATGTTGCATTGTCGCGGTCCGTGTTGTCGTTGACTAGTTCGTTGGTGGCCACTAGGTTGTCGTGGGCAGAGAGAAACCTGAAGGATATATCCAACTGTGTTATATACCGTGGGTTGGAAAAGTGCAACACCGCAGTGTTGACAGACTTGCTGCAGACCACTATTATACTTACACAGGCCTTGCCCTGCTGGAAGTACTTGCTAGAAAACAAAAAGAAGAGCAAATCGGCATTTGATAATTTATTAGACTTTATTAGACAGGGTAGTAGACGAAGTGGCAAGTATTTCTGGCCCTCAATGCTCAAGCTGTTGTCTACTCTGCCAAGGGACATCAGTCCTTACAGTAACGACAGCACTACCAGTCAGAATGTCGCCGACGCGGTTTTGGAGGGTATCCAAAAGGAAATGGTGGTTCATCTAGGGAACGGCTGGGGTAATTACTTGGCCGTGGTCGAAAAGATCCTAGCCAGTAACGTCCCTAATGCTGATCAAATTCTGTCCGGGGCCATTCAGAAATGCGCTGATACATTGGTCCTGGTGGAAGGCGAGACTCTAGACCGGGATATCTTGACTGTAGTGGGCAGAAAGATGGCTGATTTGTGGGTGCTAGCTGGCGAACAGTTGTCTGCCAAGTTTGGACAGATTCTGGACCAAATAGCGTTTGACAACCGTTCCAGGGCCTTTTTCAAGAAATATATGTTTACGATCAAGGTCACTTTTGACCATCTGAAGGACGAAGAAGCCAGACGGCAGTTGCTTACGTTCACTGGCCGTACTCTGTGCTATACTTTGGACCATTTGAACGCCGAAGATGAATTTCAGATATACACCATTTCGCAGATCTTGGTCACGTTTGATGCGGCCATTTTCGAGTACGACAAGGACCTCGTAGAGAAGGTTGGCAACTTTTTGAAAAAGAACCTGGCAACGTATATTGTCAGTGATGCAGCACCGGATGTTTTGCAGATCATGAAGCAGTATACGTTGCACAACAAGGACCCAGCTGCCGATGAGACTATCCAACAGTCTGTTGAATTGTCGTTCAATTCTGTAGTCAAGTTGTCCAATCTGGACCAACGAAGTTCGCTGTTCCCGCTGATCTTGAAGGAATACGCGCTGTTTAGAAACCGAACCACTCCTATTCCATTGGCCTCTGAGTACTTGCTGAGTGTATACTCCAGTATAGACTCATGGGAAATCACCAATGACTGGGACTCTATCTTGTTTGGTATCAGCTCTCACGGGATTTTTGTGTCTGAAGAGGTTGCATTCGACATTCTGAAAGGAGTGTCGAATTTGCAACTGGTAAAAGGCAAGAATGTCGAGAAAGCAATCTGGACCTTTAACAATCTGCTAAAACTAGACCGTTCGTACTTTATGAAGTTCATTGAGACTTCGAATGGTAAAGAGCTTGTTTCACACCTGTGGAAACTGGCTGAGGATTATCCCGAAGCGGAGTCCATCTTGTCTGCTATCGAAAGTAATGCTATTATTCTGCCTCGAGATGGGGACGTTGGGTTTGAAAACAACAAGACTCTAGAATCCCTCACAGATGGTCTGCTGAGTGAAGTTGAACGTTCTAATGTCGAAGGCGTTGACATCAGTGTTCAGCGAGGCCAACGGTTGTTGGACCAAACCCAAGATGCCAAAGACAAGTTGCAACTGTTTGAAAAGCTGCTGTTTTATCCTTCCGGCCAATGGCCCAAGAAGCTTTCTTTGCTGTTCGAGTCTGGAATTGCTGCGCCTTTGGCAGTGTCGAATCCTTTGGGTGGTGCACTGTTCTTCTTGGATAAGCTCAATAAAGAGGGTCATAACCTTCAAGTCATTCCTGATCAGCTGATCAGCATGTCCATCTTTTCCATTTGCTTGATTGCAAACAATAGAAATCTTTTTGAACAATTGCCAAACTCTGTTCAGTTGGAGTTGATGGTGTCACTTGCCCTGATCTCAGAAGCTAGTACAGACCACGCATTTTTGGCAGTAATTGAGCATGAAAACGGAATTGGCGGAGAAAATTTCCTAAGTGACGCTATTATTGCGTTCAGCGAGGACGTTTCGGCAATTCTGTTGGACGGCTTGAAAGGGTTTTCTGCTTTCGATGCGGTTTCTGCAATTCTGGATGACAAGGACGAGCTCAAGGATAGATCTGCTGCCAACTTGATTACTCAATTGTGGAAAAACAGCGAAGCATGCGATGCCAAGGGTTACTATTCGGCTCGGGTGTTGACGTTCATTTTTGAATACCTTGTTAACCGACCTTCAATTGGATTAGCCGAGGCTGAACAGTTGTTTGTTGCATTGAAACCTTCGTTGAACAAATACGATCATCCTCTTGGCACTGCTGCGGTGATCTTGGGCTTCCAACGGTTCATGTTTGAAATCAAGGAATTTGATACTCTGCGAAACCGATTTGCTGCTGATTTGATCAGCCATGGAAAGTCCGTTCTTCCAGAAAAGTTCATGTCGCTCGTGTATTTGAACATTGTCTTGACTGGATGCAACGAAGAGCAGAATATTGGCGAGTTGATTCCAATCAACCGGTTGATTATGTGCTTGAAGAGCTTGTTTGAATGTGCACAGAGCGACGCTGCTTACGAGGGTGGATTTTTGGCAACACGGATAGAGATTACAAAGTTGTTGGCAAACTTGTTGCCTTTGTATAAGCAAAAACTACCAGCTTCAATGTGGCAATCTGCTGTAGAACTGTTGGAGCAAGATTTTGTACAGCTGGAATCCAGCGAAAGCGTGTCATTGGAATACTTTACCCTCAAACTGTTCAATGTTCTCGTCAAGAACCAAGAGTCTATAGCCGATTTGAGCGAAGTGTGGATGGAGAAGCAAGCTGATCTTTATACAGAACTGCTTGATGTGCTACTCCGAGCTCGAGCTAGTGCTAACAAAGCCAGATCATTGACAAACATTCAATTACAACGTGCAGTTACCACTACGCCGCTGAGTCTAGTAGAAGAGCCAGAAAATCTGTTTGCATTGCTAGCAGTTCCTTCGTTTGAAATCCAAAGGGCAGGCTACACACTATTGCATGAGCTCATTCCATCTCAGCAGGAAGAGCGGTCAATTGAGCTGCAGCTGTCCTCCACAGCCATCAACGAGGAAGAGGAAGACGAAGCTCCAAACCCTGAGTTTACTTTGCCGGCAGAACTAGTGTCGCTGTTGCTGGAAACTCCAGTACGAGGAGCTCCAGGCTATGATGTCACTCAGTACTTGTGGAGCTGGATGTTGATTTACGATCATTTTGGACGAGCCACGTATGACTTGAGAAAGCTGTACATTGACGAATTGAAGGAATGTGGCCATTTGGAGACTTTCTTGAATTTCCTCAGTGAACGGATCCTGTCTGGTGACTTGAGTGCAGTGCTCGAACGAATGCCATCCAAGGAGTGGGCGTTCTATATCAAATCTTACGGCACCAAGGAACAGCCAAGCTTTGAGAGCCCAACAGACGAAATTGATGCCTTGTTGATCCATCTGTATTACGTTGCGTTGCAGTACACCGGGTCTTTGGTCAAGGCGTGGTACCTCAGCATCAAAAAGAGACAATTAACGCTTGCGGTAGAACGGTTTACTGAAAAGTTCATCTCACCGGTTATTGTGGACGATGAATTGGATAGCGTTGAAGCAATGCTTGGTAACAGCATCTCGTTGCTTGATGACAAGATGCAGGCTAAGATTTCCAGACCATTGAAGGAGGTCAAGGCATTTTACACCATCGATGACCAGACTATGGAGATTGCAGTGCGGATGCCTTCATTGTATCCATTGAAGGATATCCAAGTAGAAGGAATCAAGCGAATCGGGGTACGGGAAAGACAGTGGAGAGCTTGGCTGCTAGCATCACAGGCCATCGGCACTTCACAGAATGGTAACATTGTGGATACCCTGGAGCTGTTCAAACGAAACGTTTCTTTGCATTTTGAAGGGGTCGCCGAATGTGCAATTTGCTACAGCATTCTGCACCAGGACCATTCATTACCAACCAAGACTTGCGGAACCTGCAAGAACAAGTTCCACGCCAATTGTCTGTATAAATGGTTCAAGTCGGCCAGCAGCTCGAGCTGTCCACTGTGCAGAACCAGCTTTTCGTTCAGAGTTGGCCTATAAATTCTTTTCTCTTCTACATGACACTTAATAGTAATAGTAATATCTTTGACGCATAGAGACTGTGTATCTAGGGTATTGTTCTTCTTTTTTAAAAAAGAAGCAAAAACAGTGCCTGTGGCTTCGTCTACCGCTTTTTGCTTCGTTTTCTGGAATTCCAAAGTGTTCTTCTTTTTTAAAAAAAGAAGCAAAAACAGTAGACATTGGGCTGTTAATCAGATTCATTGAGAGGGCCTATAAACTCTTTTCTCCGCTATCTATATGACAGCAGTAGCAATAGTAGCACCTTCGACGCATAGAGATCGCTTTTCGTAAACCTAACTCTGACCCCAGGGTAGAGTTGGTGCAGCATGCTGATTAGCAGCGACGGCGGTCTCTTGTCAATAATAGCACATAGCCGAAGTAAGCTAGCAATACGATGTGCAATTTCTGTGGATTCACGAGGAGCAACCTTTTCCAGTAATCGTGGCCTAGATAAGTCGCGCATTCCAATTGAAATAGCCTGGGAGATTTCATGGTACAGTTGTGGTTGGAATTGAACAATCTGGTGATGTGTGTTAGGCAGTGGCAGCGAATTGTACAGATTGGTCAACGATTCGAACCGTGGGATCGAGATACCAGATAGCAAAGCAACAAGTCGCAAATTATAGAGAAACATTCGAAGGGATGTCCGTGGATTGTCGGAATAGTACAGCAAAGTAGCAAGAGCATTGTATTGGCGATCTTTGTCGAACAAAAAACTGTACAGCTTAGCATGAATATCAGCCACCGTTTTGCACAGAGATTCAGGCATGCTGGACGTATGATGAATGATGAGTTCGTTCAATGACAGCGGTTTAGGATGATTCTTCTGACTCGATACCTGGAACGGCAGGTCGTAGTATGCAGCATAATCTATATCGTGCACAAGATCACCCGAGTGTTCCAAGTGTGCTACAAATGGTTCGAGTTGGGTGATAGCTACAGAGTCAATTTCGATTTCAGCAGATTCATCTACCAAACCAAGCACAGAAACCAGCCGTACAAACTCGGATCGCGCCAGTTTCATGGTAGATTGAAAGCAAAACGGCCCGAAAATGCCGTCAATAAACCGTCGGGAACCATCTGGATAGTTCATGACTCCGTTGTATGCCCACTGAAAGTAGTACTTACTGACAAGGTGGTCCTCAATCTCCTCACCGTCGGCTGGAATTTCATCCTTCTCCACCCCGTCGGCTGATATATCACTCACTCTGTCAGCAAAAAAGTTGTCAAGCAGTTTCAAGGTAGTTAGTTCTTCCGTATCGACCCACTTTGCAGTAGCCGTAGTGGTAGAAGTCGAATGACGAGATCGAGCAGTAGCAATAATTGGCAAATCAGGATGGTTGGTGAATTCATCACCCAGCCGTCTGATAACCATACCAACACAACCAGCTGTGCATCCAACAGTGATGCCTCCTTCACCACCATGGACCATTGTAGTATGATCACTTGCCATTGAGGGTGAAATCGATACAATCTGGTTGCTCAAGTCATAGCAAGCCTTGCACAGCACACGGATCTTGGACTGGGTTCCGTAAATCACTGGAGGCAGGTGCAACTGATCAAAGTCAATTGCAGATACCCCTAGGACTTTTAGTTTCCCAGCGATCTGGAATTCACGTTGCAGTTCATCATTACTGAACTCTCTACATTGTGGGATTTCACACTCTTGTGGAACTTGACAGTATCTGCAGGCCATACAATGCGGCACGATCTCCGATTTCGAAAGCAGGGTCTGACTTGCATGACAAACCGCAATGTTGGTATTCTTGTCAATTCGGATCACAGTGCCAGGGATTTCTGTGGTGCACTGGGTATAATCCGGATGCTTGTCGTATTTCACTGTACAAACGCCTTCGTGACGGTCATGGTTCACAATGTGAGACTGGCATGTATCAAAGCTTTTTGACATGAACAGGCACGATTTCAAGCAACATTTGTACCAAACTTCCGACTCTTGATTCACTGTTAGTCGCTTTGGCGCTGTAAACAGATTCGGTTTCGGCGTCAAAGTCATTGTGATACTGTGATGATGATAGAACGACGACCGAGACACGGATGTAGCGATAAGCAGCGTGCGGCTCAAGAACCAGGGCGCGAGCTCCCAACAGCAAAACGCGATTTCAAGCCACACAGAGTCGCCGACAGTGGACACCTAGACTATGGTGGAGCACAACAAGCATACGCACGTTTTTGCCAAAGAATGCAGTGAAAGTGGAGTTACCATAGGGTTTAAAATCGAAGTGACAGGGTACGGAGATGCACCAGGTGAACGACTAGGGTCCAGTGTGAAAATTGAGGCTACACCCGATGAAAAAAGCTATTATAGCTATATATTCCCCACCCCCAGTTTGTTATCCGTCGGTAAAGGGCCACTTGGTGGTGAGGAGAATCGACGACAATGGGAAGCGCTTTTGGAGTACTACTTGCTTGGGATCCCCCGGTCTAATTTGCAAATTTATGACCAATACCAGTTTGAAGCGTCAGTGCTAGAGGAGGACGAGTGTATTGCGTTATCGTTCAAAACGACTTCATCCGATCACCAACAGGTGGGGTACCTGGAGATTGTGCTCATAGAGGACGACGACGACGACGGGCCATTGTTCAAGTTTGTGGACTTGTTGGATGTTTCATGGCACAACACCAAGGCTTGGATTTCTCGTGCAATCGATGCGGAAAACCGACTAGTTGAAGCAGAACAACGAGCAGACGCGGCTGTAAATTTCAAAGAAACGTTCGAGCATGAGATGACTGTCAGAGCGTGGAAGTTGATCAACTCCAAAAAGAAGGAGATTGCCAGACTGGAGGGTCGATCTTTGCAAGGGAACATTACATCCAGTTCCCCAATCAAGCGGAGACTCTCTGAAAGTAGTAGCAGTAGCTCTGGTGAGGACGAAGACACCCCGAAGAAACAGTCCGAACGGGCTCCAGAAGCGGAGAAGAGTGACGTCGAGGGTGGTGAAAGCTCAGAGGCCTCCACCCCAGACAATTTGGACACGGACGACGAGCTGGAAATCAAGCACGAACCACCGGAATAATTTTGGACAAATTACTTTTGAAGTCCATTTAATTTATCATGTGCTACCCCTCCCCACCGTCCACCCACCGGATAAATGGGGTTTGATTCCGGGGCTTGGTATTGAGGCCATTTGTCTAATAACACTGCAGGTTTGTACAGATTCGGTAAAATTTTTACATTATTACATGTTTGTAATTGAAAAATTACAGTGGGGGATCCTTGTTGGTGGTTGTTGCCGCCGCACTGACTCCACTCGGTCTAGTGAATATATTATGCATGCAGCATAAATCCGACCGCCGGACCGTTTGTGGCTAATAGGTTTCGGTTTACCATCCCCTTTATGCGCCGACTGATACGGTATGGACAAAACTAGGTAACACTTTGTACTCTCTAGGAGGTTGCAAGGTAGCACAGCAATTATATAAAACCACTGCAGGACCCTCTTTTTTTCTTATTTTTCTGTAGTGATGTCGACTCAATCTTCTCCCCCCGAGCCTCCTCCTCCTTATACTCTGTCCAAAGACTCGTCAACTCGGCCGAAACAACGGGTTATCTATATCGACGGGCAACCGGTGCATGTAGATAGCACCATTGACGACGCGGTGATTGCACACAAGTCGAATCATTCCAGCGAACATCTTCCTTTACGCTGCACTAAGGAGTCACAAACCTTTTATTTCTACGGAGGCAACAACAACGACGGGACTGGTGGGGAGATTCGTATTCAGACTTACCCTATACATGTTGACGGCAAGGATTGCGACAAGACGTATCGCGAAGGCTCTAATAACAAAGCACTCAAAACCCCGTACGACTATCCGGACAACTTTGTGTGCTGGAAGTGCAACAACAGCGGCACCACCCGCAAGGGCGACAAGCCGTGCTCGATATGCTTTCGACGGTTCAGCACGCAGCGCATCAAGTACGACAATCCATTGCTCAACCTGTTTGCCAACACCAAGCGTCGTGAATGGGTCGACAGAGGCGATGGGGCCTGCTCAAACTGCCTGGGCACCGGCAAAACGAGCCACAATCGCCTGCTGAGGGTCAAGGGCACGTGCCGCGCATGTGACGGCAGCGGCAGGGAGTGGGCGTTGAACTGAGCTGCTCCTGTTTTTGCGTCTTTTTTGAAAAAGAAGAACACTCTGGAATGCCAGAAAAAGAAGCAAAAAGCGGTAGACGATGGGCCAATGTCGAGCAACAGCCCCGGGAGAGTTTTGAGTGTTTTTGCCTCTTTTTTTAAAAAAGAAGAACGCCGCCGGGAGTCGAATGTCGCGCTTCGAGCCCCATGCGTGTCCAGCAACGTTCTTCTTTTTTTTAAAAAAAGAAGCAAAAAACAGACAGCCGCTGGGAAAAGGAGGAGGCTGGGCACTTACCCGGTCGTCGATGAAAAATTTTTTTCTCCCAACTCCCAACTCCCAACGACCCCGCCCCGCCATCAGGGCCTCCGATCCCAATTTACCTAATGCGGTATGTAAGCAATCACCTCGCGCACGCACTAGCTTAGGTCCCTATTAGGTAATCCAGCGAATAGCATCAATCTACCTACACGCTGGGTCTCGATAAAACTAACTAATCAGGCTAAGAGCTATTGAAACTGTATATAACAAAGAGATTACAAATATTCTGGTGGCGTTGCCCACCAGTTGCTAAATAGGGTCATGTCATGTTGTGCGTTACACTGTGGTGTTGGTGAAACTTTTTTTTCTCCCTTTTTTTTTCTTTCAACAAAGTGCCCAGCCCAGCCCTTTTTTTTTTTATTTTTTCTATAGTATTTCCTTGGAGACCAAAAAAATTCTTTTCCTCGCGACAACTACAACTACATCTTTCATCACTCACAACCTTAATAACGCCGACTAAGAAAACATTCAAAGACCGAAATACGACATCCCGCGGTCAAGAAACTACTAGTTATCCACAAAAACAAACTATCGACTATCGACTATCGACACTTGTTGATCACACAAACAACAATAGGAATCAATAGCAAGATAGGCGCTAAAACACAATAGGCAACTGCAACTGCAACCGCAACAACAACAGCACAAGGCACTAAAGAACAGTACTAATTTCGAACTAAAGAGAGAGAGATCTAACCGCTCTCTGGTATTTATTTTTGACTGATTTGTCATTTGCATTATCCAAATATATTTATATATATCAAGTGGCGCTTTCACACACCAACCAAGTACTAAATGACCACAGCATTTTTGACACCGAAAACGAATACGAATATGAACATGAATATGGATTCGTCAACTACATCTTCTGGTACTGAGAGTACGATAACGGATTTTTTTAATCATCATCAGCAGCAACAGCAGCAGCAACAGCCTCAACAACAACAACAACAACAGCAGCAGTTTCCTCAGCTGTCAAGTGCTATTGGTATTCCTCATGCGCATGCTCCACCACCTCCTCCTCATCCTCATGCTGCTCATGGACCCCAATATCCATCATATATGACGAGTTTTCGATTTAACAATAATGATCCTGCCCAGCAGCAACAAGGTGCTCAACACCAACAGCAGGCTCCACCACCTCCACCTCCTCAACAGCATCAGCATCAGCATCTGCCCCAACAGCAGTCCAAAATGGTATCTCCAAATGAAGACAAGTCGAAATATACTGTCCGAATGGTGGGATTTCCTCCAGAAACTAGCATGCATGAATTACAGCTTTTAGTTGCATTAAGTAATGACAAGCCGATTATTGAGCGTATCGATAGTACCGGCTGTTTGATGCATTTTGATCGTTATGATTGCGCTGGTACATGCTTTGCCAGTCTGAATAACCGTGATGATTTATTCCCTGGCTATAACTTGCAAGTCTATGTGATGGGTTCGCCCCCTCAACCAAAGGTCACGTCAAGCAGACAGGGCTCGAGGTTTTTTGGAAACCCTACTCCTACTACTGCTGGTGCAAATGGAGGTGATAGCTTCCGATCTCCGACCTCTCCAAGATCAAGGTTTGGTTCGGTACTGGATGATAAGCTTAATCAAGCAGTCGAGGATGATGTTATTGATTTGTCAACCTATGTTGACAAGTCGCTGTTGATTGATGACGATAATAATAATAATAACAATAATAACAGCAACAGTAGTAACAACAGCAGTAGGGCACAGTCTGTCACTGCAGCTGCAACGTCGAATGAAAAACCAATTGGACCAATTGGTACTTCATCCGGCGCTAATGCAGGTCCTGTTACTGCTACTGTAACTACAAATGAATGGGAAAAGAAGCAACAACAACAACAGCAGCAGCAGCAGCAGCAACCACAACAACAACAACCAAAGACGTCTGGTCCTCCAACTGCCGCAGCAGTAGCAGCAGCTGCTCCTCCACCATCGTCACAGTCTAATCATTCAAATGGCAGATTGAACAATCCAGAGTTGGTTGTTCAGTACAATCCAAACAATGCTGCTGCCAATAAGCAAGTGATTGCCAACGGTGGAAGAGTTATGCCTCCTGCAAACCCTGCTGATCAGAATCCTCCATGCAACACACTGTATGTTGGCAACCTTCCAGCGGATACTTCGGAGCAAGAGTTAAAGCAGGTATTCGAATCACAACCAGGATACAAACGACTTTGTTTCCGAACAAAATCAAACGGACCAATGTGTTTTGTTGAATTTGCCAACACTAATTATGCAACAATGGCATTGAAAGACTTGTATGGGTTTGGGCTGAGCAACAGTGTCAAGGGTGGAATCCGATTGTCGTATTCCAAGAATCCTCTGGGTGTCCGGTCGAATAACGAAGAACGAGTAAACACTTCCACTGCCCCCAACAGACCATTAAAGTCTACTGCATCCACAAGTAATGGCTCGTCCACCATGTCTGGCAAGTCTTCTGCTTCGACGTCTACTGTAACAACACCTCCGCAGCAACAAGCTCAAACGATAGCTTCTGCATTGTCTTCTGCGTCATCATCGAACCCTACTAATAAAAGCATTAATGGTATTCGATATTAACTTTTTTTTTTAAATAGTTCATTTTTTTAGCATATGTTTCATTTTTTTTATAGGTATTTAAATTGCATTTGCATTTCGTGAGGAAAAAGTGGTTGTCCGGTTCCCAGCTTCCAGTTTCCAGCCCAGTTTCCACCTGTTCTGTTTATATCTGGCCGTCGTCGCCCATGGCAACAACATGGATCTGTTGATGTTGATTGACTCCTCGATGGCGTTGTAGCGATGGCATCAACGTTGTTGCGGTTGTGCTGTGCGCACAACGTTGTGTGCATTGAGCTCGAAAAAGAAGCGAGAACAGTGCCTGCGGCGCTAATTCTGCCGCTTTTTGCTTCTGTTTCTGGAATTCCAAAGTGTTTTCGCAAAAACAGTAGACGATGGGGAGTGGCACCATGTGCGGCTCACTCGCAGGGGGCACGGGCACCTGGCAAGGTGGAGCCTCTTT
>PPJI03000049.1:0-117948 GCA_003707485.3 Blastobotrys proliferans
GGGGGGGGGGGGGGGGGGGGGGGGGGAGTGGACCGCTTTTTGCTTCTTTTTCTGGAAAAAGAAGACATCTCTAAGCAAAAAGAGTAGACCATGTAGCTATTTTATTTATTTGTACGTTTCGTAAGCGACGCTTGCCAATCGTATGGCGCCTCTTCTCATGCGGCTCTGAACTCGCCTCCCACAGAGCACTTTCTACAGCTTCGTTATTGCTGCCATTACCAACTGCCTCATCTAGATTACAGTAGTTTCCCCTAGAACCAGGTTGTAAATACCTTCTCGTTTTTACCATATGCAGTTATCCGGACTATTAGCATGATTGTAGTCTCAATTTCTGGTGCAACTATCAAACCATCCTTGTGTCAGTATCAAGTATAAAATGTTCAGTTGCTACAATCCAATGCATTATCCTTCTTCATCTGGAGGTCCGGTCGATGTCTTCTGCGGTTAACTATATCGGCGTCACCAAAGTCAACAATTTTGATATTATCGTAACGGTCAATTACAAAGTCTGATTCATCAGAACGCTGAATGCCGGCTTCTTCCAACTTTGTCAATGCTTCACGAACGAGTTCCCCAAGTCTGGGGATGGAGAAGTCGACGGAAGAACCATGTGCCATTTCCAGAAGCACGAAAAACGGTGCTTCCTTACTGGCATTGTGAATATTCTTCAGATCATTCGTACGTGTTAGGGTATTGTCCCTGTCATTGGAACAAAGCCCTTCCAATTGCTCACTTCCATTTAATCGACCATGACGTTCCATCTTCACCATGATATCCAGACCCTCTTTCTCTCCAGGATCATAGGCATACCACTCACTTGTATAGTTTTGCTGTCCATCATCATTGAGTGGAAAAACTTTCAGAATATGGTAATCTCCTTCCCAGATTACTTCAAATGCTTGCGTCTGTCCTGCCTCTCTGCTGAAACTGCTAAATTTGTTTTCAAAACTGGACCTGCTCTTCAAGATTAACATGTGCAATCATGTGAACTGCACTATCGCTGAAAGCAAACACTCGGCATTCATGCGAAATCGATTGCACTATGGCTTGCTGCACAACTACGTCCAGCGTCTTTGGATGTGGTATCATTTCCCTAAGATTATATGCCCCGTAGAATTCCCGCAACGCTTCATTAACTTTGTCCATATTTACATTATGATGTTGGGGGTAGTTAAGCAGAACAGCCGTGCCTAGTCCAAAGCTTGGATCCTTGAATTTCTCAACTATGATAAGCCGCCTCTTTCGACAACTACCTGGCCAGAACGATATAGGGTGGTCTGGCATTATCGGGTCTTTCCTCGCAAATTGGGCGAAACCATTAGCATTCACAACGCCTCCTGTGCTGTAATGGCTGAACTCACAATCAGTACCATAGCATTTGTCGATAAATTTACTGAACTCCGTGGTCAACTTTACAAACCCTCTATTACGAATTGCGTCTCTTATGAACTCTTCGTCTGGTAGTCCAACTTCACCTTCGTTATCGATTGGCCACTTACCACAGTCCATTGTGGGGAAAGCTTCTGGATGCAAGTCGCTATACTTATTCTCTTCAATGTTGTGTTTGGCCACGGCCTGTAACATTAGCTCTAAATTTTGCTCATTCGAATCGCTTGTTGCTCCTTCAGCATCCATTGTACACCCGGGAAATAGCGTGGCCCATGTCGAATCATTGACTTCTGCTGGAGGAAGCGTGTGCTCTCTTTTCTGATCTTGGCCACTATCTTTACCCAAGATCATGCCCTCTGCAGCAACAGCAAGGCAATGAAGTGGAGCATTGTCTCCGATTCTCAACTCAGCAAGATGACGATAACCCGGGTGAAAGTCCATAATGTTCATCACTTTGTACTTGCCCATGCCTTTGATGATCTCTCGAGCCCTCTCCTTGATCAAGGCACGGGCTATTTCATTATGCAGCTGCCATTCGACCGTTCGGTTCGACTTGCTTGCGGCCATTCCAACCCTGAGCCACGAACCGCTAACGGCCCTACGAACCATGTGGCTCGTTCGGCGTACTTTTCGATGAGTCTTGTTGAGGCACGAACTCAGTCTATCCCCAAGGGATTGCTTTTTTCGATTGTTATCTGATATTAGTTACATTGATTAATCTATTGGAAACAGTTGCGAATTAAACTTTTCACAAAACCATCAACCCTCTTGTACCTGCCTATAACGCCCGTGGGTCAGGACTTGTGATGTTTTTTTGCTTTTTTTTAAAAATGAAGCAAAAATAGTAGACAGTGCAATTATTTAGTTATTTCTACTTTTCGCAAACGTGACATCTGGTTTGCATTAACACCTTTCTTTACGATATCAAAGTAGAACGAAGGTGGATATCCATGCTTGTCAATCATATGACGCCTCCTTTTGTGCGGCTCTGAACATGCCCTATCACAACCCTCCTCGAAACACCCGTACTATTCGACAATGTTAGCTATCGCCATAGTTATTAATATTAAATCGCACACTTACAATCTTTTCACCACGAGCTTTTCGAGCGGCCGCAAATGAATCATGAACCTCTATTATATGCAAATGAAGAATATGCTCGGATGGGAATACTAGTTGACACTCAAGGCATTTGCTACAATGGTTTCTGTAATAATGCTGTTCAAAGAGTTCGTTGGACTCAAATCGATGTGGATTGGTACTACATGATGGAGGTAATGTACAAATAAGTCCTGTATCTAATTGTTGACGTTGGAACTGTTCAGTATCCAAACAGAAAAGCTTGCCTCCTGTATCCTTGTCATCACCAACTGCTTCATCACGGTTGCGTTTCATGGGACATTGAAAGTTGTAATGGGTAGTGCGCGACGTCATTCGCCGACAGCCCACCCCAGCGTCTACTGTTTTTTGCTTCTTTTTTTAAAAAAAGAAGACATCACCCTAGGAGTATGTATCGATCCAATCGGGTAGGTTTACCAAGAAGGGATAAAGGACAATTAATCCTTCGACCAGCATGAGGCACATACTAGAGACCTTGTTTACCAGGGAGAGGGGGAAGTGGAGGCGGGGAGTGGGGATTTGGATTGGGGCCGGCCTGCCTGTGTGCGTGATCGGATTGTATGCTCTGCTCCGCATCGTAGGTTGGAGATGACAATGAAGATCACGATGACGATGATGCTCAATTGTGGGTGAATGGCGACCCGAGCCGCATCTTCACGTTTGGGAATCCGTTAAGTCTCATATCATGCCTGGACCGGAAGGAATGGCCTGACTGGGAGTTTTGAGAGTTTCGGGCTATCGGAAGCAAGTCAGCAGGGCCAGCAGCCAACCAGAAAACCACACCAAGGAACCGGCCAGACCTGCAGAAGAAAAGTCCGCACGCACCGCATCAATGCAGCCCGGATCTACTGACTAGGAGAGTGACACACATAATCTCAATATGTATGGGTGGAGATATGGGTGGATAAATTTTTAGCCGACCATCATGTATTTAAAAAATCTATTACCCACCTCTACTTTCCCTAGCCACCCACCCCACTTGCAAAAATTAGCTGGCAATGGCATCGTTATTAGCAAGAAACCTACGCAGCTTAGCTGGTACTGGCACTAGCACTGCTTCTCTTAGATACTCACGAAGATGGGTAAACCAGAACAGGTCCAGAGTCGTAGCAAGGCTGGCCAGCACGGAGGTCAAGTTGACTAGAGAGAACTACAACGTAGAACGGCTGCCATTCTCAAAGCTTTCGCACGAGGATGTTATTTATTTTAGATCATTTTTGCCTGAGACTTCCATTTTGGAGAGCACCAAGGAGGATTTGGAGTTTTACAACGAGGATTGGATGAGGAAATACCGTGGATCATCGCAGCTGGTCCTCAAGCCAAAGTCAGCAGAAGAGCTCAGCAAGATTCTCAAGTACTGCAACGAGAAGAAACTCGCAGTTGTTCCTCAGGGCGGTAATACAGGCCTTGTAGGTGGCTCAGTACCGGTGTTTGACGAGATTGTGGTCAGCTTGGCCAAAATGGACAGCATTCGATCGTTTGACCAAGTCAGTGGGGTTCTGGTTGCTGATGCAGGTGTTATTCTTGAAAACGCCGACAACTATCTACGGGATCGTGACTACATTTTCCCATTAGATCTGGGAGCCAAGGGATCATGTCATATTGGAGGCAATGTAGCTACCAATGCTGGTGGATTGCGACTGTTGCGATACGGATCCTTGCATGGGTCTGTGTTGGGTCTAGAGGCAGTCTTGCCAGATGGTACTATTGTCAACAATTTGAGCACTTTGAGAAAGGATAACACTGGTTACGATATGAAGCAATTGTTTATTGGCAGTGAAGGCACTCTTGGTATTATCACTGGTGTGTCCATTTTGTGTCCACCAAAGCCTTCGGCAGTCAATGTTGCGTTCTTGGGCTTGGAAAGCTACGAGCAGGTGCAGAATGTGTTCACCCATGCCCGTGGTGAGCTGGGGGAGATTTTGTCTGCATTTGAATGTATGGATCAGCAATCGTTGGCGTTGGTTGCCAAACACAATGGCCAGCCTTTGCCATTGGAAGAAGAATATCCATTCTACGTGTTGATTGAAACCAGCGGTTCCAACGGAGATCACGACAGCGAAAAGTTGAACTCGTTCCTCGAAAATGCTATGGAGAAGGAGCTCGTGTTGAACGGCACAGTTGCCATGGATGAGACCCAAGCCAAGACTCTTTGGAGCTGGAGAGAAGGTATTCCAGAGGCCAGCACCAAAGAAGGTGGTGTCTACAAGTACGATGTATCTATCCCATTGCCTAAGCTATATGACCTAGTCGATGCCGTAAACATGCGATTGAAGCAGAACGGCGTGATGGGCGATTCCGCAGAATACCCAGTTATTGGTGCCTTTGGCTATGGACATATTGGCGACGGCAACTTGCATCTTAACGTTGCCTTGCGAAACTACGACAAGCAGGTAGAAAAGCTGCTTGAACCTTATGTGTACGAATGGGTGCAGAAGGTCCAGGGCTCCATTTCCGCTGAGCATGGCTTGGGTTTCCAGAAGCGAAACTACGTGCAGTACTCCAAGGACGAAGGCTCCATTGCCATGATGAAGGCTCTGAAGCACCACTTCGACCCTAAGGGCATCCTCAACCCATACAAGTATATCTAGTCGAATAAATGCAACTGTGTAACTCCTCCCGTGATGTCTTCTTTTTCCAGAAAAAGAAGAATGACATCTATAGAAATTGGCCTCTTTTCAGCGCTTCATGTGCGCATTTGCCTACATGTTTGAACCGTGCTCCCCCTAGCTGCACTCCTCCGTACCATCTCGTCACTACAACCAGCACGTTCTTTGTATCAGTCAACTGTAGCAGATTCAGAATGCGTTCACCCGCAGGTGGCTCGCCATCGTCATCGAAGTAATGATTGCCTTCGCTTAATCTCCAAGCGACTATGTTGTGTGTGGCCTTTGCGATTTTCTTGTCCTGCTTCAACGAGTCTAGTAGACGGGGCACATCCTTGACACCATCAATACGTATCGCACGACCCTCGAAAACCGACTTGCGATCAGTAATCTTGTCGGACACACTCCATTGGGCTGGATGTATCTTCGTGTGAGCCAATCGCACGCTTCTCCGTGAACAGGACCAGAGCATACTTGATGGTATGTCGGCAAAAATTTTGGCGCCCGGCTCGACGGGCTAGCTAGGTCCACTGTTTTTGCTTCTTTTTTAAAAAAGAAGAGCACTATCTCTAAGGTATAGCACTGTCTTTGCCAATAAAAACGTTAAAATGTTAAATTCCAAATAGACCTGTATTGTATGTAACTTTCTCAGCTATATCTTTTGGGTATCTCGTATACCATGCATTCGCTCCCTCTAGGTAGGGATCGAAAAGCCGCATGCGGCGGGAGCACCTGACTGACATCGCAGCGATCACGTTAAAGCTGCTTCAGCGCTAAAAGAGGCGATAACAGACACAAGAACAAGAAAGGACTGTGTAGCACTGTATACAGAACAGCAACTGCACACAAAATAAATTAATCTGACAGACAAGTACACAAGAATCTCTAGTCTTGTGAAAGACGGGAGCGCTTAGCTTCATCGTTGGTTGGCGTGTTGATAGCGCTAGTACCACGGTCTTGCAGCGGTCGTTTCTTGGCCACCAGAGGTGTAGATGGAACAGCATTGGCATTGGCCGCAGCTGCAGCAGCAGCTGCTACATGTCGTTGAGCGAAAGCTGGAGGTCCTTGTTTGGAAGAGCTGCTTGTTTCGATTGGCAGAGCAGCACTTAGAGGCGACTTTACTCGTTCTCGTTCTTCAGTGGCCGTTACCGCAATGTTACCACTTCGTTTGATGGGCACCGACTTTTTGAACTTGAAATGGTCTGGAGTGTTTGGGTTGAACCGCTCAGCATTCTCTAGATTTTGCCTTTGCTCAGCCTGACTTGCAGTTACAAAATTCAACAGTTGGTGTTCGTTAGATTCGTTAATTGGGTTAGTAGTTCGCTTTTCTTGAGCCCATTTCTCGACCTCTGCATCCAGCGCGTCAAAATCCTCGCTGGCTAGTAAATCTTCGTGGACCGAATGGCTAATCATGTCTCGCTCATGAGCTAGAGGTTCTGGGGGCGGTGGAGGGGCCGGAAAATCCTCGACCTGTGGAGGACTAGATGGTATACGTTGAGCTGGCTGTGGTGCAGGCTGAACAGATTGAGCAGGTTGGGGTGGTGGTCTAGCCGGTTGAGGTGCTTTCTGTAGTTCTTGTGGTTTTTGCGGGTTCTTATTCAGTTTTACAGCATTCTTGTTTGTGATTTCACTCTTCCCATGGTACATATCGTCGAACGTGATTGCTGGCCGAGTGGCCTTAAATCGTTTGGTTACTTGTTCCATGTAATTTGCGTCGTAAGCCGACATGAATAGCCACCCGAACTGACGTAGCGCACGTTTGATTCCATCGGTCATGGACTCCTTACGGACCTTTTCAAAAGCAGCAGAACGACCGTTCACGTTCATACAGCTCCCATATCCAACGTCCTCACGATGACTGCCATCCCGTAGCGTCACTCGGACCAAGGCACACGCCCCCATGTTCACCCGGTTGTTATCATCAACCTCGCAATGGTCCACTCGAAATTCTCTCAACGTAGTACTCCAGCCGTTATAGCCGAACGTTTCGTTAGCGAGCTGGATCATTTTGTTACCTTCGCCATAAGCAACCCTATTACTGCCATTCTGGATCCGGTGGCAAATCATGTCTGGCCCAATACCAAGCCCTAGATTTCTCAGCCCGTCAGCGGTGATTTCGCCCCGGGCAGGCGCCTCTTCCATAGGTGCATATGTGTATTTGCTATGCTCGCAATTCTCTGAAACTATTCCCTGCCTGCTATTCGCAACGTTGGGCTTGGAATTCGAGGCCATCGTGCGATGTTTATGTTCTGTGAGAGGGAGAATGATTACCAACAATTGTCGTGTTGTGTGGGTAACTTTTTCGCGCGTCCCGTACGCGTCGGGCCCTCGCGGAGCGTTCGACTCCCAGGTGGTGTCTTCTTTTTTTAAAACAAGAAGCAAAAAACAGTAGACGATGGGTCCCTAAGCTGCGACTGTTTTTGCTTCTTTTTTAAAAAAGAAGAAAGCCACCGTAGGCGCATGTATCCACGGTCGTGCGGCGCGGTGCGGCTCGGACTCACGTTTACGCCGGCGGGCTGTAAACCTCAGCACGGCGCTCCGCTGGGAAGATTTTTTCCCGCGAAACTGTTTACTTCGATCACAACATTTTGCTCAATAGACACTTTCGCGTCGACAAAAAATGGTCTCGGTGGCTCGAATAATACCCCCACCAAGCACGCGTAGAGAAGCGGTCCATTACCACGCCTTCCTGACGGCGGTCATGATGTCGCGGTTCGGCCAATTGATCAAGTTGGTAGCGTTCGCATGCTGGGCAGTCACAATGGTTCTGGGCTTCTTTTCACATATCGGCTGGTTATGGTGGATCTTGCCTATACGGGCTGTGTTGGTCTTCGTTGCGGCATTCCTGGTCTTGATCTATAGAAAATCTTACCTCGTAGTGTCCAATAAGCCATATCCAAACCTGATGGTTGCTCTAACGAAAAAGCTACTCAGCCGAGAGTTCGCATCTGCCGTCGTGGTATATGTCATGAGCTCATTTTTATTCTTTTCGCTGGTCAAGTTTCAGTACGATATTCCTTCAAAAGTTACATTGAGAACGTACGAGCCAAAAGTGGTCAACGAGCAGTACGTGTACATCAATGCGTTTGCTTTCTATATTGCGGTTTGCTATGCAGTCATGTTTATTCTTCTTGATTACGACCTGGTTCGATTTCCATTCGCCCCAGCCAAATCAAACCAGTCGCAGTCGCAACGTGTGACGTCCAAAATCCAAGGAAATTGTATCCTTGCTCTTATTTATTCAGTAATTGCTACTGTGAGCTTTCCAATTGTCTATCTAATGTTCAGAAAAACGCTGTGGAACACTGCTATTTCTTTCATTGGCATGACCAGCAAGCTACACAGATCTACACACTATGTCAAGTTCCCTGCGACTTTCGGAATGCTGTTCATGTGCTTGTTCACATCATTCCTTCTGTTTTCGCTGTGGGAATTTGTCAATTCTTCATTTTCAGTTTACATGTCGTTAGGCCCAAGTCATCGAGGAATGACCATCAGTGAAAAGTCCGACGACCCTAACGGTACGCTCATTACAGGATTGCAGGCAACACCAAGAGAATATACCCATACTATGGCATTCCAAGAGCTTTGTGCTATTTCACTAACCAATGCAGAGAGACGTGTATCCATTTTGCAAGACATTGAACGAGATCCAGAACCAACAATCTGGAAGCAAATTTGCAAAGAGTCGCTAAAGGTTATTGACACTGTAAATAAACGGTTAGAGAAGAAGCCACTTCCAGCTACAGAAGAGCCTAAGAAAGAGCAACCATCGCCATTACCATCCAAATCTGTGTTGTCTGTAAGGCATGACAACATCTTTGCTGGAAATGGAAATAAAGAAACTACAAACACCAAACGGGTGCTACAGAATTTACAGGATAAAAACGCTGAGCAGTCTACTCGAGCGATCAATGTCGTAGAAAAACTGCAGTCTGTTGTGATGACTCAGATAGAGAAATACTCTACAATGGCTACCAAAGTGCTAGAAACTCCATTGGGATATCCTTTGCGATGCACAATAGAACGAAAGTCTGTTGCCATAATTCCAAATCCAAGTTTGGTACACTGCGCAATCATTTCGTTGCGACAATTCGTAGTCAATTCCATTCAGGATGACCAGCTTGGTTTGGTACACCGGGATGTCAGCCAGATCTTGACCGAGATAAACAAGTGTATTACACTGGTTGAAGAATTTCTAAATAACCCTCCATTGCATTGGTCAGATGTGTTGACCAAATCTGGCAAACACATTCCACAGCTAACCAGAATCCACCAAGTTCACGAATTAGCATTAGACACCTTTGAAGCCATTGTGTATGAATATGCTGAACAGCTACAAGAGCTCAACCTGTCACCACAAGTGGAACAACGAGCATATCAAATGATAAATTCACAAGGTACTTTATATTAACATATATATTAGCTATTAATAATCCAAAAGCTGCCTCTTTGGAAATTCCTTGAGAACAGGAGGTTCGATACGGTCTGCTAGGAATTGGTTTCCATCTGGATCATAGCGTTTCAAATCCTCTTCTGTCTGATTAAATACCTCACCAACAATCTCTCCCAACTCATGTCTCAATTCGACATAGCCCTTTTGAACTTGATGAGCATGATCTCGATATCCCCGCCGCACCAACGCATCGATGAGCCGCACAGCATCATCTTCGGTTTGATCCAGTCGTTCTGCCAGTCGTTTGATCGAATTCATCAAATATTCCTCTTCGAAAGCGGATCCCTTCTTTCCTCGTGCCTTCTTTCGTTCTTCTCGTCGTCTGTTTTTGGATGTACGTCTGGAAGCTCCTGTTTTCGCTGTCTCACCAGTCTTGCCTGTATATCTGGTCAAGAAAGATGGAGCAGTAGAAGTCTCAGTAGGTGCTATCGACACGTTATCAGGAGCTTCAGAATCGTCTGGGGTTCCGAAGAATCCCAATGGATCTGCTTGTTTCTTTTCTCGAAGCTCTCGTAGACGTTTGACCTGTGATTTGATTTGACCCTTACAGTCCGTAATCAACTCTGAAATGGTTGCAAATCCTTCCAACATTCCTGGGTCGATTACATTAGCCAAAAGGTCTTCGCAGTTCTTTTCTAGTGACGCACGTCGAATGGCATCGGCAAAATAGTATCCCTTGCACCAGAGCCCTAGACCATGACTGACGTGACCCAAGTAATCAATGTTGATGACACCAGAATCAAAGTACGACTTGGTCTCTTCGGTGACTTCGGCCATGTGTTCAATGACCTCCTGACGCTTTTCGTCGTTAAACTCAGGGTTTCGTAGGATTGAAAATGCCTGTCGCCAGTCTGCAGCCATTCTATATGAATCTAGTGCATCATCAAACAGTCCCAAATTCTCGTAAACCATAGCAGCTTCAGAATATAATGTTTTACCCTGCAAGTGCGAGGCATACAATTTGAAGATGGAATTTTGTTTGGCCTGATCATACTTGAACAATCTCAACGCTTCGGTATAGAGCTTGTGTTGTACCATGTAGTCTTCTAGTTCTTCAAAAGAGTCAGACTCCTGTGCCAAATGATGCATAGCCTTGGAATACTTTCTCAAGTAATCATCAACCTTGAACTTTCTTCGAATTTCGCCCGACTCCTGCAGGTCTCGCAAGAATGGCAAATACTCCTTAGGATCTTTCTGAGATTGCTGTGCAACCAACAAAGCTAGATCCAAATCGTAAATACCTAGTGCAGTCTCATAAACCAATTCAACATCTTGCAAGAAACACAAATGCTGAACTGAAAATTCAGCCTTTGCAGGGTCTTGTACTCGATCTTTTCCAATGAACCCAAGGGCTGCCTCTAGATCAGGTGGAGACTTGCACCCATAGGCGGTCAACACACTTTGCAAGTATTCTGGTTTTGGCAAAAGAACTTCCAACATAGCATCACATATTCTGTTTACTTTGGTGGATAAAGAGTCGACATCTCCTTCACTGGCAACTTCATCAGCAATGGCGCTTTCCTTTAGGGTTTGCTTGTACATGGTTTGCGAAACATCTTCATTTCGTAAACTGGACAAGAACAAGTCGATGTATTCGATCTTGTGGAGTTGCTTCACAAATAGTTCGGTGTGGGTAAAGAACTGCTGTGGAGCATAATCATGAAGCAAGTTCATGTCAATTCGATGAACTCGACAAGCTGTGAAAGCTGAGTCGTATCTCTTTGCCTCGATATTTCGTCGAATCTCGCTAAGAACCAAAATTCGAGGGTGAATAGTTTCCAAATTACCTCTCGGAGCCTGTAATGTTAATGCAGTCTTTGATGGCATCACAGACACTAGCAAAGATCCTCGTTCAATTGATCTGCATCTTTCGTCGTTCACGACATCGTCTTCTGGTACTTCAAACTCGTCTACGCTTTCATGTAAATGGCTAAACTTGAGATAATGCTGGGCAGTCGTGAATAAGACATGCGATTGAGTAAGCTTTAACGAAGTGACAGAGTTTGCCAACATTCGGCGATTAGCAAAAAGCTTTCCTGAAGCAGTCAAACCAAATGCGATGTGTTTCCAAACTTCCAACGAGTCACATCGTTGTGGAAGTTTGTATATTAGTTCAATTTCGTACTCTTCATCAAGACGGTACACACTGCCGTCAACAGACTCATAAACTACTCTTTGACCGTCTTCTTGTGTTTTGAGGATGTAAATTTCCTGTTCAACAGCATGGGTTGTAATCAAGGATGACTTATTCACGTCAATTACAAAGATACCAGACCCTGCAGAAACGTCAGCAACAACAACTACCACATCATCCCCCAAGAAGGTGATTTGTTTTGGAGCCATTGGAACTCCACACACGTCTGACAATGCAATGACCTTGTTGATCGCTGGGGCCCCAACAGGCTTTGTGGTTGGATCCCAGGATGCAATCTCTACAGAGTCTCTACCCAACACTGCAAAGTGCTTGTTTGAAAGACTTACAGCGACATGAACTGGAGTACTATCTACAGCAAAGTCTCGGAAAGACATTGGAGGAGGGGTATTAGCGATTTTCAGTGGAGTTATCTTTACCAATTGGCCGTCAACTACTACTGAAGTGCCCAGATCATTTGGTGGAGCCAGAGAACCATCAATTGTAGTCCACAAGTATTGATGCACTTCCAGGAACTCACCAAATGATATCAGAAGGGTCAATGGCTTTTCTGGGTGCCAGCTCATCCACTGTGGTCGAGCTTCTGGCATGTTTCTTGAAAACACCTCCTGCTTCAAGTACCAGTGATAGTTCTTGGTAGTCCATAGCTGCACACGATCCTCCAGCATGATTGCCAAAATATCTGAGTCTACATTCCATGCAATGTCTTTGATTTGCTGCTGTTCGTTAGTTCTAATTGAAAATTCGTACCTTCGTAGACCGTTTCGTTCAAAGAAAATCAAATCAGGGCCCTCATTGTCCGGCTGAGAAGATTTTCTTTGAATTGATGCTAAAACATTACCCGAAGGTCTCCAAGACAGATGACCTTCCACGGTGTCTACTGGTTCTGATACACTGTTCAATTGACCATTCCGCGTATACACACGGACAGTTCTTCGAGTAACTGAATCAGTCTTGTCAATACTGTTCAATGCTACATATTCACCATCGCCTCTCCAAGAAATTTCCATGCCTCGCTTGTCGTTCTCATTCACAAACCCACTATCAACCTTTTCCGGGACAGTTGGATCTCGCATTGCTTTAGCACCTTTACCCTGGAACTGGGTCTCCTTCTTACCCCATCCTACAGACACATGCTTCGAAATCTTCAAGTCGTCAGTGGAAATTTGAGCTTCAGCAACCGGATCAAATATTCGACTTAGGAATACCACTGTGTTGGGGGTCACTACTGTCAGGATTTCTTCATCTGGACTCCAAGCTGCAGCCTCAATTCCATCCTCTAGAGTACCGACAATTTCAATAACAGCTTCCCCTTGGCCAGTTTCATCACCTGTAATGCTGATAATATCTCCGGTTGATAAAATCACTACTGCAGTGTTATTGTCTCCAAAATACTTTACATCTTTGATCTCGGGAACAGTATCCGAGTCAGAGTCTAATGGCCAGCAAGCGAACAATGCTTCCTCTCCAGTTTTCTACACATTTCGTTAGCAAATCCGTGAATACCAGCCGCAAACATACCGAGAGTTGCTGAATTTCAATTTGTTTAAAGTCTTCAGTAGGTCCAAAAGTGCACAGCATTGTGTCGCCCACTGGATCGAAGACGGCACTAACAAGCGGCAGATCTGGTACCTCTTTAGAGCATACATTGATCGTACCTCTATGAGAAGTAATCAAATTTCGCATAGTCTCTTGTAGTTTCTTATCGTTGATTCTGAAAATTTGTGTTGGATCAAAATAATTTTTTAAAGCCCCGGCGCGCGGGCGCAGCGCCACAGCCGCGACCTGGCACCATTACCGGCGGTACTTGACCTTGACTAAGATACTTACAGATACACATTTCATGACGTAAGGTTAGCTGGATGGTATTGCAAACTAACCAAATTGCAAACAGAAATCAGCAGATTGAACGGTTGATTGCCCGAAAGGGCCCATTCAATGACAGTGACTACCCAGAAGACGGGGCTGCTGGAGAACTATGGCGACAAGCCAAGGTACTGTATGTGATTGCGAATTGCGAATTGCGAATGCTAAGACCAATACCATGATAACTAACACTGAAAATTGGGTTCTAGGGTTATTGGAGCTGGTGGATTGGGGTGTGAAATTCTAAAGGACCTTGCATTGAGTGGATTCAAGGATATACATGTTATAGACATGGATACCATTGATGTCTCTAATTTGAATCGACAATTTTTATTTCGAGAGGCAGATGTTGGTAAACCAAAGGCCACTGTTGCAGCCGAGTTTGTGATGAAGCGTGTCAAGGGTGTGACAGTGACTCCTTACTACGGAAAGATTCAAGATAAAGATAACGAATATTACAAGCAGTTCCATGCCATTATATGCGGGCTAGACAGCGTTGAGGCTAGACGGTGGATTAACGCAACATTGGTGGACATGGTAGACATGAGTGAGGGACCAGAAACGTTGAAACCGCTAATTGATGGAGGTACAGAGGGCTTCAAGGGCCAGGCTAGGTTGATTCTACCCACCATGTCGTCGTGTTATGAATGTACCCTCGATATGCTAGGACAGAAGACTACCTTCCCGATATGCACAATTGCCAACACTCCCAGAGTTCCAGAGCACTGCATTGAATATGCTTCGATTTTGGAATGGCCCAAACATTTTGATCGTAAGATTGACACTGATGACCCAACCGACATTACGTGGCTGTATGAGACTGCATTGGCCCGAGCAAACGAGTTTAACATCACTGGGGTCACTTACCAGTTGACCCAAGGTCTCGTCAAGAATATCATTCCGGCCATTGCATCCACCAATGCCATCATTTCTGCTGCTTGTGTGAACGAAGCTTTAAAGCTGCTCACAAACTGCAACCCATTCCTAGACAACTACATGATGTACACAGGTGATGACGGAGTATATACGTACACATTCAAGCATGAGCAAAAAGAGGGCTGTCCAGTTTGCGGCTCCAATGCTGCAGCTCCGTTCAATGCATCCGGGGACCTGACTCTAGACGAATTCATCGAGGAGCTTAAGGTCAAGCCGGAAATCAACTGCAAGAGCCCTTCGCTGGCCACTGGTTCTAAGAACTTGTACCTGCGAGCTCCTCCTCAGCTGGAAGAAGCGACCAGACCAAATCTGGACCGGCCATTGAAGGAATTGATTGAGGGCGGCGAAGAGATCTCGATCACAGACCCAGGGCTGCCGTTCAGTCTCCGCCTGAAGGTCAACTTTATCTAGATGCAGTAGTAATAGACCATGGCTAGGCACCGTTTTTTGCTTCTTTTTTTGAAATTCCAAAGTGTTCTTCTTTTTTAAAAAAGAAGCAAAAACAGTAGATGATTACATTACAGTAGTGTTACATGCTATGTCGGCGATCTTGCTGCCACTGATGATGCCAGTGGTGGCAATGAGAATGTTCGTTGTAGTGGATTTCGAAGCCACGAACCGCAATGCTGCGATCTCAGCATAAGTGATACCTCCTAAGTAAAACACTAAAGTAGTGGTCTTGTCATGACCTGGGCTATTTCGGATCAGAATCTTTCGAAGCTTACCTTCTCTAAGATTTGTCTCACTTCGCTGGATCTCATCAAAACTAGGACCAGGAATGTACCGTAGCACTTCTTCAGCACCTTTCCATCCTGTCAAATTGGTCTGAGGAGGATCCGACTGGAATCGTTTCGGTTTCAGCACTGACATCTTGTCTATAACACACTGGACTAATCGCACCGTAAGCGGAGCATAGCCCGAATATGTGAAGGAGATGTCGTGCGGCTCAGCTGGCTCATCGTCCTGGTCAGTAACCAAATTCAAGTGCTTTCGCAAACTTGGAAAGTAGTTTGGAACTTGTGGAGACCGTGGATAGATCAATCCCAGTCTCTCAAGTTTGTTGAACGTAGTAATATGCTGATAACCGTAAGTTTGTACTACCTCTTTCTTGAAAAACTGCAAATCCTTCTGTTTGATGCCACCATTACACAATGATTCAATACTGAGCAGTCGCAGCACCATACCAAGCGATGATTGTCGATCAATTAGGTCCTCCACCATGTTATGCAATTTAGAAATGTCTAATGAATCCGCTACCAAGTTCTGCTGAACCTCTAGCCATTTGTTGAATTCCTCGCTTTGGACCTTGCTCATTAAATCTTCAGCAAGAGCAGTGTGGAATCGCAAGCTGTGGTGAATGGTCTGCAAACCACCAAGCTTGCCTACGAATTCTTTAATCTGAGTGACAGTCTTGGCTTCATGACGCTGGTCATAATCAGACTGCAATTGCCGAGCTACTTTGTTCAAGGTTTGACCCACAATTGCGAAATTGGAGTCCTTGATAGTTGGGAACAGTCCATCCTCGCCAGATCCCAACACTGTAGACTTTTTCTCGTTGGTAAGTGACTTATGAGGCTGGCTACTACTGTTACTTGAAGAATCGCTTTGTGATTGTTGTTGTTGCTGTTGTTGTTTGAAGTCACCTCCCTTCTGTTGAGTTGGCGAGACTATAGAAGCTGGTAATTCTACTTGACCAAAGTCAGATACTTGGTAAAACTCATCAATCAACCCAAGGTACGTGAGTTGGGTCAACAGCGGTGTCAATGGGTCTGTTTGACGGTCAATGATCACCATTTGGTCTATACTTGTGCCTACAAACACATTGGAGAACTTTTGGTCTATCATTTCATCAACTGTTGGATCCGATTTATCTGCAAGGTTCGTTCTACGGGCTTGTCTGTTTCGTAATAACAGTTCTGCAAGCTTGTGAGCTGCCTCACCTTTGCCCGTAATTCTACCAATCAAACCATAGCGCTTTTGGATCGATTCAAGAGCCTCTGCGGCTAAATAAATAGTAGACGTCAGATCATCCAAATATGTGTCTCTGAATCCGCCAGATGGAATATTAAGTGACAGAACATCGTCTTCCAGTGGCAAGAAATATACGGGCCATGAATGAATTGTGAGATCGCCAAGAATGGCATTTTCTTCTAGCACCTGAGAGAACGACAAAGTCTTCTCAGGAACTAGAACCAGATTGACATCTACATTAGTTGACGATGAAGCAGACGATATCACCTTCAATGCATGCGATGCAATAAGGGACGCACAACGAAAATCGGTGGACGATAGATAAATAATCGAGTTGATATCTTGGAACTTTAGCACCGTTTCCAAGCTCTCGGACTGCAACCATACGATATGCTGAATACCATGCTCTTTGAGAGTGGAAAACGACGTAACCACTGATAATGTCGACAGTAATGCTTTATCTAGCACGAGTACTTTATTCCCGTGTATCTACCCGAACGTTAGTTGAACTCCGCACCAAACAACAACCAAATGTACATACCGAGTCTATAATCCCCAGCAAGCTTGCCACAGCTTCGTCCTTCAGTTCCTTGACGTTGGGCATTGGATCTAGTCGGTATTCTATGTCTGTATGTCGGTGTGGCGGTCGAGCTGTCTCGAATTGTTTGGTTACCCAACACGAGCGGCCGCCGACGCCGACGCCAACATCGACATCGACATCGTCGTCGACGTGACAAGACCTAGGGGAGACGAAGGGTGATGTACGTAGGGGTAGTGTCTTCTTTTTTGAAAAAAAAGAAGCAAAAAACCGTTCTTCTTTTGGAAAAGAAGCAAAATCCGTGGGGAGCCGCAAAGCACTGTTTTTTGCTTCTTTTTTTAAAAAAAGAAGAAACCCCCCCTAGCGTGACTTGCACGTGATTCCCGGTGCGATGCCAACATCGACATGAAACGACATGACAACAGCAATTCCTGCTGTGAGCAGGTGGAACTCGGATATTTACAATCAATTGGACTGTTCCTTTGAAAAACGGATGGAAGTGCCAAACTCGTCCAGCGCCAACGCACCACGCACCAAGTTCGATGTAATGTAATATATTCACGATAGTATAAAATAAAAACAAATAAACAAATCTGTCTGTCCGACCCTCGTGGTTTGGTTAGCTTCCTATCCTCAATCTTTGCCTATGCTTCAAATCACAGAAGACATACGTACATTAGCTCGAATCAGCACATGCTCTGCTTAGTTTTCGGCAGTCTTGTTCTTTTCCTGTAGAGCATACCATCGATCTCGCTTATCGACTTGCTTGTTGTGGAATCCGTACCACCACCATGATGCAAAGACACCACCAATAGCTAAAACCTCTAGTTAGTATCGTCGATGATTATGCAAAAGCCATTTTCCCTTACCGAATCCTACACGTGATCTTTGTTAGCAACCAATTTTCCTTCATTCTTCCCAGTACTTACCAGTAGTAATGTCCAAGATGATTCGTCGTTTAAGAGTTCCAACAATTGGCTTAATAGGCATTGTTATAGTTTGTTAGTTAATGTGTAAGTGAGTGAAAAAAAAATGTCCACAACAAAACTTGTGTAAAATCTTGACTGGGACAAAGCGAAAAATTGTTTCCTGCCTATTGGCTCTTTTGGCTCTTGGTGGTTGACTTTTAGCTTTCGAATTTTGGTCTTCCGTCACGGAAAAGTGTAGCTGCGTGTGTGGTGTGATGTTGTCGGAGCCGACCCGATCCCGTTTGAACCCCTAAGCCCTTACATTATTCGAGATGAAAAATGATTGGTCAATGGGTTTGGCTTGAAGGCAACATTAAGCGCTGTAGGCTTGGGATCGGAACGGAACCAACTTTGGCTGGCTGGGTAATACACTTCGTTCCAATAGAAATTGATCTATTCAAACAAGGCCAAACCCAACGCATTGAAAAAAAAAAAAAATAATACACACACAAAAATTTAACTCACCTTTCATTTCAACAACTACTTCATACTAACAAACAACAAAAAAATAACCACAATGATGAATCGAGTTGGATTGCGAGCTGCTCAACAAGTTTCACGACGAAACTTTTCTACATCAATGATTGCTCGAAGTGGTCCAGAAGGTCCATACTCTAATCTTCCATTCAAGGTTCACGGACGAAAAATTGTTCCATACTGGGCTATTCACTGGTCATTCTTTGGTATGTACTAAGGTTCTTTGGTAAAAGTAAAGCTAACAATCGAATATTGGAAACAGTCGTTGGTTTGGGTACCCCATTCGCCATGGTTTACTACCAATTGAAGAAGTCTGGCTCTGTTTAAGCAGCATTCATGCACCTAGACTATACTAAGATCTCTTACTATACTTTTGTTTGTATTTATCCGAAAATATTAATTCAAAAAAGACAATGACATTGATATTAATTGAAATTGGTGGTGATTGGGCTTTCATATCGGGTGGACAACGTGACGTGGAACGAGTAGCCGCGGACGGTCACGTTCTTTCGGTCCACTACCCAACCTCGACCGAACTGTCAACCGTGACAGTCATAGATGTAAACGTAGACCGTTTTTTGCTTCTTTTTTTGAAAAAAGAAGAAAGCCCGATTGTAGAACTAAAGCCGCGAGTTGGCTAATTGAGTGTTGATGATAGTACTGGCAAGGAGCGTGAGTGCGGCGGCGGGTCAGTTCACGTTCTTTCTGGTGCCCGGGCCCAGACGTAGACCGTTTTTTGCTTCTTTTTTTGAAAAAAGAAGAACGCCAGGTAGTAGAACTAGCCGTTGAGTGTTGAAGATGATGATGACAGGCGAGTGCGGCGGCGGGTCAGCTTCGAGCCGCACACACAACCGCCCTAACCGGTGCAATTCAGGACCGAGTCCAGTGGAAATGTCAGCGATGGAGTGGGGGACTGAATGTCCAGCGGTATATGTCCAGTATTTCATGATAATGAAGAGCCCCGGGTTGGTTGGCGTATGCCAGAGTGTGCGGTTGCGGCCCCCCGGTTTCGACCGAACCCCTTTAGTCCGATTTCGGCTTCCAATCAAGCCATTATCTCACAAAGTTGGACCACTTGACTCATCGAAGTACTGTCTTGATCTGTTCAAATACAAATACCATCGAATCTCTCCCTTGTTTCGACTACAATCAGGACTCGTTTCTTCTATAGGATACAAAGTAAGTGGCATTTGGGCGTTGGTGGGTTGATGGGCCATCTTGTTGATGGTTTTTTCATTACAAACTCGTATGAACCTACGCATCTACAACCAGGTAGAGGTATTCTCTGGAGTACCTGTTCCTCAACCTCAAAAAAGCGAGACTCAACTAACAGAAACCAACTATTTACACAGAATGATTTTCAATAATATTGCTCGAACCATGCCGAAGGCAATGCATTCAAGTCCGAGTGCCGTCCGAACGAGTAAGTACCTATATACCAAGAGTGATACAAAAGTCACATATGATATTTGCCTTGCTGCTGCTGCTTCCTTGGTTGAATCAGACTCCGGAGTATGCCCCACTCTCCTGACTGACATAATATATAAGTACAGCCAATTATCGTATTTTGATTTTTGTACACCACCACCTTCACTACCCCCAAAACTAACAACAGCAATAACAATATGACAGTGTCATCGTTCCAAAAGATTAAAGTTAAAAACCCAGTTGTTGAACTGGATGGTGACGAGATGACTCGTATCATCTGGCAGTCTATCAAAGATAAGCTTATCCACCCATACCTCGACATTGATTTGAAGTACTACGATCTCGGCATCGAGAGCCGAGACAAGACCAACGATCAGATCACCATTGATGCTGCCAACGCCATCAAAGAGCACTCTGTTGGTGTCAAGTGTGCCACCATTACTCCAGATGAGGCTCGTGTTGAAGAATTCGGTCTCAAGAAGATGTGGTTGTCTCCAAACGGTACCATTCGAAACATCTTGGGAGGCACTGTATTCCGAGAACCAATTGTGATTCCAAGAATCCCACGATTGGTGCAAGGCTGGGAAAAGCCAATCATCATCGGACGTCATGCCCACGGGGATCAATACAAAGCACAAGACTTGGTCATTCCAGGTGCCGGCACTCTTGAATTGACCTACACTCCAAAGGACGGTGGAGCCCCACAGAGTGTCAAGGTGTTTGACTACAAGGATGGTGGTGTGGCCATGGCCATGTACAACACTGACGAGTCTATCCGAGGCTTTGCTCATGCTTCTTTCAAGCTGGCCATTGAAAAGGAATTGCCATTGTACATGTCCACCAAGAACACCATTCTCAAGAAGTACGACGGACGATTCAAGGACATTTTCCAAGAAATCTTCGATGCCGAATACAAGTCACAATTCGAAGCCAAGGGCATCTGGTACGAACACCGGTTGATCGACGATATGGTTGCCCAGATGATCAAGTCCAAGGGTGGTTTCATCATGGCCTTGAAGAACTACGATGGTGATGTGCAATCTGACATTGTTGCCCAGGGCTTCGGCTCTCTTGGCTTGATGACCTCGCAGTTGATCACTCCAGATGGCAAGACTTTCGAATCTGAAGCTGCCCACGGTACTGTCACTCGACACTACCGACAACACCAGCAGGGCAAGGAAACCTCCACCAACTCAATTGCATCCATCTTTGCCTGGACCCGAGGTCTTGTCCAACGAGGCAAGCTTGACGACACTCCAGACGTCATCAAGTTCGCTGAAACCCTGGAGACTGCTGTCATCGACACCGTCAACGTCGACGGCATCATGACCAAGGACCTGGCACTTGCCGCTGGCAAGACCGACCGAAGCGACTACGTGCTCACCCAGGAGTTCCTCGACGCCGTCGAAGCACGGTTGAAGAAGACACTCAGCGCCTAAGCGCCGAATAGCCTGTATAAAATAAACTACGTACCTCGCACTCTCCCCTTGTCTACTGTTTTTGCTTCTTTTTTAAAAAAGAAGAACGTCACGCCTAGGTAATGTTCTTTTTTAAAACAGAAGCAAAAACAGTAGACGCCGCCTGAGCCGCACGGTTCCAGCCCTGTGTGGTAATCTGTCCATCAAAGCTGCACCGAACTGTGCGCACTGCGCAATTACGCGCATTCAGTTACCCGGTATCAGCTCACATATCACGAAATTAGCGTCTTGTCTCGTCGGAGCGTCCGACCCCGACCCCGATGCCGAAGTAAACAAAAACAAAACAAAACTGCCAGCTAGCAAGTCTCACAGCTGCTTCGCCGCCTATGTTCTGTGCTGTGTGTTTGCCAACGCTTATCCCAATCACCTTCCATCGTTTTCTTCCAACTTTCACAACGCAACGTAACTTCCAACACTCAAGTCCAATTCGAACGTTAATAATACAAACACAATGGTATGTTGAATAGAATTCTGCACAATCTAACAAAAAATTACGTGGTATAGTCTTCCGGGTATGAAAAAGGGCTCCCAATGTTTACCATGGGTCCGTTATACTAACTAACTATCTAGTGTGCAAGTAAACGACGAAGCAGTTAAAGCATTCAACGACCTCAAGCTCGGTAAAAAGTACAAATACGTCATTTACAAGATCAGTGATGACAAGACCCAAATTGTAATTGACAAAACTTCAACTGATGCCGACTACGAAGCTTTTGTAGGTGAACTGCCAGAAAACGATTGTCGATACGCAGTTTATGATTTTGAATATGAACTTTCAAATGGTGAAGGTAAACGAAACAAGATTATTTTCTACATTTGGTCTCCAGATACTGCCAGTGTTAAAGCTAAAATGATTGCTGCATCTTCAAAGGACGCTATTCGAAAGTCTTTGAGCGGTGTTTCTACTGAAGTTCAAGGTACTGAATTTTCTGAAATTGAATACGCCACTGTTCTTGAAAAGGTTTCACGAAGTGCTGGTTCGCATTAATATTTTTTTTCTTCATCCATCTACTGTTATGAATAAATAATATCTTGTAAGAATATCATTGAATTACAACTTCGTATTATGTTGTTTTTTTTTCCGTTGAAAATGCGCTCATCTCATGAGGGATTAATTAATGACAATCATTAAATAAAAAAAAATGCGCTCATCAAAAATGAGAGATTAATCCCCGTGACTCTATAAAGGATTTAGAGTAATTCTTGAATATCTAGATGGTCCGATGTGAAAATAACGTGAGATGGATGGATACGTGAAGATTAATTACTAATTTCAGTACTCAGTTCCAGCAAGTCAATCCAGGCAGCCGTGCTTGTGTGCCCTTGCCCTATGCTTGACGCAAATCAAAGACGATCAGCGTGTATGTATATAAATATAACCAAGTCTTAACTTCAAAATTACTCACCCACAAACCCAGTCACCTGGTATCCTTGACTTGTCCAAACTAAGACATACGGTTTCCTCCTCAGGTTTCCTTGGGTTCAATCTATATAAACCGAAGCAAAAAACAACAACAAAACAACGCCATCGTAATAAAAGTCTCTATTACGATTACCACTTTTATTAAGCAAAGAACGCTAATTAAATGATTTGGTTTGGAGAGAGATAAAGAGATGTCAACTCCAACAACATTTTTGTACAAAAGACAGGGAGCAACTGCCACCACGTCGTCGTCATCGACTCCCAGTCCTTCAAGCACTGATTCATCCGGTGATGGTGATAGCAGTCAAACACCTTTTCTTTTCTTTATAGCGTTGGGTCTTGGAATTGTATTTACAAACCTATGGGTAGTGTTGGGATTAAAGTATTGCTGTAGAAATCGTAGAAGACGATTAGCACTACAACAAGCTGGTATAACCGATACCCATGATAGTTTTGAAGACATTCCTATATACTTGAATCCATTATTTTCATCAGCAGGTAGGAGACCGATTCACGATCGACGATTGATGGATATTTCCGAATTAAACAAACGGTTCCCTGTTATCAAGTACAGTACTTGGCAAGAAGAACGTGAACAACATGGCTTGTCCAAGGAAGGAGGCATCAGTTCGGAAGCTGCTGCTGGAAAAGGAAAGACGACGATAAATAGTGGAGTTGGTGGTCGTATAGGTGCAGATGATGCACAAGATACCAACAACCCTGCATGCAGTAACAGCCCTAGTAGTGTTGGTGTTGGCACCGGTGGGCTCGGCGTTCCTAGTGGAGCATCGGGCTCCGTGCTAGCGGAGGAAGACGGCGAGGCTGCCGGTGTTGTTGGTGTTGGTAGCACCAGCACCAGCAATAACACTAACACTAGCCACAATAACATCAACAGCAACAACGACCACCACCGGCCAGTGGGTCTTCCACCACCGACGCCACCAACCTCACCACCGCCACACGCTGCTGTGGGCAACAAGAGCAACAACAGCTCTCAATATGATCTACAATATTTATTCGACAACGAAAACAACGACCATAATGACAATTACAGTAATGATAATGACCAACTTAATAATAATGATGATGATGAAAATGATGACGTTCATGAGCCTGAGCCAGTCCAGGATGACCCAGGAGATGTATGTTCGATTTGTTTGGATACAATTGAACCGGATGATGATGTAAGAGGGTTATCCTGTGGCCATGTATTCCATGGTGACTGTATTACTAGGTGGTTAACCACAAGAAGGGGTTCCTGTCCACTATGTAAAACAGATTTTGTCAAACGAAGGCGAGCATCCGGTGCGGCTGGTGCTCGAGTTAGCATTGAGGTACCACCCAGAGCTCATACCAGAGGGTCTAATGGTGATAACAATGATGGACCTCCAAACTCACGGGGTAGAGCTATGTGGCATAGCACGTATGGGGCCTTAAGTAGAGTATTTGGTGGGCCCCCGTTGGAATCGAGACACCAAGCCATGAGAGGAAGGCCGATTCTAGTACCCCGAAATTTTGTTCGTATTCCTTATGCATAAACACTATAGTACTATAAGAAGTAATGCGATAATGGGCCCGTTAGTTTTGCTTCTTTTTCTAAAAGAAGGCACCCAAGTTTTGCTTCTTTTTCAAAAGAAGGCACCAAGGCACCACTCTACGGGTTGCCGGACATGCGATGGCGGTCGGGCACGATGTTCTTGTGGTCTGCCGGGTTTGGCGCTGCTTCGTAGGTGGTGACGACTGGGGCTCTGGAGGCCCTGGTCCATTCGCCTCGCAGTCCCACATAGAAGAGCTTGGAGGTCTCGGATCCATGGTTATCCTCAATAAATAGTGTAATGTTCTGCAAGTTTGAAAACTGGGCTCTGCTGACTGCGTACTCGACAATTCCTTCATCTTCGTAGCTGGGCTGCGGTTCGATGTCCTCTTCCTCTGATCCGCCAACGTCTTGGGGGTGCACGAACTTGGCTGTCTCCTTCAGGCTCTCGGCCATGTCAAACTCGATATCCTCGCGGTTCTTGAACACCTTGATTGTTCTTGGAGCCTGGTCGTTGTTTGCGCTGCGGATCATGATGGAGTGCAGCTTGACGATGCCTGTGAAGGGGATGAATATCAACAATTGCTCATCCACATCCGATTCTAGTTTCTTGGTGGTATCTAAACGCTGGTCCCATGCTTTGAAGATGGTCTTGCCAGAATCCACTTGCTCTTCGTTCAGGGTGCGGATCTGGTCATGGTCAATCACATGGTATAGAGACTGGGCCTGGTTGGTGTCTGGGGGAGGTACGTGGTCGCCATGTTCGTGGTCGTCATGTTCGTCATGACAATGGTGCGACATGGTTGAGTTGAGTGGTTGTGGTGTTGTCAGTGTTGATTTGTTTGCTGGACGTCTAATCATTTGGCACGCGCAGCGGGCCCGATCCACACCAGCACCGTCCACTGTTTTTTGCTTCTTTTTCTGAAAAAAGAAGACGTGTCTCTAGGAGCAGTGGGTGCTGTTCTTCCAGGATTGGGTGACATGGCTCTGGGGGTAGTGTTCTTCTTTTTTAAAAAAAGAAGCAAAAAACAGTGCTGGCGCCTTGAGCCGCACGCCGCACTCCCCCATCGTCCGCTGTTTTTGCTTCTTTTTTAAAAAAGAAGAACATTATTCCTAGGAGCGACTTTCTTTTTTTTAAAAAAAAGAAGCAAAAACAGTAGAAATACACGGAGTGGGTGTGGTGGGCAGGCGTCGACTGTTTTTTGCCTCTTTTTTTAAAAACAGAAGACATCACCCTGGAGTGACATAGCTCCTACACACCTCATACTACACCAGACAATGATCAACTCCGCAATAGAATTGGCAGTTGTGCATGGCTGTAGTGGAATAGCCGCGATCCTGGCCGGTGCTGTGAGTCAGCTACGGTTCGGAGCGACGACAATTTTAACACACCAACTCAACAACCATGCCGGCAGATTACTTGAAAGAGCACACCACAGAGGTCTCGTCTCTCCTATCAGGTGGGTATCACCATCCATTGTCCAGATCATGGCAGTCCACTAGACAGCTCACCAAGGACATGCTGATCTACCCGCTCTTTATCACCGACGATCCAGATGCGGAGGTCGAAGTCAAGTCACTGCCAGGACAAAAGCGATGGGGTGTACGATCAGTGATCCCATATGTCAAGGGCTTGGTCGAAAAGGGCTTGAAGTCAGTTATTTTGTTCGGCGTACCAGTCAAGGAAGGCGCCAAAGATGAACAAGGCTCGAATGCAGACGATCCAAATGGACCAGTCATTGAAGCTATCAAAGCATTGCGACAAAACTTCCCAGATCTGTACATCATGTGTGACGTGTGTTTATGTGAATATACTTCTCATGGGCATTGTGGAGTGTTGCGTGAAGATGGGACGATCATTAGAGACAAATCAGTGCAACGACTCGCTGCTGTGGCTGTTGCATATGCCAAAGCTGGTGCTCACTGTGTTGCTCCATCCGACATGATTGATGGAAGAATCAAAGAAATCAAACAGGGCTTGATTGACAACGATCTGGCTCATCGAACAATGTTAATGTCATATTCCGCCAAATTTGCCGGTAATCTATATGGTCCATTCAGAGAAGCAGCAGGATCCGTACCTTCTCATGGCGATCGAAAGGCATATCAATTGCCACCTGGAGGCAGAGGTTTAGCACGAAGGGCATTGAGAAGAGATATCGAGGAAGGTGCTGACGCATTCATTATTAAGCCTTCTACGTTCTATTTGGACATTGTGTCGGATGCCGCTGAAATCTGCAAGGACTATCCTATTGCGACTTATCAAGTATCTGGCGAATACGCCATGATTCATGCTGCTGCTGAAAAGGGTGTCGTGGACTTGAAGGGAATGGCATTTGAAGCTGCTTACGGTAATCTTCGTGCTGGTGCAAACTTGTTGATCACTTATTTTACTCCAGAGTTCTTGGAGTGGCTAGATTAAACACTAAATTATTAGGGCCCTGGGCCCTGTGTATGTATATAGTATTAAACATATTGTAACTCCCCTCCAATTCATCAAATACTACCAAAACAAAAGAAAGAAAAACGACAAGTAGTTTCTAGGGTGGCTCTTGTTCTGGTCAGTTACCGCTATTTGCGAAAGCGTTCCCTTAGAACCAGCTAGTACAATTAAAGCTACGCAAGCATTACCTTGACGCCATAGCCGAATCAGTTCTGAAATTCAATTCAACACATTATGCGGTGAGTTTGACGGTGACTGATCTGATCTTTTGTAACTAGAGGCTCTGATATGGGGACTCATATCTTGTTGACCGGATAGTGTCATCATTCCATTGAGTGAAATAGAGATAGAGGATCAGTTGTGTCAATGAACCGGAAGGGGGTTTGGTATGCGAATTCGAGTTATACTGAGATATATAATCAAGCCAACCTCAGTGCCAATGTCTTAGCTCGAGAGGGGTGCCATTGAGTGACGTTCATTCAATTGAATTTTTATGCTCACACTGGCAACCATGATCAGTATTTTAACTTTATATGATCTTCCAATTGGATCGGAGATATGCAGCGCTCGTTCAGTTGATATCGTAATATGTAAGCAATACCCCTTCTGGAGAAATAGCTGCCAAATATCGCATGCCAAATTATCTCCAATGGAGTGGTCACATTTATGCAATAGTTTATATTATCATGCAGATCCCAATTATTGCTGTCTTACGGACTGCACGATCGTGATAAGTCTGCGAAGAGTGGACAAAAGCGTAGTATCATGACGTATTATTATTTACACGTAGTGCACCCTCCCTGGTAATTGTAGCTGTAGATCTTTTTCCCTGGTACGATTTAAGAAACACTTATATTCGTCATCATTTTATCAACCTCCAGCACTTTTTCAATACAATGGCATCCAAATACTACGTACACTGAGACTGTCATATGATCTGAGCTCTTGCTAATAAGTGTGGACAGATTAAATTGATCTTTGGTTTGGGCGATGACGACTTCCAACAGTATGCTTACTTGTTTGCTTGATTTGGATAAAACTGACTGGCATTGAGTAACCGACAAAATTGAAGATAACCATGGTGAAATTATAGAAAAAATAGAAAATCCTGGACGAAGAGATATCATGTATGCACTCACTATATACGAGGATATTCTAACCAATCCAATTGCAGCGCCATCATGACAGAAAATGTCAAGACAGAATTGGGCAGTCTTACAGAGGTGGAATATATTACAGAGATAAATGAATGGACCCAAGTATGTCATGCGGAATTCGTTTACCATAAACATGGGTTATCCGCGATTACCATACTTCAATAATTATTATAAATATCTATACATTAAAATAACATTTACAATAAACTCTATTCCACGTCGCTCATTCATGATAGTGAGAGTGATTTAAACGACTATCACTATCTTTACAAATTACACAAAAACCAATCGGGATTGACATGGTAAGTGAAGGGACTGCGATGAGGGCAGAAGAGATAATAAAATTTGACTATATCTGGATCGCTATGAGTATGCGTATAACACGTCTCTAATGACATGCCTCATGCGGCTTAACAATGTCTCACCGTCCCACGGCCACAATGTATACAGTGCTCTCACTCTTTATGGGAAATCGGCAAGCCAGTGCCGGAGCAAACTTGCTGATCTCTTATTTCGCTCAAGAGCTCTTCGGAATGGCTAGATTAAACATTATATTATTAAGCTCTGTGTAGGTATCTAGGATTAAAGATGTTGCAACCCCCTCCTATTCCAAAAAACGGTAGAGATCTAATGCGGTCCATTTTTAAGAGGAGAGCTTGTAACCGCTTGTTCTTCGTACATATGACCGGGTTGGGGCCCTGGCTGAGGTACTTCTAGCTGCAATAGTGTACCATTGGATCCAGATAGACGTAATTTAGCCAACTCCACTGTTTTCATATGTTCACTGAGACGAAACTTGACTGCCTGTAGCGTCAAACTGGAAACCATTGCAAGCCCATTAACAAGCTTCACCACCACGGATAACGCGATTGTCTCAATTAAGTCGTTGAATGTTACACCTATTCTACTGCCAATTGCATCCATGAATTTGTTACTAGTAGAACTGTCTTCTTCCATGTTGTATCCTATTAACCTTACCAGGGCAATGCCGGCGAAAATAACGATACTCGTCGAGTCCCCAACGGCTCTACATTTCATCTCTTGAAATGTTGGATGAATAGCATCTGGTGGACTATACAAATGGCAAGTTGCCTTACCCAAAAAACTTGGTGTCATGCCCAAGACGCACCAATATGCCAAATTTACTGTCGATTCTTTCAATGGATTCACAAGCCTGACATAGCTGTCATCCGATATGAAACAGGCCAGAAACACTATGAACCCTAGTAGGACCCATTTGTGAGTTAGTTGAAACATCACGACCTTGCGTCGAGTGTCGAATGGACGAGAGAATACAAACACCAGGGTGTAAATCTTGTTGCAAGCGGGAGGTCTACAGAATTTTCTGATCGTGGGGTGGCAAGGAATTTCGCTACATTAATTGACCAAATTTGGCAAAACGTCAAGTTTTTGCTAACGCTCAGTACTGGGGCAAGAAAATAGACCACGGCATTTGTGTTATTGTTCCAGATAGATTCCAGTGTATATATTGTGGCATATGTAGCGAACAAACAATCCTTCTCCAGGTATTCTAGTTATGAGCCTTCTAGGTCATGATTCTATAACCATCGCACCTGCTCTATTCAGGTAATTGCATCTATTTCTTAGCTTCCCTCTAATTCTAATTACAGGGTCCGACCTGCAGATCAATGCATTAATGGGAAGCATAAATAATACATTTGACATTCAGCCGGTTAAACCGGATAAACCGGGATTCTTGTATATGTGTCAGACACTGAACGATGTGCAGAAAGTTCGTACACTGCTCTAAACATGCTTATTCTCGTTGTCCAGTCAGTTACCAGAACGGTAAGATCTTCGATGCTTAACATTACTTACCTCTCGAACATTGAGATGCATAAGGATCAGTTGGGTACGAGCTCGACTCTAAAAAAAAATGGAGCTCATTAGTTAGATATCTCTTCCGTTTTTTGCTTCTTCTTTTAACTCTGATAAGAGGAGAGTTGCCATATGTAGGGAGCGTTAAATTTTAATGTTTGATCTGGCCACTCCAAGAGCTTTTTGTTGAGAATCGGAGATGATCGGATCAGATCAGCTACAGGTCACCAGCCTCACAACAGACTGACAGTCAGCCACACGATCACCAGTCTTCTGAATTCTGGAAGAGTAATTCATACATCACTAACAAACTATATAAATCCATAGATCTCCCTCATGGTGTTGAGGGCGAAGTCACATAACATATACATATACAATATAATAGCTTAGCTAAGTATTATCTCTTTCTCTTGTATTTAACACTTTTGAGCGACATAAGAGATCAGCAAGCTTGCACAGGCACTGACTCATCGAATTATCGACTTTCCATAAAGAGTGGGAGAATTGCATTAAATCATGGAGTGGGACGGTGAGACATTATTAAGCCGCATAATGCGGCATGTCATCAGAGAAAGTTATGCCTAAACTATGGCCATCCAGAACAAAAAGTTATATTTTATTATCTCTTCCGTCCTCATTACAATCTAACCATTTACTACGTCAATCCCGGTTGGTTTATATATGGTTTGTGAAGATAGTTGTTTGAATCATACTATCATGAATGAGTAGAGTTTAAATGTCAATGTTATTTTATGTATAGATATATATCAAAACTGTTGAAGTATGATAAGTTGGGAAGCACATGTTTATGGCAAACGAATTCCGCACGACCTACTAGTGAAGTACTACTGAAGATCTCCGTTCTTAAGGACTGTGTTCACCTCATCAAGTTTGAGCAATTCCTCTTGGAGAATACCTGGCATGAGGGCGCTGCATTTGGATTGGTTAGCATATCATCGTATATATGGAGCAGCATACACGATATTTGTTTGTCCATCAGGATCACCGCCTACGTCGGATAATATGTCACCTTTCTTGTCCTCGATTTTGTTGATGATTCTATATCAGTCAGTTCTATCCAAATCAAGCAAATAAGTAAGCATACCGTTTGAGACCGTCATTGTTCACTCCAGGGTTGAGTGTAATCTATCATCACATATTAGCAAAAGCTCTGATCATATGGGAGTCTCGACGTACCAAATATTGGGAAGATGACATTGTATTGATTAACAAAAAAGCTATTGGAAGTTGGCGAACGAAGACGGTATCTACTATAACTTTATATGTTTTTAATTGCACCGGGACAAAAGATCTACAACTATAACTACTGACGAGGGTGCATTACGCAAATAATAAAGCATACGACTCTCATGTCCATTCTTCACAGAACTGTCACAATCGCGCCGTCAGTAAATAGTCATAATTAAGATTGTACATATATTATAAATGATTACATCAATTTCAATTAAATTAAGCTTTACCACTCCAATGGAGAGAATTTGGCATGCATTGTTTCATGCAGCTATTTATGAAAACGAACTACTGTCCCGGACTCAATTAGAGGACCGTGTATGATAGTTACAATTTTGATCATGATTGCCAGTATGAGCTTCGATTCGTTTAATGGGATCACCATTGCCGAGCTATGACACATTGGTACTGAAGTTGGATTGATTATAACGTAGCCTTTCGGCCCAGATTTTGAGCCGCATCTCCCAAATTCGCCGTGCACACGGCCTGTGTGGGAAACCGGTTCTCAGTGATCACATAATCCGGGCACATGCTCCCAAAAAAGGGCTATAAGCCTTAATAAATAAATTCTATTCTATTCTATTCTAATTTAACGCTTTTTACAATTAGAGGCACCTTTACTAGGCGAAAAAATGGAACCGACACAAAATACAGCTTTGGAAAGAGATCAATCATAATGGATTCAGAGGGATATATCCATGTGAATGATTCTGAGAGAGACCGCAATCGTGCTCTAAGACGTTTTTTTATAGGTTATGGTAGTATGCTGCTGCTTGGAGCGTTCATAGTTGCGGTTCGGTGGTTCGGTTCTACACCTACCAAGACCCACAAATCATTGATTCTTTTTATTCTTAAATGCTATATTATGTCATTATTTGGCGCAGTTATATATATATTTCTCTAGGTTCAGTGCCAAGACATCAAACCAGTTGGACGTAGGTACAGGCCTGGCAATCCCGGTAACGAATTAGTCGACTGGAGATCTATACCCTTATTACCCATTTATTGACTCGACACTTTTCAAAGCCGCAAATGGCTAAGAAATTGTCAGTTCAAAGGTGATTAGCCATGTATACTAGCCGAAATGCTTACTGTGCTGTACGTAACCAGTTGCAGTACTTCTGTAGTAAAAAAAGCCGAAACAACAGAAGGTGAACATCACCTCTATTCTATATGTGCATATGTACCCGCGTTACTCACATAAGGAGAGTTTCAAGAAGTTCTGGTATGCGTGCTGTCTGTAACTATGCGACACTAGTATACGTGTGAGCGTTGTCGCCTAAATAAACCTGCTTTTTCTTACCTATCTTGGGATTATTCATTCGATACACGAATACGATGCATGGTATTCATATGCGTGCTTTTGCAGCAATGGAGTTCATTGCTGAAATTTACTTGGTGATGGGATTCGTATATAGAAGCGTGAGCCGCACGACATCTGCGTGCTATTTATCATCAGCATATTCACTTTAGTGTGTAAAAACAGAGTAAATATTCTTTTGTTTAGCCGATGAATCACAGCCATTTGACTGCTAAATCTAATTGTATGCGAAATGACGCAAATAATGCACATAGTGCATATGAAACAGCTAAAAATATCAGATCCATTCAAGTAATGTACTTTGAAAAAACTCATTCTCGCTTAACTCGTTGTGTCATTCGGCATCATGCAAAGCGCTATAAAAGAGTTGAATTTCCGATGGACAAAGATACTGAAGTTTGGGGCACTCGACAATGCTTATATATACCCGTGATACCCAAACTGGTGGTACTCATTCACATTATAATTCAACATTTATTATATCTATACATTAAATAACATTAACATTAAAACTCTATTCCATGCGGCTCATTCTTGATAGTGTAATTCAAACTACTATCCTCAGAAACATTCACCAAATTATCCAAAAATGACATATCAAAACTGTACAACCCAGGCATGGAACTACTGTGGCTGTGACTACCATTATCTAATGCCGTGTAAGGAGAAGGAGTTGTACCAGCTGAAGACGTTGGTTGATGGGGTTTAAAGTGATCAGCCAAGTTAGTCATACCCGTATAACTTGTATCGATGCCAGAATTGTTATAATTGACTGGCAGAAGATTCATTGGAAAGTTACTTGTTGCTGCTACCCCTGCAGTAATAAGCAACCCAGCAGCTTGCTCTCCATCGTTGTTAAAGTCCTGGCTCATTGGAGATTCCTGTTGTTGCTGAGGAGGTGTTGGAGTTGGCTGTTGCATAGGCAAATTACTCTGAGAAGTCGTTGCATTGCTGCTACTGCCACCACCAGGGGTATTCGTTTGAGAATTCTGTTGTCTAATAACGGCATCAATGTGGGTCAAAACTGCCATACTTCTTCGAGCACCGCCAGGGTTAGAATTCTCCAGTTTCTTGAATAGGTCAATGGATACACCTAACGCTTCATGGCACTCGTTTAGATTCACTTTGGTCTGATATCGATATGAGATCAAAATTGCAAGAATGATAAACAAATCTGCCTGAAATAGGTAATAGGTCTCGTACCATGTAACTCCCCACCACAATTGATCTGAATACTTGTCACAGTACTCACGTATCGACTTGACAGTCGATATAGAAGCATTCAAGCATCGTTGTAAATATCCCTGAGGTAGCTTGTCGGTAAGCTTGCCTTGACTAACAGACTCCAGTAAGCCCTTATACATCAGTGTTCGTAAATTCATTTCTCGCCATAAACAAACTGCCCGTGGTCCAATAAACCAGTCAGGACAATCATCATTATAAAAGTCGTCAACCAATTCGCTTCTCCATTGCGCTAGTTGGCGATCGAATCCTTCAATCAAATGCATATACTCTGCCAATTGAGCAGGAGTTTCAATGACCCTATGCTTCATAAAAAACCGCTCAAATATTCTTCCAGAGATAATGGACAGCTTTGCAAACGCAATAGTGGCCGTGTATGGAGTTGCATGCGTCACCGAATCGGGAACCAATTCGCTCGGCGGAATCTTGGTGTCATCAATGTTCAATGGCACCTTCACGTCGACAACTCTGTCAGCCATAATTGGAGGACGACCAAATGTAATCGAAGCCCCCGAATCAAATAAATAAAGCACCCACAACAGCCTTCGTCTGATTTCCATCTTGACCGTGCTCTTTTTGTTCTGGTATGCAGAATGCACTTCCTTATGCAGACCCATCCCAATGGCCATTCGGACTGCCAACCCGAGGTAGATATAACCAGAGTTTGGCTTATCTCGTTTCTGCAGATAATTCGCCATCAGCAGCAAGATCTGGATCTGATCAATTGTACCTGACTCCAACATATCTGCCGAAATTCTGGACCTGGCACTTAGAAAGAAGCAATAATCATTGTTGTTGGCTTGTTTTGTCGCGCATAATGAGCCAAAAGCCATGACCATTCGCAGTAACAAATGGAAATGTGAATTGTCTGGTATCTCATCTAGTCGATTGTATTGTTGTCTAAACGTGTATTCATGCAAAATTGGATAGAACGAATTGTAAGTCCAAAAGAACGAGTCCACAAGTGAATCTCGAATCGTTACGGTCATTAGTTGGCGTTCAGCGGTGTTAATATTGCTGACATTAAAGTCGTCATCGTTTTCATTGTTACTGCTATTGTCGTCACTAGAGTTAGTCATAGGTGGAGCTATACAATTTCGGTTGATATCCAATAGTTTGTATATAATTCGTAAAACAGAGCTGCCAGCAGATTTTCCAATATAACCCGTTTCGTTGACGTTACCATCAAAGTTGCCGGTTCCATCTTGGACATTTTCAAGAGCATCTCTGCCGGAAGTATCTTCATGCCATTCCATTAGTTCTTCGTCATCACTGCTTGAGTCGTCATTGTCGTCCTCCAGATTGTGTATCCTTGATGTGGGTGAGCCGTTTTTGCTTGTATTCACACTGGTATCGTTAACATCATCTTGCTGCATCAATGTCGATATATTCAAATCTGGATGCAATGTGGTCAGTATTTTCTCTAATTTGGCCACCTTGTTTTCTAGTAATTCGACATTTCTATATGTATTGTTTTGTTAGCAACATGATCAATCGAGTCCCCACACTTACTTTCTTGTTAAAGGCAACCTTGCAGGCCGTTCCTCGTAGAGACAAGGTTTGTTTGATTTAACACAGTATTCACAAGGTACACCACCAGTACAACGACCTTTTCGTTTTTGACACTCTTTGCACTATAAATCATGGGGCGAGGGTGTTAGTAGATTAATCCGGTGCTTGTTGTTGTACTTACAGCCTTGACTGCAGCACTAGCTGTCCTATGTCGTTGTTGCTTATTGGGCTTTGAAATAGAACCTGAAGGAGATGGCATTTTTAGGGTTGTTCTAGTACTAGTAAATAGTTCTTGTTGAAAGAACAATCCTCATGGGGTGTGGGTTGGAGTTGGAAAAGAGAGAAAAGAAAGAGAGAAACTATATCAAAGGAGAATAAGAGAAAGGCTGCTGCTCTGCTGCAAAGGAAAAAAAAATATGCGGGATACATAACATGAATAAACATGTCTCTAACTAAAAGAATTTCGGATTGCGTTCGCAGTTTGGAACGGATTTTAAAGCATTAAAGCAAAACATCCAAGCCTGACGAAAAAAAAATTCAGTGAACCGAGCTACCGAGCTGTTAATGTGACCAACTATGACCCACAGTAGTTTTGTAATCATCTTAAACTCCAGCAACTATCGTGAACTATTATTAATGCGTGGGGGAAATTTAAATACTATAATGGGTATCCTAATTGTAAATAATTATTCCGACTAGCTGTTAGGTTGTCTGGAGTGTCTGCATAGCGCACAATTTTTTATTTTGGCAATTATCGCCATTTTTCTTTACCGAATCATTTTGCCCAAGAAAACCAGCCAATCGTGGTAATTTTTGGGGAAAAAGGCCCAGATATCGTGCGGCTAGGCAGTTCAAGATCTAAGATATTTTGGGGAGGGAATAGCGGGGAATCGGGGTAGAAGCGGCGGATCTCGGTCCTTAGACAGCAAACACCCTCACTTTTCGTACCAAATGTTTCGCATCTCGCCGACCCCGCCTTTCTATTCGGATAAATCCACGGATTATTTGCACAAAATTAAAATCGTTGTGCTTGTTTGATAATATTGGAAACTAGGGGAATTTTTTAAGTATGCGATCGAAAAGGTTATTTAAGGTTATGGGGTTGGAATTTGAGATAGGGTGTTTGGTGTGGTAGTTTTAAGAAACGCTATTGGTCGAGTTAACTATGAGTCCAATTTAGGCATACTCAATAATATATATGTCTCCACGATTATGGCTCGCTCGCTGGGTACGCTGGGTTTGCTGGGCTTGAATGGCGTGCAAGCAAGGTGCTTGTGTCTGTGTGGAGAGCGGATCAGCGGGTTAATTCTGGTGAATGGCTCGGGTTACCTAACAGGGTTACCGGTCAAGATATCGGATATGGCAAAGCATGCATCCGATGCTATTCTTCCGGAAAACCGAACGAAGTGAGGCTCACTACGGGGTTCAGACAACGCAACGGAATTGGAACTCATGACAGCCCACATAGCGCTACTAAACGAACGTCGTCAGTACACCAAATTCATTGCCATATTGACCAAAGAAGAACGGTGTTGCGCTTGCTATCCGGATTGCATCGGTGTCGGCGGTGTCTGCTCAGCTGTGTGCACCCAGGCGCGTCTACTGTTTTTGCTTCTTTTTTAAAAAAGAAGAACGCCACCTCCATGGCCGTATCTCCTTTTCTAGGCTAGAAGCTGTATGCAGCAGTACATTGACATTCCTTATAGCATGATGTTGCGAACAAACTATAGTTGAAGCTCATAACTGGAATGTCGGAGCTGTGCGCGGGGCTCCGACAACGGTGCGAGGGCGAGGCGAGTTGGCAAACACTACCACCATCACGAACACGAACACATACTTGTTGCCTGTTGCCAGTAAGGTCGAGCACAACGATGAGTTTAGAGCCACCGCAACAGCCGCAATCGCTGCGGAAACACAGACAGACCCTAGTGCCCAATGCGCAGAGGGCGCAGAAGAAGGACTATGGCATGTTGAAGATGCCTGGTAACGAGCAGTTGCCTTCGGTAGGCGTGAAAGATAAGGAAAAGGTGGGTAAGATGGTTAAGAAGAGGTTCTCGAGTAGGCCCACGATGCCTCCGGATGCCTATGATCATAGTGCAATGCCCAGTCTGCCGTCGAATGCAGCGGCTATGATCTCGAGTGCGAATGAGATGCCTTCTCCCATCAGTGAAAAGCCACCGCAGCCATTGATCCCACCTCAGCACTCACAGCGTGATGGGCGGCGTCCTTCGCGTCCTAAGGAGCAGGAGCCGGCCAGAGAAACACTCGAGGTGTCTTCGTTTGATGCTCAGCGATACATCTCTCAAGAGTTGAGCTCGGCCACTGACGTGGAAATCGCGGAATTTGCAGACAAGCTGGCGGCGATGCAGGAGTCGTTGACAGCGGAAAAGAAAGAGGCCATGTACAAGAACTACAAGACGTTTTTGCATGTGGGTAAAGAGATTAACTACTTGAGCAGTGAAATCGATACGCTGCGCAAGTTTTTGAATGATCTGCATTCGGCTACGTCAGCGATGAAGGAGGATGCAGAAAATGTGCTGTCGCAGCATGAGTTCAGCAACACCAGACGACCGTCCCAGGGGTCCATGAACTCCCTGACGGTTCCAGGTCCTGCTGATAACAGCAATGGGCTTGCAGTGCCCAGAGCTAGAGGCAGAAATGCAGCAGCTAATCGAAGTAGTATGATCTTCTTGGAAGAGGATTATGGTAAGCAACTGGCAAGTTTGTATCGACATGTTGAGGGAGCCCGGCAATATCTTCCAAATGCCCAGGGTCGAAGAGTTGTGAAGGAAAGCGGAGGGTGGTATCAGCTAAACGCTGCTACTTGGAAACCGTTCCAGCCAGTATCGTTGTTTTTGCTGAATGATCATTTGCTTGTAGCGACCAAAAAACGGGTGCGGCATGGTGATAACCTAACACCTCAAGCAGGAGGAGGAGGTGGTGGTGGCGGTGGAAGTTCCAGTAACAGTAGATTGGTCGCTGAACAATGTTGGCCCCTGCAGGAAATCGAGGTTGCCGAGCTGATACCCAAGAACTCCAGAGACCCTAATGCCACTAATGCATTGTGTATCAAGGCAGGTGCGTTGTCGTTTGTATACAGGGCTGACAAACCAACGGCACATGCAGACTTTTATCCAAAGTTGAAACAGGTAAAGGCATCCTTGAGGAAGGAGGATGCTCAGGGTGCAAAACGTGAACACCAGGCAAGGTTGCAAGACTCAATGGATTACTATGCTAGACAGACTCCTACACTCCGAAGCCATCGAAACCTGTTGGAGAGCTACTCAGAGGTCAGAAAGTCTTCGCATTCCCGAGAATCGTCTATGGATCTCTCGGGTAGATCCAAGTCATTGCGTGACTTGGATGAAATGGTCAATGATCTTGACGTCAAAATTGCATACAGAAACTTTGCTGAAGCCGTAGAGATTATCGAGTCCAACCTAAAGTCGTTGGTTCACCAAAAGACGTCAAAGACTGATGCGCAAGCAGAAAACATGCTTGCCATGAGTGCCACTGCCGCAGCTGGCAGTTTGTCCTCTAAAGAAACCGAAGCACTGACAAACCAGGTTTTGAAAATGAAATTAGAACAACGGGCACAACAAATGATTGACATTCTGGTGCACGAGTTGTCTCAGAGCTATTTGAGCAGGTCTCAAGTGCAGGACAATGTTGTTCTGCTGATCCAACTCCAGGCTGGTGATACGGCAAAAAAGACGTTGTTGGAAAGCCGGCGAAATATTATCAGCAAGCGAATCAAGCAGGTGGAATTCCAGGGGGATATAGTAGGCTACATGACACAGATTGCCATCATCTACTTCCGGTTGATCCGTTCGACAATAGACATTTTCAGCAACTGTTTTCGAGACGTTTCGAACACTAGTTCGGTAGTAGAATGGGCGAAGGAAGAGATTGATCGGTATATTTTGCTTTTCTCCAGACAACTCTACGGTATCGAAGTGAGCAGTGAAATATACCAAGCTTGCGCATCAATCACAGAAGCCGAGAGCCGGCAGTTGAAGGACGTCGGACTTGATTTGTCATTCATGTTGGACGAGATATATAATCCTAAGAAGCAATAAAGAATATATATATGTATATTTATAACCAATAGCACAATGTTGAGTACCTGAGCCGCACAGTGCGAGGCGTCAGGGTCCACACTGCGATGCCCGATCGGAGGCGGTTGGGAGAACGCACTCGAACCATCTGGAACTCGGAAAAAAAAATATTTATAAGAATCAAAGCGATCGCAAGGCTCTTTATCAACCGTTACGTTACGTTATTGATATCCCAGCATGGAAAAGTTGTTGAAGTGGTCCATTGAAAATGCCAATCCGGAGCAAAATTCCGGAAAACCTGCTACAAAGCTAGATGAAAAGGCTCTTGGAGAGCTTTTTGGCGCAGTAGATGAGCCTACACAGATGAAAGAGGCAGTAGCGGCAGCTATCAGTACAGAACTTACGGTAGAAAACCGTGAAATTGCTTTAGATAACTTGGAAATGTTGATCGAAAACTTAGATAATGCCAACAATATGGAGAATTGTCAACTATGGGAGCCATTGCTAAGTCTATTGGACGATGAAAGCGCAACTATCAGAAAAATGACATGCTGGGTTGTTGGTACTGCTACGCAGAACAACCCAGACTCTCAGGTTGCATTCGGTAAAAAGAAATTGAGTTCAGGAGTTTCGGGAATTGCCAAGTTGTTGGAGCTGGTGGATATAGACTCGGATCAAGAAGTTCGACTCAAAGCTCTCTATGCGTTGAGCAGCAGTATCGGCCACTGTGAACAGAACTACAAACATTTTGATGAAGCAAAAGGTTGGAATACCCTGGAGCACCTATTCAAAACTGTGGATCACAGCAAACTTAGAATGCGAATTCTGTCATTCTTGCATGTTCTAGCCACTGTTGATCCAGTTGATGAAAAGATGAAGACTTTAAAGAGAACCGTGATCGTGGATTCACTGATCAAGATTATGGGCGAGTCTGACCACGTAGATGCTGAAGAAAAAGCGTTGTTTGTTTGCTCTAACTTGCATTCCAACGGTTATGAGTTCACTGTAGAGCAAATGGAACAGATCAAGAAGTTTCGAGACTCGATAATTAAGAAAAGCGAAGGCGGAGTCCATCCGGACGACGTTCCGTTTGCCGCTTAATTGTTTGTTTTGTACCATAGTTTGTTATGTCTATATTTAAGCCTTAATTTATTCTTGTTCTGTATTTTGCTTCTAAACATTATCTAGTACTCACCCAGACAAATCTAGCTTTCTTCTCTCATAACATAATTTCCATACTTCTCAGGACATAGCGTTCGATGTACTTGTTTTCATTTCAAATACAGGGTACACGATAAATTCATTTTAGATTGAACAAAAGTAGTATGCACTGTTCCGGTTCAACTCTGTTGTTGGTCTCAAGATTTTCCTTTTAGAATCAGCTAGTCAAATACCAGAACAAAAAACAACATTGGGTACAAGCCACTAATTCTCAGTTTTGCTGCTTATATCTTCTAATATTGGAGCAGATATCTGATTTACCGCTCTCTGTTACTTATCTCGTCATATTATTAAACTCTGAACATGTATCTCACTTGCCAAAATGCCGAAAGTACTATAAATATCCCTTGACTCATTGGTAGTTAACGCCATTCCCTTTCTACATTTCTCTGAAGCCACTACTCACTTCTCTTGAAACCCGGTCTCTGTTCGATGGGTGAGACAAATCGTGCGGCGAGGGACCGGGCGTTTGTCGTGACCGGGTACCCGATCCCGACATTCTAGTTATGAGCTTCCAAGATAATTTATATGCTGAACATTATTTTATTTATTCTATTTTATATAATTGTTTTCTACTATACGAAAGCCAATACAAGTTTATTTCTCTAGTCTTGTATAAGTGCTGACGCTCGTCTCTTTGGATAATCTTATTCTTATTAATTTCTTTCATCGACTGTTTCCTGTTCTGGATTTGAGCCAAACCGGCATTCGTCGGCACGACGGCGTTCACTTGCCCCGGCGCTGGTAGGTCGCCCAAATATGCACGTCTTCACTCAAACTTAGACACACTGTTTATGAGCCTCAACATCAATGAGTGAGAATGGTGTCAGTGAGAACGCTGTTAGTGCGAACGCTGCCAGCTCAGTGATTGAGAACGCTATCAGCTCAGGTTCCGAGTCCAACCTGGAAAAGCTGAAGCGACTGATGCTTGCAGGTAGAAGGCTGTGCCATTTCAGAGATGGGAGTGAAGTGGATGCTTTTAAGAAGTTTGAGTCAGGATTCCAAAGTTCCTATAATAGCAAAATACTTACACCTAAGGTTGCTACGTCGGTTAGAGGAAGGTTGGATTCAGACTGGGCAAGGTTTTCAGCTGCCTTCAAACACTACTTCTCAGATTTCAACGACCCAGATCATAATGATGCAGATGGCTACAAAGCCAAGGAATTGCTTGATGAAGCGCTTGTTGGGATGATTTTGGATTCCTTATATGAATCACAATTTAACAACGTGTGTACTGAAGCCAATTTTCATATCAAGGGAATCTTCCCTACTTTGGAACCTGACGTACAAGATATTTTGGACGACTTTGCTACAAAGGGAGAACAAATTTTGGCCGCAATGTGTCTTAGTTATGGAGTAGTAGAAACTGAAAACAACGAAACGACAAACTTTTTTGGAGAATTTGGAGACTTAGAAATCCGAATAGCGACAAACCGCCGTGCGTCATCTCGAGCATTCCAACCACCACAGGTGCCAACAGTACCAGACTTTCATGTTATTTTAACGTACACAAATGAAGCCGGTGAAAGATGTTCCTTTACACTACTAGTGGTTGAAGCTAAAAATGTTGATCCATCAGTCATACCGGGAATGCACTTCTCTGGTTTTCCAAATGACTTGGCTAGGAAAGATAGTAGTGATCACGAAAAGACGAAGCATGCAAGAAAAACTGTATCTCGCCTTTTTCGAAAGCAAACTAATGAAACTGATAAAGAGAATTTGGAAGATCATATTCCAGCTTCTTGCGAGAATTTCAATATTGCTTCGCATAAGTCCGCACGGCTTTATCTGATAAGGGAACAGCGTGGGGTTTTTTAAACCCTCATGGCTGGGCCATTTTGGTAAGGAGCCTCGATGAGAAAATTGCTAAGATGTACAGCGTTGACCATCGAACGACACTTCTCGACCTTCATAAACGAAAAACAATTCCTCCGGAATCTCGACCCTTGCTCCGTAAATCTAAAAAAGCCACCAGGCCACAAAGAAAGAAATACGAAACTACACACAATTGGTACCGATACAGTAGGCATGATATTGAACTTGAAACACCTGAAAAAGATAAAACACCTGAAGCAAATAAAGCGCCTGAAGCAAATAAGGCACCCGAAGAAGACAATGCTCCTGAATCGTCCAATTCCGGTAAGCGAAAGCGCTACAATTCAGGCAATATTCCCCGAAAAGTCACTAGAGAGTCTCCAAGGATAGAGGGTACGTTCCTGGTGTCGATCTTCCTGACATGAAATTTGATCATGTCTTGTTTAAGACACCATGAAAATGGACATATAGCTTGGCCATTCCTAGTTACTATTATCAATCTGATTGGTAAAAACTTCCCGCAGTTTAAGGACTACCGAGAGAAACGTAAAACTCTAGTCGAACAGGGTAAATCGATTAAAGAAATTAAAGATGAATTGCAAAGAGAATACGGAAAAGTGAAACGGGATGAAAAATACGAGGAAAACACAAATTCTTGCAAAGAGGCATACCACGATTGCTTCAACCGCCTCAAGAAGAAAGGTGCTGAACAAGTTGCTTCTCAATTCGACGGGGCCACATTAGAAACTAGCGATTTTGTCTGGCATGAGTCCCTGCAGAAGAATCTGCAACAGGAGCCAAGATCGTCAGATGTGTACAAGGCAACCTCGCGTCGTGTTGCTCGTGGTAGACCGATTGTGATGAAACTGTTAGACACCGCTAACGTCGAAGAATTTGAGCAAGAGGTAGCTGCACTTAGAAAGCTTAACAGGCGGCCACCATGAGAGCAGCGATACTATTGGCCGGTTTACTACCAATGTGGCGTCCTCGATGGTATCAAGAAAGTTAGTAGCGATGGGAATGACGTAGATGCTCCCACTGGATTGTTCTTTTACATTGCTATGGAACTTATTCGTGGTGAAAGTGGGTATGCATACCACCGAAATGAACAGCTGGAAGTGCTGATTGACGAATGTCTCGACGAACTGGAAGCTCAGGATATTGAACACAACGACCTTCGAGAAGAAAACTTCATTTTCACCGATGATATCCATGGAAAACTTTGCAAGGTTATTGACTTTGGCATGTCTAAAATTCACTAGTGTCTCATTTCTGCATAACAATTCCCCGTAGCTCGATTAACCATTGCATATATTTATTTTATGATCCTACCAACCCAAAATGTCGTTTCATGTCCCATCCAGCCATCAGTTTGTTTGTAGGCTACAAGTACTTTCATGTGACAATGGTTCTTTGAGCAGTTAACCACTAATCAGCTGCGCTGTGTTCGAGCCAGATTTTCTGGACTCCAATGTAACGTTTACTGAGTAATAATTGTGCATATAATGCTTATTTACTTACATATGGGTTATGTAGTTCTTCTTGGCAAATTTTGGCCGTAAATGGCCAATAGAAAGACATAAACATTCTGCCAGCCGCACATCATGCGGCAGAATTTGAGTTCATTACAACCACTTGCGGTTTAACTTAATTACATTTATCACCACCAATGAATCCTACCACCTCTTTTCAGATTCTGAAAAATCATCCTTCAAGCCATAACCTTGTCGTTCTCGCTCCAGTTCCTGGTCAAATTCTCGTTGATCATTGTCTTCCCACGACCCCCTGCCGACTTGTGTCTGTGGAGGACCTGACAACGCAGGAGGCGGAGGCGTTGGAGTTAATGAGCCTGGCCGATCCTTGTTTGCAGTTGAGCCCCATTGGTAGCTGTTGTTCTCGGGAGCTTTGGTTCCAGTAGTTGAAAGGCCCCATTGCGCTGGATCCTCAGTAGAACTGCCACTGGTAGATCCATACTTTTGCTGATATACGGACCATGGTGATTGCTGTTGCTGTTGCGATTGAGTACTTTGTGTCCTGATACGGTCCCAGGAACTTCCTTCGCCATTGCCTTGTGGTTTGCCATAATTACTTGAGCTCGAATAAGCGTCAGTCCACGACTGCTCTTGCGACTCTTTGGCAAATGAGTCAGGGTTTCTGTTAGCCGAAGAACTATCACCCTGGCTCTGGCTCTGGCCCTGTGCAGTTCGCTGAGCATTCATTGTACCTCGCAGCAGATTCATTGGGAAAGGAGGTTCTCGTTTCCAGTCAATTACATTCGGATCTTTCATGATAAACTCTGGTCTTTGGGCAGTTGTTCTATAATAGGCCAGTCCGATTTGTGGAGGCATTCGCGAAAGGATATCCAAGACATTACAGGCCGCATCACTATCACCTACTGCTGATTTATTGTAGCTTAGTACCATTCCCATTCCTACTCTTCCACCAATGATAAATCCCGGTAATCCAAGCATGGCAGAGAGAATTCTCGTCTGTGACACTGGCCGCTTGATCAGCTTACGTTGCGCCGCTATTCGTGGAGCCATAATACCGGCAGCGAGAAACGACAGAGCACCGAGTGGAATTGCCCATTGTTCCCGTCCAAAGCATTGGGAAAGTCTTGTTCTCATTTCGCTATCCAGTCGCTGGTCATTTTCGTAAAACTTTACAGCCAAGTTAAACAACTCATGGCTCTGCTGCCTTGGTTGTTGCTGTTGTGGAGAAGACATAGTCGTACTTGTTTAGTTGGTGTAACAAAGTATGATGAGCGAACGGGATCGTGATTTTGGTGCCGGGGCTTGTCGCGATGGTTTGGTTCCGTGATCTACCGACGTACGTCGTAGAGCGATGTCGATGGGGCAATGTTTCAGAGTTCGCAAGTATTTTATTACTACTATACTAGAACCTCTAGGTTTGTAAGTTGGCTATAAACTTCCCTTGGCATTCTATATTGGATCATTCCTGCATAAATCATGCAGTTCCTTGCTCGAGCTTGCAAATCAGCAATCTTTGTGGCTCGACCAGAGTTGGAATACTCAGATTCACTCAGCAAGGTACTAATGTTGACACAGCATTGCATGACCATGATCAACAACGTTGGAACGTTTCGCGCAATTGACTCGTGCAAACCAACAAATTGCTGGGCTCGTCTTCTGACTTGACCAACATCTGCCTGTGGTGACAAGGACAAAATGCCAGATTCTTCGGTTTCTTTCAATGCCAAATCCCATTGCTGGTTCGCAAAGGCATCGCGAGCATTGACAATCTTGAGCAGTGCATTGCAGGTTTCTCGGGATCTCTGGGACACCCTAGAAAGAATCGCTGGGTTGGCAGAGTACACTTGCATCATGTTTCTAGCAAGCTGTGCAGGGTCCTCGGTGGCAGAAAGCATCAATGGAACACCCTCTGGCAACTTGGACATTGACTGTCCAAGTTCAATTACGGAAAGAGCTTCACCAAGCGATTTGTTAATGATTGACACAACCGTATCGTACTCCTCGCTGAGTTGATACAATAGAATAGCGTCTGCGGTTCTACCGTCTTCGTCAGCCTTAACTGCCGCTTGTTCGGTAATAGCATGCAAGTAGTCTCGCTCATCTGCAATGCTGATGAGCTGCATTCGTTGCTCGATAGCCCCAGGTTGTCTGGTGCCATCAGCTCGAACATCGCCCAGCAACCTGGAGAACTCTCTAGTTTCCAGTACCAGCTCTTTTAAAGCCTCGTGACATAGCTGTAGATGTTTCTTGTCAACGTCGCTATTTAAGCAGATCAGCACCAAGTAATCTACGGCATCATCAGGATCGGATCTTCTGAATTCTCGAGTATAATAACCAATCAATCGAGCAAAGTTGATTCGAGGTTTCTCGTTCTTGTCTAGTGTTAGCAACTCTGAATCTGCTTTCTCGACATCGCTGATTGGTCGCAAGAATCCGTAATAGGTCAGGGCAATTGCAAAATGTACAGCATCGATCTGGCTGAATGAATAGAGGTAGTGCACCGCCCATTCAAACAACCCACTCAACAACAACACTTGGAAGTACATTCCAGGGTTGTTTCGGTTTGGATTGAAATGTTTGGCACCAAACTGCAGAATCATTCGCTGGAGGTCGCCCAGCGAATACCGTTCGTGCACTGGAGTTGATGCATCTGATTCGCGTGTTAAGGTCAAGTGAACCCACAGCCAATCCTCAGTAGTTGTAACGACTTCTGGGAACGCTTTTCTAGACAGCTCACAACGACCAATCAACTTATACAGAGCATATTTATAGGGATCCGAGTTTTCATCAAAGAATCGAATATGCTGGTTGAACTCGGTATGCAGCCGTTCTTGCAAATCCCGCGGTATTTTACGATCTTTGGAGGATGCATATGCTTTCAAGTAGCTAGGGAAAGAGCGTTCAATCTTGTGGAACGATTTCTCAATTTGTAGCGTAAAGTCCAGTGCCTCTTTCAGGTGACCAGACCGGATCATGTAGTACAATAGTGCCCACACGGGGACGTTGTTTACAATCTCCAAGTTTTCCTTGACCCATTTTCCACCCTTAGAGTACTTCAAGTTCAAGAATGCTTTAGTCTTGTTATACACCGATGGCACACCACCGAGCTGCGCTTCTTGAGGGTTTTTGGCTATTTCTGATTCGATCATACTGTAGAATTGCTTCTCCAAGTATGTTCTTGAGCCGTTTACAATCTGGTTGCGTAAATCACCAGCATTCTTAGCCTCAGCTTCCGGCGAGGAGTATACTTTTGCATACTTCCGTTCAGAGACTGGGTATTTCTCATGCTCCTGAGCAATGTTTTTGACAATCTTCCAGGCGTCGTGCAACTGCTGAGATCTGGTATCAGTACCATAAGATTCTGTGACTTGCCCAAATGCATGAGCCACAGCAAATGGCTTCCCATCCATTCTAGCATGATTCAACTTAGCAACCACACTAGCGTGTTTCTTGCTTCGAGTCTGAGAGCCAACTCCGTTGTCTTGAACTTTAGTATAGCCCTGCCCAGAGTGAGGTTGCAAAAACTCCACATCTGTAAACTCGCCGTCTCCCGAGATTGGTCCAAGGACGCAACGACCCAGGCTGTATTTACCCCAAGCACGTCCTCGGCTGGTAGGAACAATTTGGTTCTCCTCTGCAGCAGGCGCATTCTTGGTGTACAGCCCGAAGTGTTGGCAAATCTGTTGTTTTCTCAGCTTCCAGTCGATGGTTACATTCTGTGCCAGAAAGTTGTCAAACTCTCTAGCAGCAGACTCGACGCTTTCCTCAATCGAAGTCAGGATATTTTCTTCCTTCTTAGCTCGCAAGTAGTTGTCGATGTCAACTTCAGCTGTTGTTGCAAAAGTACTGGATGGTTCAAGACTTTGTTGGAAATTGATTGATTGCAAATTGGTTGCAATATCCTCAGCATTGACTCCACTACCAGCCAAAAGATAATGCGCTTTCGTATCGTTGTCGTCACTGCTCTTACCTTTGAGTTTCTTAGCTCGATCCTTGATCTCGTTCAATCCTAGTTGAATCGAGCCCAGATCCGAATTTGAGTTGGGCAGATTTCTCGACGATTCTAGCAATTCTCGCAACAATGCTGCAGCAGGTGGAAGCAGCGACTTACTGCTGTTTTCCTTCTTTGCAGCACCATTTGCAGCAGCTGTTGCAGCTGACGGTGGTTTCGCCAGTTCAGCCATTATTTGGTGTCTTTTGTTGTGATTGTCCAATGCTTGTAATTTTTTCTGTGTGCATCTCGCGTTTTTCGGTGAAATTTTGGGAGGTTTAGTGACAGCAGGAGTTCGCGTGGTACACGTGCGGCTCAGAGTGTAGGGTGGCTTTCTTCTTTTTTAAAAAAGAAGAACACCACTCTAGAAGATACTGTCAGTCTACTTCAGATCTATTGTCGCTTGGACCTAAAAAATCTACCTAGAGTGCTAATACATTCAGGGAAACTGTTGCCAGAGTTCACGTCAAGAGGTTCGCGAATCCATTGAGGAAGCTTCCCTTGAATACGTTCGGTCGCGTAGCGCGAATCGATTAGTACAATTGCTGCGTAGTCATTGGCATGTCGAATGGCACGACCAATGCTTTGGTTCACTGCCCTCATGCAGATGTTTTCATAGAAATTTTTAGTGGCCTGGCTCGCTTTCTGTTTGCTGCCTCCGGACGATATTACCTTCCATTCAATATAATCTCGCTTTGCAACCATTTCTGCAGACATAAGGTTGGGGAACGGCAGCCCTACCATGACGATGCCTCGTGCAAGATCATCCGAGAAATTGATACCCTCGGACATCTTGCCTCCCACTACTGAGAACAGAATGGCTCCCCCGTTGGCTACAATTGAGTCCTTGTATTCCGACAAAGTCGCATCTACAGAGCCATCTCTAGGCTCCATAAACAGTTTCTTGCGAGACTGAAGCCGGTCCAGGACACCCGTAGACTTCCAGACGCCGACAAGTTCGTTGAGGTACTGATAACTAGGAAAAAACACTACCATTCCAGCTGGTATTACCGCCGCCAAGTTCACCAGGGTCCTGCAAAGCTGGTCCGCAAGGTCCTTGGACGATCTGTTGGCAAACGTGAAAGAGAACTCTTTTTTAGCGGCACTAGTTGACAAAGTAGATACTGCCAGGTTCTCCTGGGGGATAACATGGCCACAATTGAACAACCTAACACTGGATTTGTCCAAGTATGGAAAGAGGTAATTCAGATAGTCACCTACTGGCTCCATTGTGCCCCCTGCGAGGACAACACAACGAGCTTCTTCGACAATTGTCTTGAAGTGAGCACTGGGATCTAGAAGCAAGTACTGTAGCTGCAGTTTTCCTGAAGGGGTCCTGCCAAAAAACACCTTCCCCTCCGAGGAAGGATTGCAGATTGCCAGTAAAAAGGCTATCACTTTGGTGAGAACGAGCTTAGGCATTGGCTCTTTTTCATTCTCATTCTCAATGCTCTCTAAATAAGACTCGATCTTGAACGCCAGTTTTGATTGTTGCAAGTAGTTCTCCAGCTTGTATACATTCACTAGACTCCCAGTATCCTGGAGTATAGAGGTTTGTGACACTTTCACACCAGGTGAAGTCTCTTTGGAAGGCTTCTGAGAGGCTGTTTCCAAGAACTTTCGCAAGCTTGCCACCACTTTCAAAGTCTGGGCAAGATATATCCTGTTGCCTCCTTTTAGTCTCTTTTGAAACTTGTCTCTGTATATTTGCAGTCCCTGTTCGGCTCGGTGGACCTCGTACAAGCTGACTGACAGAGAAAACAGTGATGATATCGTGTCCATGATATTATGCGCTTCATCGATGATCACCACAGAATCTTTCACATCAATACCTAGAGCTTTTCTTGCCGACGGCTGAATCAATAGCTGATACGGCAAGGTCACTACTTCGCTTTGTGGTACCGCACGTCTAGCTTCGTAATATGGACATACACCCATGTCTTTCCCTAATTGTGCGAGATCCTCAATATCACGAATCTGCGCTAAAGCACGGTTACGAAAATCTGTCGCACGAACTTTATCCTGGAGCTTGTTGACGTTCAGCATAAACTCGCATTTTGTGTTCTCCTTTTTCTGCATATCCAAACAAGCATCGTTCTTTTGGGTGACATCTCGATACTTGGATACCTTTTTGTGTATACAAAGCTGCTGCCGCGAGGATAATGCAATTTGTTTCACTTCTTCCGCAGTATTGTCATCGTAGAAAGAAGCGAATTTGGCCATTTTCAATTGACCCGCAAATTGGCTCAATTGTGAATGGGTTCTAGATGCAAAGAAAATTTTGGTTTGAGTTGTGGTCAGTTCATCATCTTCCATAGCCGCTTCTGATTCTTTATTGATTTGATCGAGCAAGACCTGGACTTCTTCAGAATAACCGTGCTTGCTGAAAGTACCTGCAGACTTTCCTAAATCGCTCCGCTTTTCGGTATCACTCTCGTATTCATCTACTAAAAACTCGTCATCGTTCGAAGGCTTGGCGATACTGCTGTCAGTACGGGGTCTTTTGATGTTTGACTGCCCTCGCATTCCCCCATCCCTGGCCATGGACTGTTCCTGCTCCTCGATTTTGCGGATTTCTTTAAGTTTTTCTTCAAACTCTCGTATTCTATCACAGTATTCCCGTCGCTTCATTTCCTTGGCTTCTTCTTTGATCCAATCCTCCTCTTCTTCATCTTCGTCCACCTCTTGTACTACCAATCAGTCAGGTTAGATAACTCAATGCTACACATACTTACAAGCCTTTTCCAATTCCCTCTTCTTATGATCCCTCAGCCAGGTCATTGAAGCACAAATGAGCGACAACGTTTTACCCTGTGGCCGTGTTAGTTCCAGCAAGATCCATCTTCACGTACAGTCCCTACAACATTTGTTAGCTGCTGGTAGTCACTTCTAGTCATCATCTACATACCAGTAGGGCTTTCAAATATTCCTACCTTGTAGCTGTCCAGGGTTTCATACAACGCATTCATGAAATCCAACTGGATGGGGTATGGAGTAAATGGATGGCTGAAGGTGTCATGGTTCGTCATCTAGTTTTCGGTGATGACGGAAAGTCGCGTTCTCGTGTAGTTATTTATTTTTCGTGCTCTCTTGATGCTCTGGGGCGTTCCGTTACCCGAACAACGGCTGACCCATATCATGATGTTATTGCCGTCCACTTCACCGACCAGACCTACCACACCTTCACCTATTCTCCAGCCTTCTTCTGTCAAGTTTACCACCCGCTATTTTTTACCCCAATAAGGATGGGCGACAACGCTGGCGCTGGAACCGACAGAGTAGAAAGGGTGAAGCGGGTGATGCTTGCAGGTCATCAGTTGTGCTCTTTTACTAACGAAACTGAAACGGATGCTTTTAAGAAGTTCGAGTCAGGATTCCAGAGTACCTATAACAGCAAAATACTCACACCTAAGGTTGCTACATCGGTCAAACAAAGGTTGGAATCAGAGTGGGCAAGGTTTTTAGCCGCCTTCAAACACGACTTCTCAGATTTCAACAACCCTGCTCATAATGATGCAGATGGCTATAAGGCTAAGCATTTGCTTGATGAAACTCTGGTACAAGTTGTATTAGATTCATTATATGAGGCCGAATTTGACAATGTTTGTAGGAAAGCAAGTGTGGAGCCCATGCGAGTTGACCCTTGTCAAGAGGGGTATGTACAGGCGATGTTAAGCGAGTTTGCTGGAAGGTTAAGAAATATTTTAGGTGCAATGGGCATAAATATTAGATTACAATATACAGACAACGGCCAAGCGGTAGAAATCCATGGCGAATTTGGAGATTTCATAATCGAAGTGACTTCGAACATGAACGCGACGTCTCGCTCAATTCAGCCACCACAAGTCCGGACAAAGCCAGACTTCCACGTTATTTTAACGTATACCAATGAAGATGGTGAAAGATGTGCCTTTACGCTATTAGCTGTTGAGGCCAAAAACTACCATCCAACAGTTATACCGGGAATGCACTTCTCTGGATTTCCAGATGACTTGGCTAGGAAAGATAGCAATGATCATGAAAAAACGGAGCATGCCAGAGAAAAAGTTTCTGAACTTGTTCGAAAGCAAACTAATGAAACTAATAAAGAGTATTTGCAAGACCAGATATCCGCGGCCTGTGAGAATTTCAATATCACTTCGCATCAGGCGGCTGCAACGGCTTTATCTGATAAGGGGACGGCATGGGGTTTTTTAAACCCTCATGGCTGGGCCATTTTGGTAAGGAGCCTCGATGAGAATATTGCGGAGCTGTACAACAAGCGACCTGTAACGACACTTCGTGATCTCCATGTGATGGAGCCTGAAAAAGATCCAAAAAAACGGGCACAAGGAAAGAAAAAAACAAAGTATAGTTGGTACCGATACAGTAGGCATGATATCGGACCTGACGCACCTGAAAAAGATACTCCTAAAGAAGATAATGCCCCTGAATCGTCCAGTTCCGTTAAGCGAAAGCGTTCTAGTTCAGGAAATATTCCCCGAAAACGCACTAGAAAAGTCTCAAAGGATACAGGGTACGTTCCTGGTGTCGATCTACATGAAATGAAGTTCGACCACGTAGTCCTGAAACATTTCGAGCACGGTCATATCGACTGGCCATTCCTAGTTATTGTTATTAATCTGATTGGCAAAAACTTCCCTAAGTTTAAGGACTACCGAGAGAAACGTAAAACTCTAGTCGGCCAGGGTAAAAAGATTGATGAAATAAAAGATGAATTACAAAGAGAATATGGAAACGTGAAACGGGATGAGAAATACGAGGAAAACACCGATTCTTGCAAACGAGCATGCAATGATTGTTACACCGATCTTCGAAAGAAAGGGGCTGAGCACGTTGCTTCTCAATTCGACGGGGTCACATTAGAAACTAGCGATTTTGTCTGGCATGAGTCCCTGCAGAAGAATCTGCAACAGGAGCCAAGATCGTCAGATGTGTACAAGGCAACCTCGCGTCGTGTTGCTCGTGGTAGACCGATTGTGATGAAACTGTTAGACACCGCTAACGTCGAAGAATTTGAGCAGGAAGTAGCGGTGCTTAGAAAGCTTAACTGGCGGCCGCCATCAGAGCAGCGATACTACTGGCCGGTATACTATCAATGTGGCGTCCTGAATGGTATCGATAAAGCTGGAAGCGATGAGAATGATGTGGATGCTCCCACTGGATTGTTCTTTTACATTGCTATGGAACTTATACGTGGTGAAAGTGGGTATGCATATCTGCAGGATGAACGACTGGAAGTGCTGATTGATGAGTGTCTGGACGAATTGGAAGCTCAGGGTATTGAACACAACGACCTTCGAGAAGAAAACTTCATTTTCACCGATGATATCCATGGAAAACTTTGCAAGGTTATTGACTTTGGCATGTCTAAAATTAACTAGTGTCTCATTTCTTCATAACAATTCCCCGTAGCTCGATTAACCATTGCATATATTTATTTTATGATCCTACCAACCCAAATGTCGTTTCATGTCCCTCCAGCTATCAGTTTGTTTGTAGGCTACAAGTATTTTTTGTAACAATGATTCTTCTGGCAGTAACCACTGATCAGCTGCGCTGTGTTCGATCCGGATTTACTGGACTCAAATGTAACATTTACTGTGTAAAAATTGTGAATGTAATGCATATTTATTTACATACGGAGTATATAGTTATTTTTGGCGATAAATGGCCCATAGAAAGGAATAAATATTCCGACAGCCGCACATTATGGGGCAGGATCTGAGTTCATAAGAAGTACTTGAGGTTTTGATTACATTTATCACATCAACGAGAGCCACCTCCTTTCAGATTCTGAAATCGTCCCTTAATACTTCAGGTGCATTCTCACATGACCCGTATATACAATTGTATCCATATTCAACAATGAATACCTTTAATGTGATGTCTCGGTCCGATTGGGCGATTTCTCTGGGTCCTAACACATCATTATCATGATGGTAACGGGTGTAAGAGTTGCCCTTTCGAAATAACTCTATTTTGCAATTGTCACTCAAAGTAAACCACGCGCTGTTTGTGCGTATGCCAGTGTGGATCTCAAGCTAGTTTACCCTAGTCAAGAGGGCTATTTCCAGGCAATTTTGTGCCAGTATGATGGAAGATTAGAAAGCATCTTAAATGCAATGGGTTTCAATTATGGAGTATAAATTACCGAAGACAAGAAACCGGTGATTTCTAACGGTGAATTTGGAACTCTCAAGGTCGAAGTGATTGCCAAGGAACCCACGACTTCTCGCTCAATTCAACCACCTCAAGTGCCATCACAACCAGACTTCCACGTTATTTAACGTACACAAATGAAGCCGGTGAAAGATGTTCCTTTGCGTTACTAGTTGTTGGGGCTAAAAACGTCAATCAATCAGTCATACCGGGAATGCACTTCTCTGGTTTCCCAAGTGACTTGGCTAGGAAAGGTAGTAGTGATCGGGAAAAAACACAGCATGCAAGAGAACTTATCACACAATTGGTTAAACACCATGCAAATCCAAATGAAAAAGAGTTTCTGGAAGACAAGATACCCGCCGCATGTGGGAAATTCAATATCATTTCACATCAATCCGCTGTAACGGCACTATCTGATAAGGGAACGGTATAGGGATTTTTGAATCCTCATGGTTGGGCTATCTGGTAAGAACCCTCGACAAGAATATTGCGTCGATGTACAATAAGCAGCCCGTAATCACATTTTCTTAGCTTCATGAAAATGAACCTGAAAACGACCTAAAGCAAAAGACACAAAAACTAAAACCTGATCACAATTGGTACAGAAAATATAGGCATGACATTGTCATTGACACAGACAATGGGCCCAACTCTGTACTTGAAGCAATCAATTCCCGAAAGCGTTATAGCACAGGTGATATTTCCCGAAAATTCAGTAGGCAGGTAAGGACCCCAAGGATAAAGGGGTGGTTCCTGGTATTGGTCTACATGAAATGAAATTCGACCATGTGGTTTAAAGCACTTTATACATGGTCATATCGACTGGTCATTCCTAGTTATTGTTATCAATCTGATAGGTAAAAACTTCCCACAGTTTGAGGAATACAGTGAGAAACGTAAGACTCTAGTCGAACAAAGTAAAACGATTGATGAAATGAAAGATGAACTACGAAAAGAATATAGAAAAGTGAAACGGGATGAAAAATACGAGGAAAACAGATTCGTGTAAACGAGCTTGCAATGATTGTTACAATAGGCATAGAGCTGAAGAAGCTGAACGAATTGCTTCTAAATTCGACGGGGTCACTTTATTTACTACTGACTTTGTCTGGCATGAATGTCTGCAGAAGGCTCTGCATCGTGAGCCAAGATCGTCCGATGTGTACAAGACGACCTCGCGTCGTGTTGCTCGTGGTAGACCGATTGTGATGAAACTGTTGGACACCGCTAACGTCGAAGAATTTGAGCAGGAAGTAGCGGTGCTTAGAAAGCTTAACTGGCGGCCGCCATCAGAGCAGCGATACTACTGGCCGGAATACTATCAATGTGGCGTCCTGGATGGTATGGGAAACGGTGGAAATGATGTTGGTATGCCAACTGGTCTATTCTTTCACATTGCTATGGAACCTATTTGTGGTGAAGACGGGTATGCATATCTGCAGGATGAGCGACTGGAAGCGCAGATTGACGAATGTCTCTACCAACTAAATACTCAAGACGTATCGCACGACGACTTTTGAGAAGAAAACTTTGTTTTCACCAGTGATATGCATGGGAAAATTTGCAAGGCTATTGACTTTGGCTTGTCTACAATTCACTAGTTTCTTGCGTCTGAATAGTGTTCTCAATCAGCGCACATTAAATATCCAATTGCCATACTCAATTGCTATCATGTATGCTTTCAATGAATTCGAATCAGCATTCAGTCAAACGCACTACAGAAATCATATCAACACCACCCTGAGGAGCCATCTGCTTCACAAGGTTCTCTTTCATACATTACATACGTCAATTAGAAACCATCACCACTGAAATCATGGCCTGATAATACATTATCCTTACGAGTCCAGACAGTTTGGCTGGTAGTCCATTGATGCAGCAATTCTGGTGGAGGAGGTGGATCACTGACTTTGGTAATCAAATAAGCCGCAGATGCTTCAGCAAACCCATACACTAATACACCAATGAATGGAACCTTCAACAGCAAATAGAACCCTGCACCGAATCCAAACATGATTCCTTCTCTAGCACTGAACCATTGATCCTTTTCTATCTTTGAAAATGGTATTCGATTAAAATAAGGCGACAGTAGCTCTCTAGCCAGGCTCCTACCTCCCCAAAATGCAGATAAAAATAGCAACATATGCCTTCTCGGAATGAACATTCCTAGTCCAAATATCGTAGCAGCAGTAGGAGTGCCCACCACTTCATTGAACGAATAAAAGGATATTACAGGCAGAACCACCCGTCCAAACAAGGGTATTCCCGACAGTGTATAGATGGCAATAGTCGTAAACGTCCTCCATCCAAACTTCCTCAGAAACCCATTCAGGTTATCCTTATGGTGTTTCGGTTGCTGTTTACCCACGTTCTTGCTCTCCTGGTCGTACCTGGCCAACCAAGGATAGTACTCTTTATCGGTACCTGGGTGTTTTTGCTTGTACACTTGATCAACAAAATGTAATGACGTCAGGAACCTGCATGAGATTTGGTTAGCATTTAATATTAAATAATATTATAGCCACGGCAACAGCAAGTAGCCATACAAAACTTACAATTCATCCAGCTCCGGTCTGATATATCGTATACCAGAGATTAATATTGGACCTAGATTAAGGACGTGTTGCCAGTAGCGCACTAATTCCATGGTCGATTCGATTTCCGCATCCGATCCACGAATCCACAACATGATCCGCAAGACCCATCTAATCGCTACAAATGGCGACCATAGCACTGTTTGTATCACCAACGACCATAACAGAGCTTGGAATGCCTTACGATAATAGCCAGTTTTAGCGAGATCTGGGTTCTTCAGAGCACGGTACCCGCCAAGAATCGTCAATTGCAGTCCGCGAACTACCGCTAGAACAGAAAACCCAGCCGGAGGCCGTGAAATGAATATAGGGGACGGCATAGCCCTTGATATTGAGTCTTGATTTCTATACTATTATTGTGAAGGTTGACTGAAGAGAAACAAAAAAAGTGTCACTTGTCGGCTTATATTTCAGCGCTTGTCGGAAACGGAAGGCAACGAGACGATGCACCTGCAAGCCGCGGGTACCACCGCTAAGCACAGCATAGCGCAGCTGTATGTACACATGTACACCGAAATGGGCAACATAGACCGTGGAGGGGCGCCGCTACACTGCGGGTAGAGTGGTAGAACTATCCAGAATTGCCTAACGACCCCATCTAATGAAAATCAACCAGCTGGACCCCTGTTGGCATCCGGAGTGGATCGTAATGGCATTCGACGAGCCGCACGCCCTGTCACCTGATCCGTCACCTGATGCGTGGCGTGCAGGTCACGATCCCCCACCGTCCACTGATTTTTGCTTCTTTTTTTAAAAAAAGAAGACACCCACGGGAAGTAGACATCACATCACTGTGGCCATCTCTCGTGCAATGCACTCGGCGTCCTTTCGGTTGAACCCAAAGACCAGCTTCCCGTCGCAGGGCCGCACCAGGCCCGGAGGATCGTGGTGCATGTCTAGCACAGCATCGCCGTGGTAGTCCCCAATCGCTTGGACCATCATTCGAACCGCTCTGTCGCTCAAGCACAGCGCTGAGGCCCGAATTGCCCCTATCGCACACACAAGAACCACAAGCATTGCTCTTGCATTGCTTTGGACAAATGGGTGCTAGTACGCAGCTTAAATATGATAGAACAGCGAGGGATCCGTCCGAACGGCGATGCGGGTTAATGGCGTACCACGTCGCCGGAAGTAAATGTATTGTATATTACCCACATGATTCGCTGAGTACACTGGAGGGTTGGCTCCTTCTTTTTTTAAAAAGAGAAGCAAAAAACAGTAGACGCTTGGGCCCAGTACGATATCCCTGCTGTGCGGCTTGACGAGCCGCATCCTGCACACCAACATGCCTCCAATGAGCTCGACATTCGCAGACACACAGCATTTCGAGATGCTCAATTCTCGATTCTTTCTGCAAGCCGCATTCCCTATCTGACTTGCCCTGGTCATGATTCATGATGATTCTGATCCTTCTTTGTTGGGTGAGACACGCTGTATGCACTGCGGTTTATCAATCCTAAAACCAGGCAATTCGGGCCCCTTAAATTTGACTCTCAATCACCAATTAAGCTCACCACTTGTCCTCCATTCCGTATAGCCAAGATCACAACTAATCTAAACCTAAATTGGAAACAAATTTTAGAATTGAATGAACTGCAACGACAAAGGCGGGTCCGGGTCCCTCTATCCGACTGTGGATAGTCTATCAGTCATAATCAGCACAAATATGCATAATCCACACAAACTACAAGTTGGTTTGTCCGTTACACGCATAACATTTTACCATTCGTCATAGCCAGCCCATGGTTATCACATTATATAACAAACAATCTAGCCAATTAAACTTAGAAACTCAAAATTCACTTAGCATATTATAAGAATAATAAAAGACACTAGTGATTTTTATATATTGTGTTCATACAACATCCTATATATGGAATTTGGTAGTCATAGTTAAGACAAAATAGAAAAGAACACCGCACCCGTAATCGCCGACCGACAGGAAAAAAAATACAAAACCACCCACCACATTTTTTTTCAAAAACACACCTCAACAAGACATATTTTTTTTTGAACACCAACCCTAAAAATATAACAAATGAGTTCAGGTCTACAACGTCGACGTGTAGCCGGAAATAACGACTCATCATCTAACATCTCTACTGGCGGATCGCCAGCGCCTTCATCATCTCAAGGTGGTGGAGGTGGGTATAATAATCAATCATCGAGCGATGGAATGACACGTACAGAAGCATATTATGATAGCAACGGACACAAGATTGCTTACGATCCAGAGGATATTAATACATCAGCAGAAGAGAAAAAACAACCAAGATTAACGCTAATGGAGGAGGTATTACTGCTAGGTCTGAAAGATAATCAGGGATATCTGTCGTTCTGGAACGACAACATTTCATACGCTTTGAGGGGATGTATATTAATGGAATTGGCATTTAGAGGCAAAATTGCCATGATTTCTGATGCATCGAGACGTCGGTTACCGCTGTGTGATCGCTATGTTGAAGTAATTGACGACAAAATTACTGGGGAAGCTCTGTTGGACGAGACTATAAAATTAATGAAAACTAGCGAGCCATTGTCAGTGGGAACGTGGATTGATTATTTATCAGGAGAAACATGGAACTTGACCAAAATCTCGTTCCAGTTAAAACAAGTTAGAGAGAGATTGGCCAAGGGCCTCGTTGACAAAGGTGTGCTAAGAACTGAAAAACGAAACTTTTTCTTCTTTGATATGGCCACTCATCCAGTGGCTGATTCTACTGCCAAAGATGACTTGCGAAAGAGAGTTATCAGCATGCTCACTGCTCGAACTATCGGATTACCAAGCACTTCACACTTCCCAGACTCAATCCCATTCCGATATTTACGTTCAATTGCATTGATTGCCGGAGCATATGCCGCAACCGTTTTAGAAAACGTCTTGACCAACCTGTCATATGATGCTCGAGACGTGGCATTTAGCCGAGCTGATGACATTGTTACTGACTACTCTGAATGGCCATTCAGCCCTAGATCCACAACTCAGGGAGGCAATTTGGCTGCAGAAGTGGCTCGAGAAATCAGTGAGGCTGGTTCTGAAAAGGAACTACAGGTCGAAATTGTTGCCGCAGTGCTGAGTGTTTATGCAAAATTGGAATCACTTTTGTAAAGCTAAAAACTTATATAATATAACATACGAAAACTTTTGAACACTTTAGTCTATTTTCATTGCTTCTGTATCATTGGTGGCTGGCTCGGTCTCGCTGGAGATCCCGGTCTCTGTATCCTTAGAAGTAGCAATTAGTTCTGTATCTTCAGAGTTTGCAATTGGCTCAGCAGAGGAGTTACCAGCAATAGATGGCATCGCTTCGATGTAACCATCTGCCAAATCTTCCCGCACGTACACAACGTAATACGGGGTAGGAGCACTGTCGGATTCATCAGTGGTAAACACTTCACTCTCGTTAACCTCCGTCACGTATTCGTCATTGTATTTACGATAAATGCCCTTCTTGAAATCGTAGATATAGTTCCAGTAATGGCCTTGGTACGCACTGCCTCTGTGGATGAAGATGCAAAACATTCTATAAGGCATGCTTGTCATGTCTTTGAACTGGTTGCTGCATTTTTCTTTCAGCTCTGCAATCCTATTGTTAATAGATTCGACCTTTTCTTGCAATCTGGCAATTTCGCTATTAAGAGTTTCCAACGTTGCGTCGGAAACTGCTAATTCACCCTCTGGTTCGTCTTTCTTCTGTTGGACCAACCAATCTCGACAAGCAGCCAAAGCGACCGTTCTTGACATTCCTGTCACGGACGTAGTCTGAAGTTCCTCCAACTCGTGGCTCAATCTCTTGATTTCAGCTTTCCACTCCACTTTGTCTTTACGTTTCTGGATGATTGCTGGATCGTCAGTATCCATGTACCGGTCCATGTAAATGCGGTCATAGAATTTCAGCTGTTTACAGTTCTTGAACACTCTCTGAAGCTCTCGGTTGTAATCTACACGGTGGATCTGAAGTTGAATAATCTCAGGCAGCTCTAGTACCGTTTCGGTTTGATAAGTCTCGGGGTTCAACAGACTTCGACCCAATTGCACTTCAATAGCATCATACACATCCTCTAGTCCTTCATAGAAAGCCGACAAAAGAATCGCTCCCATTTGGTTTTCGTACGACCGTTTGTTCGACCCGTCTAATGATTCAAGGTACGCCTTGGTCTTGCCACTAAACAGCTTTTTGATGATATCAACCTGCTCGTCATCATCCTTTTCTGAACCTTTAAACGATAGTTGAATTTGATAAATTACATTGTCAAGACACTCTGTAACATCTTGCTGACCAGCTCTTGAAAACCCGGATTCAATTTGCTCCGTGGTTGGAAATTTGTTTGGATCCTCAGCAGGAAGTTGGGGAGGGAGATTTCTTGCAGGCAATGGTGGAGGTACATTCTCTTTGGCATCATCATTGTCAATATCGCCATCAATTTCCATTTTTCCATCCACTTCCTTTACGTCGTCCTCTTGTGTTAGATCGATATGGTCTGCCTGCTCGGATTCATCAATGTCAATCAAGGTAGTATCTTTACTTGAAAAGTTTTCAGACTCATGCGCTTTATCGGCTTGCGGTGCAGGAGTTGGTTCAGGAGTTGGTGGCTCGAAATCTGCCTTGTTTTCTGATGGAGGGATCAACGCCATGTAGGCAAGATCTTTCTTAGGAACCACTGATGAAGCCTTGGTGGTCTTCATTTCCCGGAACAATTCACCAAGCAATTTCACAACTGAATAGGCTATAGTTAGTAACACGCAATCGATATCGCAAACTTACACATTTGTGATCTCTTAATTTCATAAGCAGGTACCATTTGATTACCGATCTTCTTGGGTGGACTACCCCTGACGTACGGAGCCGAATCATCAAAATGATTCTTATAATCAATAATAACCTCCCTCAACGGAGTAATGGTGAAAAGAAATTGAAGCAATGAATTGAGGTAGCATGTATTGCCAATATTGTCTAGCCCCACTGGAGAAGGATCCTTCGTGTAACCTCCAGGTCCTTGACCCAGGTAACTCTTCATCATTGTACTGTTTTTATCATTGGCAATTGACCTCAATGCTTGTCGAAACTGTAATATAGAATCTATATCCTCTTTGACTCTAATTTCATAAAGGATCAAGATATTCTCAGGGTCCATTTCCGGCTCACAGCCTAGAAGTCCATAGGCCAAATGCGGTTCTACATCGTCGGCAACTCCAATCAACATCTCGTAATAACTCAATAGAGAATTACTTAGTCTATGCTTTGCAATGGTGAACAGAGCCTGTTTAGCCATCTCACCTTGCCTTTCGAATGACTGAGCCATCTTGTCGTTGAAAGCTGTTTTGATAATTTCATCATCAGCACCTTCACTGGCACCCAGAAATGTTAAAGCGTTGTCTACAGTCATGTTTTCAATTGATAGCAATTCATTGAGCTTGTACCCTGAGCGGCAAGTCGCAATGGTCTCGAGAGCTGATTTCATTTCTTGCTTCTGTGACGGATCCTGGATAATCTTATTCGTATAAGCTGCAATAAGAACATCATCCTCCACATCTTCACTGTGGTCCACATCGAAACCGAACTTCTTGTAGGAATTGCGCAGATCAGTCCAGGTTGGCATGCCCAGCGAAACCTTTTCGACCACTTTTACTTCAAGCATTTGGTCACCAGTGAACTCTGCGATTCTCAACAAAGACTCTAAATATAACGGGCTCAACCGTGGATCATTTTTAGACTGCAAATCATACCGTGCCGCCAGGAGATCGCTGTTGAAGTACTCACATGCACCAAGTGCGACATAGCACTGGTAAATCTCATTTGGAATTTGAGGCATATTGAGCCCCAGTTGGTTTGCTGACGGGTTAGGATGAGGTAAAACCTCTTTTAGAATTGGTACAACAGACTCTTCTTTAACCTGAATCAGGTTCTGATGCGCATTAGGATGTTCTCTCCGCTGAGCCTTGAGGTATAACGTACCTATTTCCCACAGGAGTCGTGTCAACACCCTTCGTTTCTCCTTAGTCTCAGCATCTTTCTTACTAAGATCCGGGGGAGAGTATATATGTTCGGATTCATCATAGGTAAAAAACAACTTCTGCGGTAGCAAGTCGCGGTCGACCCTCAGCAACAAGGTAGCATTTGCATCCGAGATTTCTTTGCGCTCATCCGAAATTAATGGCTGCTTGATGATCTTAAAAAGAGTGCTGTAGCATAACGATGGCGAGGGGATATGTGTATTAGGCTTTAGGTGTTTGTACTTTTGATATCGGTCGTTAATCTGCTGTAATTCGAACCCTTTGAGGTCCTGATCTGAAAGCTCAGGTGGGAAAATCTCAATATCTACATAAGTATCAGTGGCTGTGGACTCGTATCTATAGTATTCCTTCAGACCATCGGATCTGAACTCCACCAGATGAAAATCATGATCTGCGATTCGACTGGAGGTCCGGACGGTCAACTCAACATGGTATCTAAAGTTGGTCAAAATGAAATAGAACTTGTTGCAAAATTCGTCTACCTCTTCTTCAAACGGGACGATCTCTGGGGTGAAGATTGCTGGAAACACGGTAGAGTTGATTGGGGTTGATTTGGCTGCGTCGTACGGGGTATTAGCCAGAAACCCTCCCCGGGGGAAGTATCGCAATATGTCATCTACAATCCGCTGCCACGTCTTACCAGCTTTATGCCGACTGGTCTTGATGTGGGCTTCCTCCATACTGCAACTTTCACTTTCACTAGCAGCTTACTAGACGGTATATGTTGTAATGGTGTGAGGGTTGTGATTGTTTGTTGTTTTCCTGGTGCCCGCCGCCACAACGCAACGCAACCGCTACCGGCCGGCACAGGCACCTTCAGTCGCTTGGCATCATCATGAGAACACGACGGATGACGACTGTTTTTTTGCTTCTTTTTTTAAAAAAAGAAGAATGCTACCGCTAGGGGTGATGTTCTTCTTTTTTTAAAAAAAGAAGCAAAAAACAGTCGGCGTATGGGTTCGAAATGGCGGTGGTCGTGCGGCGCAGGCCTTTGAGGTTGGGAATCGAAGACAGAATTTTCAACATCACATAACGAACGACAGGAATGAGCGGCGCAATAGAGGACCTAGAAGCGCTGTCAAAGTCACCGGCTACAGACGCTGCGTCGTCTAGTGTTGCCAAACAACCCTCAGGCGGTGATGGAGGTATGCTGTCGCAGGTGTTTGGCGATAATCCATACTTTTCCGCCGGGTTTGGACTGATGGGTCTGGGAGCTGGATTGGCCATTGCCAGAAACGGAGTGATGAGAGCTGGGTCTCTATTTCAGAGATTAATGTTTGTAGATCTAGAAATCTCATCCAGAGATCAATCTTATAACTGGGTTCTTGAGTGGCTGTCTAAACGACCCAATCCCCGAAATAGACAACTGAGTGTACAAACAACATACAAACAGCATCAAAATGGTAGCATTACCACCGACTTTTCATTAGTCCCTGGTCCTGGTAAGCATTGGATGAGATACAAAGGGGCATTTTTACAGATCAACCGTGAGCGATCAGGTCGTCTAATAGACATGAAGCATGGCATGCCTTTCGAAACCATCACATTTACAACGCTATACAGTGATCGAGACATTTTGAAGGAGCTGCTGAAGGAAGCAGAGGTTATGGCTTTGAAAAGACAGGAAGGAAAGACGGTGCTGTTTTCAGCCTATGGACCAGAATGGAGACCATTTGGGTCTCCGCGTAAGAAGCGGAATCCGGAATCAGTTATTCTGGCTGGTAACCAAAAGGAAGAATTGTTTGGTGATGTGGAAGAGTTCCTATCTAATGGAGACTGGTATGATAAACGAGGTATCCCATACCGACGAGGCTATCTATTATATGGGCCACCAGGCAGTGGTAAATCTTCAGTGATCACTGCACTAGCTGGACATCTAGATTACAATATCTGTATATTAAACCTTGCAGAGCGAACAATGACGGATGATCGATTGAACCATCTAATGAATCATGTACCAGAGCGGTCGATTCTGTTGCTTGAGGACATTGACGCTGCATTCAGTAATCGAAAACAGACAGATGAACAAGGCTACACTTCTGGTGTGACCTTTTCTGGTCTGTTGAATGCGTTGGATGGTGTCGCGTCTGCTGAAGAGAGAATGATCTTCATGACTACCAACCACAGAGAACGACTAGACCCTGCATTGATTAGACCCGGTAGAGTCGATTACGAGATGCTGTTGGATAATGCATCGGAAGATCAGATTCGAGGCATGTTTTTACGCTTCTACGACGATTCGTCTGAGCAGTGCGATAGGTTCGTGGAAATGGCAAAGAACATGCCAATTAGCGCCGCACTACTGCAGGCCATTTTTGTGTCCAACAAGAGCAACCCGGAACACGCCATCATGGCGCTCAAGCATATCCAGAGTCGAATGTAAATAGCCGAATGCAACCGCGTATATACTTCAAGAGTGTCTTCTTTTTTTTAAAAAAAAAGAAGCAAAAAAAACAGTAGACGCTGAGTTCTTCGCTAACTGCCGCTGTATTTTGCTTCTTTTTTTAAAAAAAGAAGAAAACCACCTAGTGAACCAACTCTTCAACCGCGAAACCGCTTCAGCACCTCGTCAGACACCCTGTCGATGTGGCGCCGTTGAACAACCGTTGTGGAAGCCGACCCAGACGTCCATTGATCGTTACTGGCGTCAGAGGAGGCTTTGTCGATTAACCTACATACAAGTTAGCTCTGATCGTCTAATCATGTCAACACTGCCATGGCATGGCCAACCATGCATGCAACTGTCAAAAATTTTTTGGAGCCACTTACTGTTGCAAGAACTCTATGTACATAACGTATGCTAGAATATCAGCAGTGCCTTTCAAGCTGGTACCGTGATCCTCCCGTAGACGCCTCTTGAAGGCAGATCGTGGATAAACTCTGCCCATGATTCGTGGTCAAGCTTCGTGATGTGTTTCAAGTGCTTCTATTGTTAGGAACAATGTTCGTGGTTGTGGTTGGGAGTTCCAAGGGACTCAAGGGCACCACGTTAAGGGGAAACTAGCAACGCAACGCAAGCTCGTTGGAATGAATCGTCTTCCGAAATCCGAAGCGATATGGCCGTGGCGTGGCGCTTTCGGCTTGGTTTCAAGAGATGTGGGGCAGAGGCAGAGCAAAGAGGGGGACGATCGATCGTTTGTTCGTTGTTTTGTCTTGTCCATTCCATACAAAGCCGCCGCTATCAGCGCATGGCCGTGAGCGAAGCGTAGTGAGTTGTTGTGTGGTGCCGTAGAGAGGAAGCGTTTTGGCAACCGCAGTGCAGGTGCAGAAGAAGGCAGTTGTAGAGCATTTGTCTCATATATGTTTTTAATATGATTTAAGAATTAATGTCATCATAGCAGAGCAGCTGGCCCCATATTTTTGTAATTCATCCACTTTCCCCTATAACTTACACTAATTTCTATACGGGATACCCACATTTCTGGTTTAGTTTGGTGTGGTGTGGATAGCGACTGTATCTATTGTAGGTCTCGGCGAACATAACATTTTACTTGTCGTGCATTAGAACAACAAAATTTGTGATTTTTATTGAATTGGCTTGTTCCATAGTAGACTGACCGATTGAATTGAATAGACAGGCCTTCGTGAGTTGTGATCGACAGTAATACTCTGTTGTTGGGTTCGAAGTTCTTGCTTTTTTTTCTGTTGTTTGTGGTACTCCTGAAAATTCATACACGTTGACAACAAGGTGATTATTTCTGGAGACAGGCTGAATCGGCAAATAGAATAATACTGCAGCTATCAGGAATCAGAAAACAGAAAACAGGATCAAGCAGGGTTTTTGCTCTCGGAATACCCTTATATATACATTATTTCCACGTTGTCTTCTTTTCTTTGATTTTAACACTACACATACCATCTATCCATGCGAGGACTGATACGAGGACGACGTAGGCGGTATTCTACGCCTTTGATTGAAGGAATGAATGGACTATGTTTGAGAGTTTCTATTCTCAAGGTATGTTACCACCAAAAATATATATATATTACATGCTAACCCGAAGAAAATAGGCATCCGGTCTCCAGGGGTCTGACAAGTATCCAGTGTCTAATCCTGTAAGTATTTTGCTACTCTACAAGCATTCTAACAAATATTATAGTATGCGGTGATTCGTGGTAATCACTATCGATATTCTACTCACACTGTTCAGCCCACCGGCAATGGAGAGTGTGAATGGAACACGGAATTTATTATCAACTTTACAGGATACACCGGGAAGCACGGTATATCCATCAAAGTTTGGGATAAGGAGCGGTTTAGAAAGGTGAGTGGCACTAACTAATAGTATATTCTAACAAGGAGGAGGAACAGAACTATATTGGAGAGTTGTTACTAAAAATGGATGAGCTATTTCCAACATTCAATCATTATTCAAAAACAGATCCGGAAAACCAGGTATGTGTGCATGTGCGTGATTTTACAGAATTTTCTAACAAGGACGAATAGCCCCGATGGTTCCCTTTGCAATCGTTGCGATCTGAAACATCCGGTTCAACCGGACAGCTATACCTGCAATTCTCCCTAGAATCCAAGAATAGCGATGACGACGTCTCGCAGCTGTGGTACAGATTGTTATCAGCCATGGAAGGGGAAGACTCGCAGAAACTAAGCTTTCCAAACACGTTTGAGTCCGTCTCGTTGATTAGTGGAGATGAGGCTGAATCTTCATCTGATGAGGACGCCTTGGAGGATGTTCTGGAAAGCATAGAAACAGATGAAGACTACAATGAAGCAGAAAGCGAGTCAGGGTCCGTGTTGACCAAAGACGACGACTTTGACCTTGACTTGGAGCTCGAATTAGATCCAGAGCGTCCGCCTACTCCTCCGCCAGGAACCGCCTCTACAGCACCACAGCCTGTGATCCAGGTCACGACGGCTCCTGAATTGAAAAAGGTCAAACGGCGCCAAAAGAAAGCTAGAAGAAAGAGCAGTAGAAGCTCTAAGAAAGAGCGCCATTTTGAGTTCGATGCACACTCAAAAGTGGTTGGAGTAGCGTTCATTGACTTGGTCAAAGTGATGGACCTGCCTCCAGAACGGAATATGACCCGCATGGGTTTCGACATGGACCCATTCGTGGTGGTTTCCTTCGGCAAAAAAACGTTCAGAACTCCGTGGAAACGTCATACTCTGAACCCGGTGTTCAATGAGAAAATGCTCTTTCCCGTACAGAAACACGAGCAAGGGTACTCCATTAACTTTACAGTTATGGATAAAGATCGCTTTACACTGAATGATTTTGTGGCTGATTGCGACCTGAGTCTTCAAGAACTGTTGGCTACAGCTCCAATTCCGGATCCTGAATCCGGGTTGTTTGATCCAGAAGATCTGACGTCAGTGCCAGTGGAACGTGAGCCTCGCCACAAGAAGAAGCGACGGGGCCCACTGAAAAAGATGAAGTCCATGAGATCGTTCAGATCACGAACTTCTACCCCTGTACCTTCTTCAACACCTGTGCCCTCTGCTCCCCCTACGCCCACTCTCGAATCTGAGGGTTCATCGTCTTCAGTCGAAACGTCATCAGGAACTCCGGATTTGCGGGATTTGTCGTTGGATAGCAGCGAACAGGGCTCAATTTCCAGCGATTCACCTCCAAATCCGGCATTCGACGCAAAAGAACACAAGGAATTTATTATTCCACTAAAATTGAAGCATTTGAACAAATGGGAAGACCGACACAATCCACAAATCGTGATTCGGGGCCGGTTCTTACCTTACGCAGCACTGAGACAGTACTTCTGGCGTGGACTCGTGCGAACTTATGATATCGACGATACTGAGACTATCAGTTATCTAGAACTGACCACAATGTTGGACTCACTGGGATCAACATTATCAAGGAAAACAAAAGAGGGCTTTTTCACAAGGTTCAACCGTCCGTTGGATGAAGAGCTGACCATAGACGAGGTTATCATCTGTTTGGAGCACCAAATTGTTAAAGATTCGGTGCAGCAGTCTAGGATTTCACCAGAAGAAGATCTTTCGGATGCTGATGAGCCTGTAATTAAAGATCTCGGTAACAATGCCAGTTTGGGCTCTCTCGATAGCCTGTCGGAAGATGAATACGGTAAAATACAGGAACGTGTTATTCAGATAAGCACCTGCCCTGTCTGTAACCAACCTAGACTTGGAAAACGATCCGAAATTGATATTGTGACCCATCTGGCCACTTGCGCCAGTCAGAATTGGGCCCAAGTCGATACTCTGATTATGGACCGATATGTGACCTCGAACCAGGCCAGAAAGCGATGGTACTCAAAGATTGTCTCCAAGGTGTCATATGGTAATTACAAACTTGGCGCCAATTCGGCCAACATTCTGGTCCAAGACAGAGTTACCGGGTATGTTTTGGAAGAAAAGATGAGTGTGTACGTAAGGCTCGGCATTCGATTACTATACAGAGGCATCAAAAGCTCCCGAAGAATGGAAGCCAGACGTATCCGAGCATTGCTCCGGTCGCTGAGCATTAAACAGGGCAGAAAGTACGACAGTCCTGCTTCTAAACAGAATATTCTTCCGTTTATCAAATTCCACAACCTATATATGGAAGATGTTCTGGAGCCGGTTGAAAATTTCAAGAACTTCAACGAGTTTTTCTATCGAAAGCTAAAACCTGGAGCCAGACCTCTCGATGCTAAAGACAATGCCAAAGTTGCTACTTCACCGGCGGACTGTCGAACTACAATGTTTCCTTCGGTGTCTCAGGCCCAAGAGGTGTGGATCAAAGGGCGAGGGTTTAGCATAAAACGGTTGTTTGGCGATGCATATCCAGAGATGGTCGACAAGTTCGTCAATGGCTCATTGGCCATCTTCAGACTTGCTCCTCAAGATTACCATCGTTTCCACATCCCGGTGAACGGTGTCGTAGGCAAACCTAAGCTGATTGAAGGTGAATACTATACTGTGAATCCAATGGCCATTAGATCCGCATTGGATGTCTACGGGGAGAATGTTAGAGTACTGGTTCCAATTGAGAGTGAAGAGTTTGGAACAGTCATGGTCGTTTGTGTCGGTGCCATGATGGTTGGCAGTACTGTGATCACTGCAAACGAAGGGGACACAGTTGAACGAGGTGATGAACTAGGATATTTCCAGTTTGGAGGTAGTACATTAGTAGTGCTGTTCGAGCCAGGAAAGATTCAATTTGACGGAGATCTAGTAGACAACTCCAAGGGAGCCTTGGAAACTCTGGTTCGAGTCGGTATGTCCATCGGTCATACCCCAGATACTGCTGAGTTCGAACGACATGACCTGAAGAAACCTGAATTGGCTTCCGAAGAACAGAAGAAATGGGCCCATAGAATCATCTCCGGTTCTCAACTGGGTGCTGAAGATGAGAAGATTATTGACCTGCTGAATGATTTTTAGAGTAACCCGTGTATATTGTAATTGTTAAATAGCGAATTAATTGATGATTATTTATGATTACGCGTCTTTCACGCGCGCCGTTTTGCGATGGGTTTTTTTTCACGGTGTCGTCGTCACTTATCGACACATTCAAATCCGATCGAACGTGCTTCCTTCCTTTCCGTGACACGCACAACACGATGACGACTTCGAGTGAGTATCCAGTCGATGACTTTCAGCGCAATCCAACAGGCACAAAGTACAGCTTGCGTGATCGTGTCGAAGCGTCACAGAACGAGCTGGAACAGAACAATGATTTAGTGCTGGATATCAAGAATCGAAAGTTCGGCCAGCAGTATGCAAATGTTTACTACATGAGACTAGAACTATTACGACAAGGCATTACTAAAAAAGCATCAGAAGCATGGGAAGGGATGAAAATTAACGACATCACAGCAACACAGTGTAAAAAGATCCTAGATGTGCGACAGGGCCAGTTGGTGTGGCTCGTTGGAACAGTTTACAAAGAAATGAAGAACAAACCAAACATTCTTGAGGAGGTATCGCAAAAGGTGTATGGTCCACCTCCAGAACAGCATGAGAGATATATTAGCGACGATGATGAATGCTTACTAGAAGACGAATCCGGTCGGCTGGAGCTGTACGGTGAAAAGGTTGCTTCCACGATGCTTGTCACAGGGACAGTCATTGCTGTACTAGGAACAGAAGATTCAGCAGGAAATTTTCAGGTAATCGATATCAAGCTTCCAGGGTATGCTCCTCAGCTTCCAAAGCCTGTTGTGGAACAGAATAAATTTGTGGCTATTGCGTCTGGGTTGAACATTGGCTCGCCAGACGAAAATCCAATCAAACTAAATCTGCTACAGGAATTTCTAAGTGGAGAGTTGGGTGGAGATGAGGACTCAGATATTGCATCAAGCATCTCAATGCTGATCATTGCCGGTGATTCTATCGCACCTCAAAAGGCAGAACTGCAACCTGGTAAGACTCGATACGGTCGGGACAATACCATCTACAATGGTGAACCAATGAAGCGGTTTGATCGGTTCGTAGCTGATTTGTCTACAACTATGAAAGTTAGCATCATGCCAGGACCAGGCGATCCAGCTACAGCCACTATGCCGCAACAATCCTTGCACACTGGCCTGTTTCCAGATTCACGACATTTGAACCCTGATCTCGTCACGAATCCGTACATGTACGACGTGGATGGGATTCAGATGCTAGGCACTTCGGGCCAGATTATTGATGATATTTATAAATACGTTGAGACTAATGATCGGCTGGATATGATGGACCACACTCTCCAATGGCAGCATATGGCACCGACGTGCCCTGATACTCTGTGGAGCTACCCTTTTGCAGACAATGATCCATTCGTTTTGCAGAACACCCCTCACGTGTATTTTGTGGGCAACCAGCCATCATTCAGTACCCGCGAAGTTGGCAATGAGGACACAAACACTACGCTGATTACCGTTCCTCGATTCCAGACCAGTGGGGAATTGGTTCTGCTGAACTTACAGACGTTGCAAGCACATACCTTACATATTAATTGATCAATTGAGCCTGTTCCTTTGTATATTCTATTGTTTTTGCTTCTTTTTTAAAAATAGAAGAACGCTACGTCTAAGTTCATGTCTTCTTTTTCCAGAAAAAGAAGCAAAAAGCGGTGGAACTAGTGGGGAGTTAGTCTTATAAACAGTACTTTACACTTTACATAGTCAATCAACTAATGACCTGGACTGGGTAGTCTCCCTTTCGGTTAGCACCCACACCATAGGCCGAATCTTTGTTGTATCTGGCTGATTCCCGGGTTCGGTTAGTCTCGTCTACTGCCAGCCGATCAAGCATCTTTGCCGAGATTTCAGGAATGAATGGTTGCAAAGCAATTGAACAAACTCGAGCCACCTCCGCAGCATCGCGGATGATCGCATCTTGTTGCAAGGGATCTGACTTCAGGGCCCAAGGAGCAGCATCCTGGATATACCTATTTGTGAACGAAATCAGCGACCACACTTCAGCCAATGCCCTGGCAGGTTGGAATTGCGACATGTGGTGGTCCATTCTATCCACAAGGGTGTCAATATCGGATATTAAACACTCTCTACGAGGCACAAGTTCTTGAGAAATTTCAGCCACATGCTTTGCAGTGTCTCTCAATTCCAACGCTCGTTGGATGTTAAACTTGTGTCCACACACTCGCATGACCAAATTGCCATACTTATTGACAATGTCAGAATTATGACGAGCAAGTACTCTATCATCACCATATACAGTGTCGTGATCGATATATCCATCGTTCATCAGGTAAAATTTGACAGCATCAGCTCCAAACATGTCAATTGTGTACATTGGGTCTACAACATTACCCAGACTCTTGGACATTTTGTTGCCATCACTAGTCCAGTGAGCATGAACTACCAGTTGGTTTGGCAATGGCAATTGAGCCGCTATTAGGAATGCCGGCCAATAGATGGCATGGAAACGTACAATGTCCTTGCCCAGAACCTGGACATTAGGTGGGAAACATGACGATTCAAACTCCTGTTTGGTTGTCCATGGGAATCCCGCAGCTGCCAAGTAGTTCGCCAACGCATCGAACCATACATACATTACCTGAGAGTCATCACCAGGAACTTCGACTCCCCATGCGTTTCTTGATTTGGGCCTTGATATCGACAAATCTGGCAAACCTAGGTCTACTTCTCGTTCGATATCGTGCCACTTCGCCTCTGGCTCGATAAAGTCTTTATTATCTCGGATATACTTCAGCAGCGGATCCCGTAGCTTTGATAATGCAAAAAAATAGTTCTCTTCGCTCGTCCATTCCACCGTTTTGCCTGTCTCCTTAGAGATCATTTGACCCTCTACCTCATGCACTTGGTTCTCGGGGTAAAACGTCTCATCGCTGACACAGTACCATCCTGAATGTTGTCCCTTATAAATAAACCCATTCTGTTCAACCAGCTTCCACAATTCTTTTGCCGCATTGACATTGTCCTCGTCAGTCGTCCTGATAAATCGATCATGTGAAATTTTGGCTGCAGTTGCCAATTGCTTAAATGTCTGCGATGCTAGATCAACAAACTCTCTAGGGTCTTTTCCTGCTTTAGTCGCCGCCTGCTGGACCTTCATTCCATGCTCATCGGTCCCTGTTGTCAGAAACCCTGGCTTGTTCAATTGAAATTGAGACCATCGTTTGATAGTATCTGCCAAAACCATCGTATGAAGATGGCCGACATGGGGTGCCGCATTGACATAGAAAATGGGCGTTGTAACATAAAACTGCTTTTCCGTTGTAGAGTTATTTTGCTTAGCAAGCGATTCCGCAGCTGATGGTGTATAGTAGGTCCGTCTGGAGACGATCCTCCTAAGAATGCTTGGTCGCATGCCTGGTCTCATCGGGTTGTGTCGTGAGCAGTGACAAAATATTTTTTTGTCGGACAATGCGGGTGTGTCGACAGATGCGCGTTGCATCATGATAGCATGCGACGGTCGGAGTTCAACAGAGCGCAACTGGACAATGTTGTTACTATTCTTTGATTTCCAACTCTTTTCGAACAATTGCCATCACATTCGGTTGATGTTACTTGTTACTCTTCAATTCATTACATAAATTACAATGCGGACTTCTCAACAAACAACGACATGATTGCAAAGATTCCATAAAACAATGCCAGTGGATAAGCCACCAATACTCTCATCTCTGTCAATTGAAGATACGATACAAATATCGCAGACGATGAATAGGTACACCAAAAAATGGTGAATGCTGAAAAAATGTATCCAAACATGTTGCTAAATCAATTGGTTAGTCACTGAAACACTCAACCTCTAAACTCAACTTACTCCATGTTAATTGCGACCCCAAGCGCACTTGTAGCTACCAATGGTAACAGACAATAACCCAGTACGCTGGCTGTTCGTAGCAAATCAATTGATTGCAGAGCCATCAAATTAAGAATGCAATACTGGCTCAACGTCCCTACCAAAGCTACGCCATAAATATATCCGAAATGCGCTTTTCCGCCCTATTTTCGATCCATAATGTTAGCTGACTGAAACTAAAACAAAACATACCAATAATAAGCATGTGGCGAACAAGAGACAGAATAAGATTGGGCCTGCAAGGTCCGAATCATCCATTATGTGCTGGTTTATTGCACGGAATGGATTTAGTACTGTAAGCGTCTATAAATATCAAAATGTTAGCCACTCCTCTTTCATTTATCACCATACTTTTTGTTTAATGTGTGAAAAATTGATTTCGAGCTCTATTTAAGACAAGGTTCATGTTAGTCTCCGCCAGGTATCTCAATCAGATGTCAGCCTCACATACCTTCTAATAGTGGTGGTTCTCCAGGGTATCCACTAGTCCCAAATGCAGCTAATAATCCTTTGGACAATCCTTCTCGTTCATTGCCATATGAATAGGTCGAGGCACCTGTTTGAGGTGTCATTGATCCGCTGATGCCACCACTGGCAAACGCTGGGGTATCGTATTGACCATGAATAAATTGTAAATTCTGAGCTGGCTGGCCATATCCGGGTGTTCCTGTAGTCGTAGCCTGCTGTTGATGAGGCTGACCGTAATTGTAAAAGCTCATGGTTGGTGGGTTTACGTCTTTTGTTTTCCGTCGATGACGATGTCACTGAAAAAAAAGAGAGATGATAGTGTGTATACAACCCGTGGCACCGTGGCAATAACTGCGACAATTTACCCGGCTTGATGAGCTGCCACTACCAAAGAACGCGATGAGCGCCAGGCAGCAACCGTCAAAATTAATTAAAAAAACACCAACTAGACGCGTATATAGATGTATCACCATGTCAGAATCTGACAGCGAGAATGATGATGGCAGAGCAGGCTTACAATGGGGTAATGTTGAAAGAGCGTTCATGCAAGTGCTATTACATCGTAAATGCATCACCTACGACGAAGCAAAAGAATTGTTGGTAAACCTATGTAGAGTGGAACAGGCCCATGAAGAGAATGCTGATGTGCATCGAGTTACGGCGTTAATGGGCGATGCGCTACGAGAAGTTCATCTGGACCTCAAAACAAGAATGGATCAGGATACCCGTAAGCGGGTGTATGTTGTCGTGAATACACTGGATACTCCGTTCACAAGACAGGCCACAGGACTGTCAAACGCCGAGCTTGATCTGTTTAGATATCTACTGGAAGCCATCTTCGGCGAAGATAACAACGTACCAGAAAACAAGTTCTGGATAGGCAAGGCTCAGTTTATTCAGGATATGAAGAACTCATCTACGTCGGTTCCCCAAGCTATCACAACCTTTATTAGCGATGGATGGATGGGCCTGCATGAAGACCGGTTATACCCTACGCATCGTACGCTGGCCGAGCTGGAGAAATACTTAGAAGACGAATTTGGCAGTGGAGGTACAAACACTCTGAAGAAATGCGAGAATTGCAAGGCCATGTTCACCCGGGGAATCCAATGTAGAACTGACGATTGCCCTGTACGGCTCCATTTTGGATGCATGCAGAACTACTTTGACAAAAACGCCTCAGACGATTGCATGAACTGCAGGGCCAATATCAAGAGCGATCATATCCGAGTTAGCGTAGAGTAATGCATTATCAGTTTCAGGTCGACCGCTTTTTGCTTGTGTGGTGTCCTTCTTTTTAAAAAAAGAAGCAAAAACAGTGGGCGCTGGGGCTCATCACGCCTGTTCAGCAGGCTTATCGACACTGGCTACGAAGGGCTCGGTGGAGTGCTCAGGGGATTGAGACGAGGTGAGCTGCGGCTGTGGGGCTGGCTGCTGGTGAGTCGTCTTCCTCTTTTTTGTAGCCTCTGCCCCTTGCAGCTCGAAATCAACCTCATCAATTACATCCTGCACTACGTCTTCGGCAATCATCTCGTCATACCGTTCGCTCATCGGACGTGCACTGTCGTTGATAGGGTAGTCAAAATCTGGCCCAAAGTTTACCTGGGCCATTCCTCCTTTGAATGTGCTGACAGTAGGGTAGTATCCTAGCATGCCATCATCACCTAGTCGTGCTTCCCATTGCTTCAACACGCCCGAGTTTGGGGGCATGAACTCGTACAAATCTTCAAACGCAATGCCCATATCCTTGCCGTTCTTATACACTCTGATCCAAGAGCCGGGAATGACCTCAGGGCTGAATATATTCTCTCCTCCTTCTTTTTTCTTCTTCTGCTGGGATTTTGGAGCTAGCAGACTGGTCATGTCTTTGGAGCTCACATAGTCAATTGCTTCGAAATACATGGACCGCTTCCGTAGAGGAAATCGATCTCGATACACAGGCACAGACTTGAAATTTCTGTCCCGCGGAATAAATATACGTAGACCAATAACATCACCCGTTTTAAACGGCTCGTTCATGAACGGTTTCGGCCGCGACAAGTGAACTTTTTCACCATTGACATCTCGGAATCCATACCCATACCCATCACCTCCTACTGGGGCCTCCAATTCGGCCTCTCTTCTCGTAAATCCAATTCTAACATGGGCATCTGTCCCTTCCCCATCATTTCCCTTGAGAATTTTGGTTTCGAAATACCAGTCCCCCTCTCGAACCATCACATTTGCCCGGGTAGATCGAAAGCCTTCGTTGCTTGAAACTACCATCCCAGACTCGGAAAGCAGGGTATTTGGGGCTCGTTCTTCATATGAGAATCTAGCTTGAAACGGTGGCAACTCAATGGCTGTGTATTTCACATTTGGCAGAGATTGTCGAGCTACACACCAAATATATCTATACCCACGGCGCAGTGTTGTTGTCAATGTGTCTTCAAACAGGTACATCTCAGGATATTTGTCCTCTTCGTCGTCCCGAACACCTCTAACACTAACCTTGTGTCTGTTGTACACCTGCTGTGGAGCAATAGTATAATCTTGCATAGTCAGTTCTGGCAACGCGTATCTATACAGCCAAGGACAGTTGGTTTCTCCTTTCTTAGGCTTTTCCTTCTTGCTTGTATTTACTCGACGCCTCTTATTAGCATGTTCTCTCTCACCATCGTGAGCATATGGCGAAGCATTCGGATTACTGGGCGAAGAGGGAGTTATGCTCATTGATCGTGGCTGTCTGTGCGTTGCTTTCGCGTAATTTGTCAGTGCTGTTAGGTGGTGTGTTATCCCACAGCATCGGATCGTCGATTAGTGCGGTCACGTGCTGCGGCTCTATACCCAAGTTTAGGTGTCTCAATGGATATCTAACTACTCGCCTATTAGCTACTCTTCTTTACTTTTAATGTCAAATGGTAATCGCATTTCATACGGTTTTGTGTAGAAGCTTTTGTGTTATGATGTCAAGTTGTCCGAAGTGTCCTCTCCTCCACACCTAAGTGGGCTAATGGAGAGGTCATTGTGCCGAAGCTGGTTCACCCAGATAACTGCGGTGCTTGAAAGTACGAGCTCTAAAATATTCGACCCTTTTTCCTGTGACTAATGGTATTTTCTGGCCCAAACCGTATTCATATGGTACATTATACGGTGAAGATATGACTAGTCCCATGTTAGCGGTTCACTTGGATGTTGCCATAGAATACGATAGTGCCTGGTGTTACTGACGGCAATGAGCCTTTTACCAGCAAGAGGGCCCTTTCTAATGACTTATGCGTGATCACCATTAGTCGATTTGGTTCAGCAGGCGTGCATTCCCATGACACAGGAAATACTTGCATGCTTAACCCCGAAATGGTACTGGATCAGCAGTATGATACATGCTTTGACAGTGATCAATATTATTTCCAGAGGTTTGTATGTAATCATTTATTATTCATTCTACTGCAATATTATTTGAGCACTGAATACCGGGCCGTACTTAACACCATAGAGCCACCAGCGTCGTGTACTATATCTTTCTGTAACCCAGGTCCAATCACTAGTCGCTGTCCACTCTTTTGGTAGTCATCCAGGAGCATCAGCGACAAGTAGCTGGACCCAGACTAGAGGTGGTAGTCGTTCGCCGCAATTCGTGCGGCTCAAACGCGGGGAGTAAGGGTCCTCCATGGAGTGACAATGGGCTGAATTAGAGGTTAACCGGTGGCCACCGATAGATAATAGAAGTGAGTAGCTATATTCATTAATGGGGCCACGGTCTAACTTTCAGATCAAAGTGGTCTTCCCATGGGTAGCAACAACATCAAAAAATGGTAACGAAAGGGCAATTAACCCTTTTTTTCTATGGAGAAAACGACACAACACCAATGATACCAAAAATATATGTTAATACGCCTGCCATTCAGTAAAAAAAGTTACTGGCGCTGGGTAATGCTGCTCATGCTGTCCTTGAACGTGCATTGCAAGATGTTCGAAAAGACGGATTGGGCCATTAGGCATTGAAAGGATAATTCTTATCACGATGTTATTGTCAGCTTCTAATGTGAATCTTATTGTATCGGTCTTTTTATGCATAGTTTGTAGTGTCAGTCCTTGAGTCAAATCCTATACTCGTCTGCTAGGAATCCTTCAATGGTATTGGTGTGGGAATTTTCTCACTCAAAGTTTTCATCAAATTTATGGACTATTGACGATACGCCATTCCTATCATCTATTATTGGCTGCCTAGGATATCGACTGGCCATTTAACTCCTACTACTGCACCTACAATCTAGACTAGACGAACAACCACCAATTAGGCGGGAAAAAGAAGACAGAGTTACCCTAATTGCTAATATATATCCAAGCACATACAAATAAGGGCAAGTAGCTTATACCGACTTTCGACGATAGAACCAATAGCAAAGAACTATCTGGTTTCCGAACGTATCAGGAAAGGAATGTCGGAGTCGGAACACTAGCACTTTTGTTTTGATTTTGGTTTCTATTTTTTTTTTTTTTTTTTTTTTTTTGAAAAAGAAGCACATCAGCCTCGAGGAGTGGTTATGGGATGCCGCGTACTGACGACTAACTGAGTTGCGTCATATTTACGGGTCTTTCGGTATTTGAAGGAGTGTTCTGACGATCCATATCGAAGCTATAGCCGAGATCATCCGTAAATGAATACGGTCGTGGAATTGCGTGATTTAGTAAAGACCAATCCACTTGTTCGTAGAATATCACTATCATAGTATTTCGAAATATTGAAGTTTCGCCGGGAATTGCCCCCAGACCTCTAACTTTCCTTCGGCAGTTTGCATGTCATGCAGGTTTGATTAAATGACCCAGTTTTGGTCACTGCTGCAGCAGCATCCTACTCCAAGCATATCCCACGCACATGCAATTGTGTTTGGTGAAAAGTTATATATCGTTCTACTCGGCATGAGGTGGGCTACTTCAGCTGTGTACGATCCCATTACTTTTTGAATATATTGAGATTTTTCATCTGATGCATATATAGGAATATACGGTCATCCGGGAAATGATTATCTTTCCAATTTGGGTATGATACTTAGTGGTTGATATGCATATATTTTCAACTGATAACCCCAACCAATAAAATGTTGAATTGTGTACCAATTTAGTTTGTTACCTGGGGTACCAAATGCCGTTCTTGTGTAAAAAATTATTATGTAATGAGCCGCGTGCGGCTGTATAATGCCAAGACCAGCCGCTCGAAGATCCATGGGCCTCACTTTCTCACATGTAGGGGAGTAAGTACTTCAATCGTATGTGGTAATAGTGATTCTTTGCTCAAGTAAAGTCGGTTTCATCAAATCCAGACCGTTTGGTTTGCAGAGTGCTCATGACTAGACAATGTATATAGCACAAGGAGGAGGGATCCGGCATATGTTACATAGTGAACATACATCGAATGAATCAACTACTTTCCTACTGAAACGAAATATTTTGTCAATATCGATGTGAACCATTGCTTGACCAATTATGTCACACCCACTTGAATCACTCTATACCTGATGATATCCCATTGACATGCCAGTTGTTCTGGCAGCCAACTCGAGCCGGACCTGGACTCACAAAAAAAAAAAAATTAGATCAGTGTTATCTTAGCACTAAATTATTACATACTGGATGGCCGTATGGGTGAGGGTGTCCGATAGGTGATAAGGGGGACTAACAAAGAGCTGCCCGCACATTCGAACCACACCTACCACTACTAACAGACTAAGACAGCTAGAGGCATAGCTTGGGGAGGGGAGTCATAAGGGTCTCTGTCTCACCGGTGCGGTAGTTTTGATTGTACTGTGTGTTTTGTAATCACCTTCCTTTGTTTGCCATGTATGGGCAAGAATACCCACATCATATATAAATATTAACAATTTTTAAAGACTTCTTTTTTCTTCCGTTATACCACAATAATGTCAAGAAAGAGAAATAGTATTACACCTGTGTCGAATACATACGGATCATCAACCAGTACCAGTAGACAACCATTATTGCAGGATGATGAACAAGTGCTCTCAGAGGATTGGATGGAACAGAACCATAACCAACGTTCTGCAGGCCAACAACAAGGCGATGATGATGACGAAACCTTCTTGCAGCATATAAACGAAAGAATTCCCAATCAAGGCGGTGTTAATTCAGGAAATAGACGGAGATCATCAGTTGCTATGATTGCCGAGGGGTTCTTCAATGTTTTTAAACCAATCCCTGATGAAGGAAATAATAACGAAGAGGATAAAGAAGCAAAACAATTTTTGGATGTATTTCCAGTTACACGATAGGTCTTTACATAGATTCCTAATAAAGTCAACCGAGGCTCACAAGAGAAAAGAAAAAAAAAACAAAATATAAAAAAATAACGGTTGTGCATAAATTGGCAGGGATATATTTACGGTTGTTAAGCATTTCATCGCCAATTAATGTTGCTGCGACTTGGCAAAAAAATAAAAAAAGAATCTCTATAAACGGTATTGTTGTAGCGTTGCATTAATAACCACATCCATCATCATCATCTCTAGCTAATGCCCGAACGCCCCATCATCATCATCCATCACCCATCATCCCACAGAATAAAATTTTCTGGGCCCATAATTCCACGTAGATTGCAGCAATGTTGTGCGTTCCTACGTGGAATCAATTAGGAATTGTGCAAAAAAGGCTGGCTGGGGCGCTGCATTAAGTTGATTTAATTAACTTAGTTTGTTTTTTGAAACACCAGAAAAAAAAAAAAAAAAAGAGGGAGGTTTCCTCCCCCAAAAAATACCGTTTATACGGCTAAATCAATGACCAATGAGCAATATTTGAGAGATACGCCCTTCGTAAAATGCACAATACGGTACCGACCGGGAAGTGGACATTCCGAAAGATCCTAAGTGGTAATCCGAGGTATTATCATAAGCATGGAATGAATAAAATAAAATATTAGTGGACGATCCGATATTCATTTTGATGGGGCCCGAACCGTATTCAAAAAAGGTTCTCCGCGTGTGCCACTCTGCCCCGCTGGAGCCGGAGGGGCCAGTGAATGGGAAATCCAAGACCTTGACGCTCAGATCTAATGCATTTTGCAGTCTATGATGCTGTGCTTCGGACCCGCCAGCAAGGATTTGGCTGATGACTTTCCAGAACCTTGGGGAGGCCATGGGTCCACAGAGTTAAAGAGTTCTTCAGGTGCAACAGGCGGGTTGCCCAACTTTACCCAGCCTCCATCCACTACTAGCAAACCAATTAAAGAAGTTGGATGAGTAGTCATATTCTAGACATACATGACTCGCATGTGCCGAACACAAACAAAGGAAAAATATATATCTATGTACATTGGCATACAGCCTTGTATTTGCCGCCAAAAAAAAACGTTGCGATAAACTATTTTAGTAAATTTTTTTTTTATAGAATATTTTATTTTTGCTTCTTTCAAAATTAGTGAGCAAACTGAGCGCAATGCATGTTGAGTTGCGTGGCGCACTTAGCGTTCCATGCAGGTCAACGCTTTTGGGATTCGAATTCCATAAATCTTAGATGTGAATCAATCTCTATCTGAATCGAGATTTCTAGTGGTCAGCTACCAAAATAAAAAAGAAAAAAAGAAAAATTAGTTATGCCATGCCATGCCATGCTGCAAAAAAAATTATTCTATCCATCCCTTCTTTAGATTGCTATTTCTAGTACTTTTCCTGATTCATTCCTTCCTCTCTGTCTCCCCACTTGCAGTCTCACAGCTACGTACTTTTGCAGGCGAGTGACCCGCCTAAATATTTCAGAAAGAAGAAAAATAATATCATCATCTCACATCAAGCATAGCATACGCATAAAACCCACAAGTACGTGGTTAAATAGTTTCTATTAGTTTTTAGCTAGCGCAGGCCCACACGCCACTTTTGGAGAATTGAATGATTGTAAGTACTGTATGCATTCTAACGGTCTGTTCTTTTATGGCGGATTGTACAAAATAAAATATATACATCCCTTTGGGGGGTCTTTTGTTGATCGCCTTACTTTATTATGCTTTAGCCCGTGGAAGAAAAAGGAAATAGAACAGAACAATTGATTCAAAAACACCGCATTTCAGCCATATACTGATCCCTACGCTGCGTATTGCATACTATTTGGCCTTTGACATATAAAATCTCATTATTATAACGGGGGCTTATTTCTCGGACGGGACACAAATTTTTTTTTTTTTTGCTTCCTTCCCTTAATTCCCTTTTTCTATTGTAATTTTGTTTTTGACGTTTTCACTTTCACCACACTTTAAATTTTTTTTTTTTTTTCTTTGGAAACGACAACATTTTAACATTTATTTTAGCGGCAAAACGAAACATACAATAATATTATTATTTGCAAATTTTTGATATGCCTATACGATTCAAAAAGTGATAATTCATATTAATCGACTTTTATTTGACAAAGTTCAGAGAGTACATAGAATCGCGATAAAAATCAAACAACAACAGCAATGAGTAGACCGAATAGTCTCAGTTCCAAAGAGAATTCTTCCAATTCAACACCGGTAGAAACTCAAAAACAGAACCAAAATGCCAATACAACGACCAAATCTTCAACAACCAACACCACAAAATCTGGTAACAAGGTCAACCAAGCAGCATTTATTCACAAATTGTACAGGTACGTTTTTATTATTATTTTTTTTAGAGAGAGCGGGGGGCTCAGTAGACTCAAGTAGAGGAATGTGGGACCCAGACAACCGAACTCACCGAACTTCACCGATTGCAAGAGAACACAGTACTAACATGATTTTTCTAGTATGCTTGAGGACAATTCAATCAGCCATTTGATTTCTTGGACCGCTTCAAATGATTCGTTTGTGATAACACCGGGCGAAGAGTTTTCCAAAGTTTTGAGTCAATACTTTAAACATACAAACGTTTCATCGTTTGTTCGCCAATTGAACATGTACGGCTTCCATAAAGTTAATGACACATTCCACGCAAACTCCGGTAACCAGCAAGACAACTCGCAGTGGGAATTCAGACACGGCGGGGGTTCGTTCAAACGAGGCGATGTAGAATCCTTGAGAGCTATCAAAAGACGTGCCTCAAGGCAAACAGTCATTCAACGAGAAAGTTTTGTCAAATCTGTATCATTATCAATGCCAAATACCCCTAATAGTGAATATCCTCCAAATAGCACCGGTACTACCACTAATGATACTGCATCATCGATTCATGACCATCACCATCACCAATCATCGCATAATACTCAACAGCATTCTCAATCTCAATCTCAATCACAGCAGCAGCATCAGCAACAACCTGCACATTCACAGTCACAGTCACAGCCACAACAACAGCATACTTCTCAAATCCAACCACAGCATCAACCAGCGTCCCAGCTACCTCAACAACAGCAACAACAACATCAGCAACAGCAAACGATAATCACAAGTAATGAAGCAAGAATCACCAATCTCGAACAATCAGTGTGGTATTTGCAAGATCTATGTTACAGAATCCAGGCAAGACAAAGTTCGGCAGTTGATGCTCTGAAAAAGGCTCAGGCAGATTTGTATAGCGTGATGGAATTATCAACAAGCTATCTAACCTCCAAAAGTCGGAGACCGAAAGAAGAGCACTCAACTCTAGATGAAGCGTTTGCGACGGATTTCGATCGATTAAAGAATGATATCCAATTTAGAATCAACAATTGGAATCAAGAATTTTCAACGACTACTAACATGCCTTACCAGCCACAACATCCACAACAAGCTCCACCGCCAAACCCTAATCCACCACCCCCACCACCTCAGCATCATCTTCATCCGCAAGTTCATCTACAACAAACCCATTTTCAACAACCTGTAAAGACTGAAAGAGCTCCTTCTGTATTCTATGATCCTTTAGCCACCACTCCATCATCGAATGCTACCCAGCAACAGCCGCAACCACCACCTCCACCGCCGCCTCAACCACCACATCAAGCTCATTTGGGCCAAGAGGCTGATTCTAAAAATAACGTTTGGAATCGTACTGTGTCTTCTCCTTCATCACCGGCTCCGGCCGCGGAAGGTTTCAAACCGTTCCATCATCCATTCCATGACTCTCAGCAACCAGTTCCAAGAGAACAGCGACCGGGTTCATTTCCACTACATCATGCATCCTCAATTAATCAACAACGCGGTAAGAGCTATAGTGGACCAATGAGAAGCTCTAGTCTGAGGCCAGACATTCAACCAGTGCGACGACATACGTCGGGTGAGTTGTCTTCTGCGCCAAAGTCCAACGGAGCTAGCAATTTGCCTCCAATTATGACCTCCAACGGAAGCACAAGATCATCAGTTTCTGCAGCGTCGAGTGGTGCAGGAACGCCGATTTCAGCTGGCATTCCAAAGACACTACCGCCTCCTACACAATCAGCAACTCAACGACCCAGTAGTTTACAATCCTTGTTGAACCCTACTGAACCGTCTGGTGAGGAACGAGATACTAAACGGCAACGAACCGGTAATTAAAAAAGACTTCTGTTTGTTTTGTGTTTATTTTTTTCTATTTTCAATTCGTCATGTAACTTTTCTGTGTCGTTTGGTTTACTGTCGTTATGTTTATTGTCACCAGTTCATTTATTATATTATTATTTTTATTATTAGTACAAATCATCATCATTATAATTAATGCTATTTTAATTTTTTTTTTGTCGACCACAGATCTGGAGAAAAATGTTTCAGTTCAAAGGGACCCCTGATAAAAAACGCATGAGTGCGTCGTACGCATCATCACCACCCTAATGCACACATCCCACCAAATCATCGACAGCATTGTTCATCTCTCCACTACCAATTGCTTGCCTTTTTTTTCTTTTTTGACTTGTACGTGTCAAGAAATGATTGCGACTTCCTTTTCATAGACAGCTTACGCACATCGTCCTCTTCATCGTCATCATCACTGCTATCTGGTTTGACAGCCCATTCATTGTGGACCTTTTCCTTGGCAATTGACTTTTGGTGCTTCTTCTTCAACGATTCCAGCGCCCTGGCAGCCTTCGCAGAGTGCGAAGCTACCGCTACTGACGACGATGGTGAGGCAGAATTCTGCGATTTGGGCCTTGATCCCAGCCCTGCAGTTGCACTGGGCAAAGGCTTGAGCGATAAGTGGTCGCCATGATCCTCCGTCTTTTCATCCCATTTCGAAGACTTTTTCATCCAAGACGCAACCAAGTCTTGAGCATCATTGATTGAAGCCGAGTATTGAGCCGCTAACTTTTCTATGTTATCTACTCGGTTATCCTGGCGTTTAACCATTAATCAAATAAAAAGTGATGATGAAAATTATCAACCACGTTGGGATCAAAACCGCGCTCTCGCTCTCCACTCCAAGTTTTTCCGTCCGAGGCGCACCGGCCCATTAAGCTGTGCAATTCGGCCGTGAATCGGGTTCTACCAGGGCCGTCGTGCGCAAGCAGCAAGCTTGTGCGGCCTCCGAGTGCAGTGCAGGCAGGTTCGAAATAATCCATCAACCAACAAAAACTTGTGCTTCTCAACCGACCGGACCGACTGTCCGATTTTTTTCTGTATACCAAATTTTTATTTATTTTTTTCCCCCCAATTTCACAACCAAATTCAAAACACTTGTTCTGTTTTATTTTAGAAAAGGCTTGTTGTTGATAAAGAACAATGTTACGAACTGCTGCTCCAATTCGATCAATTGCACGAGCTGCTGTAAGTGGGCAAGAAATTTGTTTTCACTATACTAACTAACCAACTGGCAAATAGAAACCAGCACAATTCCAAAAGCGATTCTTGTCTCTTCACGAGTACCGTTCAGCTAACATCTTAAAGTCGTACGGCATTGGTGTACCACGAGGTGATGCTGCTACTACTCCAGAAGGTGCTGCAGAAATTGCCAAAAACTTGAACTTGGAGGATATGGTTATCAAAGCCCAAGTTTTGGCTGGTGGTCGAGGTAAGGGTACCTTTGATTCAGGGCTGAAAGGTGGTGTTAAGTTAATCTCTTCTCCTTATGAAGCCAAGATGTACGCAGAACAAATGTTGGGCCACAAATTAATCACCAAGCAAACTGGTCCTCAAGGTAAGGAAGTCACTGCTGTGTACGTTGTTGAACGAGAATTCGTTCGACGTGAAGCTTACTTGGCCATCTTGATGGACCGAGGAACTCAATCTCCAATGATTGTTGCCAGCTCTCAAGGTGGTATGGACATTGAAACCGTTGCTAAGGAAACTCCAGATCAAATCCACAAGTTCAAGATTGATATCAAACAAGGTGTCACCGACGATATTGCTCAACAAGTTGCAAAATCTTTGGGCTTTTCATCAAAAGCTGAAGCTCAGGCTGCTGACACTGTCAAGAAGTTGTACAAGTGCTTTGAAGAAAAAGACTCGACCCAAATCGAAATTAACCCATTGTCTGAAACCACTGACAACAAAGTGTTGGCTATGGATGCTAAATTAGGTTTTGATGACAACGCTTCATTCCGACAAGAAGAAATCTGGTCATGGAGAGACTTGAGCCAAGAAGATCCTCAAGAAATTGAAGCTTCCAAATCAAACTTGAACTTTATCAAGTTGGACGGTAACATTGGCTGTTTGGTCAACGGTGCTGGTTTGGCCATGGCTACTATGGATATCATCAAACTTTACGGTGGTGATCCAGCCAATTTCTTGGACTGTGGTGGTGGTGCTACTGCCCAAGCTATTGAGAAAGCATTCGAATTGATCACTTCTGAGTCTGGCGTCACTGCTATCTTTGTCAATATCTTTGGTGGTATTGTTCGATGTGACAACATTGCCAAGGGTTTGATTGCTGTTACCCAAAACATGAACATCAACATTCCAATTGTTGCTCGATTGCAAGGTACTAATATGGAAGAAGCCCAGAAATTGATCAACGACTCTGGCTTGAAGATTTTCAGTTTCTCCGATTTGGACGAAGCCGCACAAAAGGTTTGTCAATTGTCTAGCATTGTGAAACAAGCTCGAGAAATTGATGTCAATGTTTCATTTGAACTACCATTATAAGTAAAATAACGCAAAAACCGTAATATCACATTAATAATCGAATGAATGTATTAGTACATGAATAATAGTTATATTGTATCTTCTATCCCTAGTACAAAAACAATACTTTATACTGCAAACATCTAGACCCAAAAACATCCCATTCGTGAGAATTGATCCACACTTCCTGGACAATTTTCAGCTTGGAGTATACTCCACCACCTTTCCATGTAATCAATTCTGGATCCATTTCTCTGGGGATTGGCATAACCTGAATATCTCCATTATATTTTGGTCCTGTTTCTCTTTGCGCAAACATTCCAATTCTATCAGTTAATAAATTATTAAACCCAGGGAACTTTGAAGAACCTCCTCCTACAATCATCAAATTTTCGTAAAATGTCTGCACCTTGGCCCCCTGAGATTTCAGCGCCGCATTGGTGATACTCTCAATAATCGCATGATCCAATCCAACATATGGAATTGTATTTTGGTCTAACTCCGCCAATGCCTGAGATTGAGTTAGATTAGTCGTAGTGGGGGCCTCTTCCCCATTTGTTGCTGCTGCTGGTGCAGGAGTAGCTGCTGCAGTATTAGTAGCGTTGGTACCGGTACCTGTACCTTGACCTTGACCCTGCTGCTGAGACTGTGGAACTGGTGTTTGAGACTGTGTAACAGGCACAGTTTCATTTGTATATGATTTGCCTTCAGATGCGAGAGTACCGCGATGCAGATTGATTTGTGCATCAGAGATAGCATCATTTGGTCGTGTACCATCGTCATAAATATCAATACTTCGAGGGAATAGTGAATATCGTTTGGAAATTTTGTATTCTAGTTCGAACAATTCTGGATAAAACAAGCCCAAAGGAGCCAACATGACTTCGTCAAATGTTTTGAAATGATATTTTCGAGTTTGACGGTTTGGTGACCGTTGATAAAAGTTGTACAACTGAATCGCAACATCAGCATCGTTAGTGGTACCAAACTTTTCTTTTAAATAATTTGCAGTATCCCAATCGTACTGTCGAGACAAGTCAATGGTGTCATAAGGGAATTTGCTCTTTAACAGCATTTTGATAAGCGCAGATGTAATATCATCTCCACCGTATCTCAACGATACTCTCGAATCAGAAATCACCATGCCTTCCTCAACACAAGATACCGAAGTCTTTTGAGCTCCAACATCGATGATACAGGCCGCAGAAATACCGGCCCCGAAAGTAGCTCCCATGCTTTCCTGCAAGATTGCCACATTTGCAAACCCCATTCCCAAAATCAGAGAAACCATGTTTGAAACATATGACTTGTCATACAAATCAGGGATTAATAGAATAACATTATAATCTTTATAGTCCTTGAACGTAATATTCATGGACTGTTCCAATGCATCGACATAGATTAATGAAATATCACCCAGAACCTGCTGCGGGGAATCGTAATCCTTCTCATTAAACATACCATATCTTATTGGCCATCGAAGCTTGTATTTTGGATTAGAATTCGGTGGTATTCGCGTAGCTTTCTCTCCGGTATAGTATTTAGCAGGCTTTTCACTAACGTTAGTCCACTCAACACGGTATGGATCGTTATGATCTGGAATTTCTTCATATTCCATTCGTGCATTATAATTTGACACTGTCTGCGCCGAATTTGGCAATATTCTTCGCTTATAAAACTTCATTCTAGTTGTCAAATCATCTTGGACCACTTTGTGTGCAGCATCGAACTGTTCTTCAGGTGGAGCAGCTTCGCCGTCTTCACCATTGCTAATATCCATAGGTTCACCACCATTTTCGCTCTCCCCATCCACACGATGAGCAATTACATTAGGTATTTTATATGGATATGCCTGCGACGCCAAACCGATTCTCAAGTTCTGCGAGCCAGGATGAATTACGATAACCTTGGAACCAGCTGCTTCTTTATCTTCCTTTTCTTCATCCTCACCTTCCTCACCACCTTCTTTCTCTTCTTTTGCCTGTTCTTCTTGTTGCTTCTTCAGCTCCTTTAGTTCCTTCTGTCGTTTCTGCTCCTCCGCAAACTCTCGATAAAACATGATCTGGTCATCTTTCTTCAAATACTCTGTATAATAGTTCTTTTGATTGATTTGTGTTGGCACTTGGATAGTAGTTTGTTTCATCTGATTTTCCACTCGTCCTATACCACTAGTCTTGAGAATTGGCTTCGAACCACCTCTCTTTGGTTTAGGAGGTGGTGCAGGAGCTGGTGTGGCATCACCAGTTGCAGCATCATTGGCCGTGGCATCAGCTTCTGCCTTTGGCTTGGGCGTAGAATTGGTCGTATCATCTACCATTTTTATCGGTTTTTGTTATAAACAACAAACAAAAAAAATAGCGGCGATGGTGTGAGCTACGTATATGTGCGTGTCGTTTGGTTTTATAAAAGTGGTGATGCCATATTATTATGGCAAAAATTTCAGGGCAAGCTCGATCCCAACCCCAACGATAAACAAACACAATGATCAGGCTCAGAACGTCGTTAATACCTGTATGCAGGCGACGCTTCTTTCACACAGCTAGAATTCTAAGAGGGATAGAAGATACAGAAACTGAAGCCGAATTATATCAGTCAAGCCATATACCCGAAGAACCAGAATGGTTTCCGTACGAATATAAATTGCCATACTCGCAAGAATCTTACAAACAACGACAGAAAAACCTGGAACGAACAAGGTTTGCTGATTTGAAAATCATAAAACTGTCATCTGGAAAAGGGGGCAATGGCAGAATTTCGTTTCTGAGGGATGCGAATCGATCAAAGGGCCCACCAGATGGTGGAGATGGTGGTAAAGGTGGTGCGGTATACGTCCAAGCAGTAGAAGGGGAAACAAGTCTAAACAAAATAAGGTTTCATTATAAAGCGGAAGATGGACGACCAGGAGGAGCTAGTCAGTTGGCTGGCAAGAATGGATCAAACTTGTTGTTGCAGGTGCCCGTCGGGACTGTTATCAAATGGATACCTGATCCACGAGCAGAGCCTCAAGTTGAATCAATTCAGTTGAAGGCTGGTAGAAGGATGTTTGATTTTGGTGAAGGAGGTATTCCAATGAACCGAGAATCGTACCCGGATGGCGAAGGTTGGTTATTCAAAGATAAAGACGAAGATTACCAACTAGAAAGAGAGTACTTCCAACGGCTCAAATCCAGAGTCAAGTTCTACGATTTGATTACCAGAAGGCAAGAACTACAGGAAGACATGTTTCCTATAGAAGGAATTGACTTGGACACACCAAGTGCCCCAATGTTGTTGTTCAAAGGTGGCAGAGGAGGAATGGGCAACATGCATTTCCAAACTCCAACTATCCGAAATCCAAGATTTGCTAAAATGGGAAGAGGAAACATTGAGGCACACTTCTTGCTTGAACTCAAATTGATTGCTGACTTGGGATTAGTAGGTCTACCGAATGCGGGTAAATCGACCTTGCTAAGAGCGATTTCCAGGGCCAGACCACGAGTTGGCCATTGGGAATTCACAACTCTAAACCCTACAATTGGAACAATCACAACAGGGATTGAAGGAGATTCATTTACCGTTGCGGATATTCCTGGTATCATTAAGGGCTCCAGCGAGAATAAGGGCATGGGACTAGACTTTTTGAGGCATGTCGAGAGATCAGGGGGTATTGTATTTATTATTTCGCTCGACCGAGATCCGGTGGAACAAATCGAAACATTAATTCAAGAAATGGGCCATCGAATGAAAAGAAAAAACGTGCTTGTAGTTGGAACAAAAGCTGACGTTGAGGAGTCACAGCAGCATTATCAGCAACTTCGACAGTTCAGCCAAGAACAAGGGTGGAAGTGTGTTCCATGCTGTGCTCAACGGAGTGAGAACGTTGAAGCGGTTATCAAACTGATGGCTGAAACAGCGGCAAAGCCGAAATTGTCATAGAGAATATTGTATATATTGTAAATAGTATTGGGTAGAATTCGAGTTTGATGGTAAAAGTGATCGTCATATATGCATCATCGACGTCGTTGAATCACGTTTTTGGGCACTTCCCCCACCGGAATTTGCCCGTGAGCGTACCCACCTGAAGGTTCTACTACTACCCCTTTTGTTTGAAAGCCCTCAAAGGAGAGAAAACCAATTGTTACACATGTTTCAATTGTGTTACAACCTGGAAAAGCGTTAGGAGATTATTCAAAAATGTTGATCAAGTACCCACGCCACGCCTTCTCCACCTAGATTAGGTCATCAAAATACGTATATTTGTCATTAAAATACATAGAAAAGAAAGATAAATAATGGTTCATAATCAAAAAATAAATGCTGGGTCTTTATGCAAACTGAAACGACTCCTTTGAGGCGAGGAGACTGCCAGATCTGAGGACATTAGTTCTGGTAGTAGAGATATCCTTTTTTCTGTAAAATTGGTCGAAATTGGAAACCCAGATACCGTGGTAGGGGTTTTGGGCTCGTCGTCAAATTGCTGTTCTTCATCCCTCCTTGAGGGGCTATCATTATCTGAACTTAAATCTGGTAATGGTGGTGTTGAAATTATCTAAATCATGGATACTGGTTAGCAGATCGATTTTCACTTAGTCACTTACTTGAGATCGAAGATCAATGCTATTGGTTGGTGAAATCCCGTTTTCGCTGCCACTCTCCAGTGACAATTGATACACCAGATCGAGAGCATCAAGTTGCAGGGCCGAAAGTGAATCACAAAGGAGTTTTGTCGATTTGTTCATGATCGTGGTTGTTGGTTGTGTTTGCAGGGAAAGAAAAATTGCGGAATCGACAAAAAACAACGGCGGCTGGGGATCGATATTTGAATCGAGATTGTGAAATTATGAAGTCCCACCACAATGACTCGGGCTCCCAAAAAATGACAAACTCAATAACAACCTTGCTGCCACAATAATAATATTCAATAAACTTCATCCTTCACACATGTCAATTATTGGTGCAAACAATCAATTCATGCTACTAAAATAATAAATAACAAGGGTTGTTGAGTCTATGTGACAGGCATAAAGCAAGATCTTTGCAAGGATCGGCAGCCGGCAGGAAACAAAGTGTGATCTATGGCATGGATTGTGGTTTATTTCATGTATGTACAATGCTAACCCAATAGAAAGAAAAAAATCGTATCATAATGGAATATCGTGTTTCAAAATTATCCATCATTTGCCAATCACCAGCCAGGCGCCGCATCGTGATTTGCGGACATTATCCCAGGTTAAACAAACGCGAGTCAGATTTTTTTTTTCCCAAGAGTCCAGCCTGTTAAACAGAAAGCCGCCGCCGCTTTAATTTGATCAGTCCTGCCGGCAGCCAAATTAAGCGCATTGCGGCTGACGCTTTTACTAGATATTTCAAGCTTCGGCTCAGCAGCAAGCGTGCGCCCGCCCAAGCTAAGTCTGCTAAGCTTGAATTTTTTAGTACCGTTTTTGCCGTTAATGGTAATTACCAGTCACGCCTCAGAAATTTTTGTGTGGTGTTCGCTCCAAGCGAACGACCGCCAGCTCCCATATTTATTTCCACAGGAAGATTTTCCCCTTCTCTTTTTCCCTGTTATTAACACGATTAAAGCCAAATTCGTAAGTTGATATTGCTAAAAGAAGTTACTGGTTTTCATCAATTAAAGTTGAAATGATGAGTTTTGGATTTGCTGTGCACCAGTCTCAATGGGATACTTTTGTTCTCTTCCCATAATATGTGGATAACGTACTACCCATTATTATCTGATACAATGACGAGACCGTTTCTTTCTTTTTCGTGGCACAATTGTGCCACTACCACGCGCCTGTTTGTATGGAAACTAACTTTAAGCTATAACAGTGTTTGTACTTGATCGATCTAGGATTAGAATATATAGATTGCATTTGATGAATAGGATGAAGTTTGTGCATAGTGCAGATTGCAGACATTGTTCCGATTGGTATGGTTCCTAGCTCTCTTGTTCCTAGTTCCTAGTTACTACAAATCTTAATTGTCTGAGGCGTGGAGAGATATCCATGCCTCGATTCGATCAGTAGCATTGTATGCATGGGTCTTCATGCATTAATTGACAGAATCTGATCAATCAATCATATTATTTAACGCAACAAGCATCTAGTCTACTAGTGTCAGTTACGAAGATCCGGATCTAGACATGAATAGAATAGATCGAGATCTAATTTGCCATTCTTCTTTTGTCGAAATCCCAGGTACATTTAATTTTGGGGCCAGAAATATTATTTCAGTTCAAGGAAAGAAGTCAAGGGTTGGCTAGATTAGTACACCTGTTTACTCCTTGCGTCTCGTATGACCTTTTTTTGAAAAAAATTACTAGTCAAGGAGGAAGAAAGGATGTATATATTATCACTTAATTAACTGTATTCGGGCTACATCAAACACGAATTCACTTTCTCTCTCCTTTCCAATAAATTCAGCGTGTCTTAACGATGAAAGGAGGTAGTAATTGATTTGAGACCGCGATTCCTATTGCTTTACACGTAGAGATCTAATCCCCAAGTACTGGCAGGGTTCTTTGGCTGGTGTGCGAGTGTGGTGCTGCCTATTGTCGGGACGGGGGCTGGGCCGATCATTTCTGGATCGAGGCACCATCCCAGTTCAGACGCGTTGCAACCCCTCCACACCTTTTACTTTTTCCTAAGGATTTCCACCTGCCTCCTAGCTAGAAGCAAGTGAGCATGCGTAGCTTTGCATTGCTTTTTCAAGCATGGTACCCATGAAAATGGGTTTGAGATTGATAAGTTAATAAAAAAAAAAAGTGAGTGACAGGCATTTGCCATTTCATATATAAAGAGGTGGTTCTTTCTTCAAACCTGTCAAAAGCTTTCTTAATCATCAACCATTCATTCATTCCACTAACCTAATAATATTCCATTAAGATTTGATTTGATTTCTATCTCAGTAATCTAAGCAAATCTACTTCTATCTTTAACTTTACTATAACAACAAGAAACTTTGATTGTTAATATATATATCGAGAAAGTACAACACCTACCAAACAAAACAACCGAAATCAAAATGTCCGACAAAGCAGCATTAGATATCTTTCTCCAATCAAGAATTACTCCAGCAATGGTAAACTACCTTGCTTCTACTACTCTAACAGTCATCAAATGCGATCCACCTCAACAATATCCATCACCACCACCATCACCAACTTATGGCCCATCAACAACTGCATCATCAAACAACAATTCATCACTACCATCTTTGCATGCATTCATCAACACTCTTGTTCGACGATCCAATGTTCAAACTCCAACTTTGATGACTACTTTGGTTTACTTGAATCGATTGCGAGAACGACTACCTCCAATGGCCAAAGGAATGGCTTGCACTTGCCATCGAGTGTTTTTGGCTTGTCTAATCATGTCTGCAAAGAACTTGAACGATGCATCTCCAAAGAACAAGCACTGGGCTCGATACACTGGTGGTTTGTTTTCAATTGCTGAAGTCAACTTGATGGAAAAGCAGCTACTGTACTTATTGGACTGGGACTTGAGAGTAACTGAAAACGATCTTTACACCCACTTTGCTCCATTCTTGACTCCAATCAAGAGCCATCTCAAGCGAGAAGCAGAAGAAGCATACTACTACTACCAAGACGAATACAACCGAAGAATTCCTCGACCAATTGCATTACCACCATCTCCAAATTCAAGATCATATCATCAAGTCCTATACCCATCTCCTCCAGTCTCTCCTCAAAGAGCAGCATTTGCATTGTCTCAGCAGAATTCTCCACCACGAGCTGCACCTCAACTAAGCTCAACTCCTTCGCCATATTCTTCTGGTAATCCATCACCTGAATATCGATTTATCACTACTCAAACACCTACACACTATCATCTACAGCATCAACAACAACAGTCACAGCAGAGCAATCGACAAAATCGATCACCGAAAAAACAAAAAAGTATGAATCTACTGGCTAGATTCTGGACCAGAGACAACCTGGAGTCTGTCTACTAACTGGCTATTTTCTATTCTTAATTAATTTTATAGAATTTATTTATTAACAATATGCATTCTAATTCACAAAAAAACTTTGTCAATTTGATTTGATTGTTGTCGTCGAGGACCGCATTGAGCCACATGCTTCTTCCCCTCGTACATATTTCTGCAATCCACTCACAAGTACAAGTACAGGGGATCAAGATGTCGCCCGCATAAGGATTCACTCCTATGCATTCTATATGCATAACACTTGACAAGGGAGACGCAGGAAGCGTAGGCGTAGGAGGCTTCGCCAATACGACGAGGCTAATGAGCAACAAACAAGGAAAACCTAGATTAATTACATTGATTAAAATGAGCCATGCAACCATGCACAACATTCAGCTATAAACAAACAAAAAACAATAGAATAAAGGTCACAATCCTTGAAGGGTGGCTGCTTCAGTTAAAAACGTTTAATTAGACGTAGAACTTTACAAGAAAATAATAAACTCGGTTAATCTTTTTTGTGTTGTACAGGAAAATAAATATGGATTGGTTCTAATTACAAAATTTAATTTCGGGTTCGGGTTACCAGCTGGTCGGTACTACGCACAGCGGCAGTCGCCACATTTACTAGACAGTTAATGCATGGACACGAAAGAGAGTGAGGAATGACTGATCTTAGATCGACAACCCTGTCAAAATTATCCCAGGCTGTGTGGTTGCAGAATGACAGAACAAAGCCAGGAGTCGTGTGACTGCAGTTATCCATGCCGCATTTTTTTTTTGACTTGATTGTAAATTTCAGATCGGTTGACGCCTGGTAAGCAAGTGACATTGCTGACGGCAGTGGTAGGCAACATCCATCACGATTGTGACAGCCTCTGACTTAAATCGCTAACGAAAGCCACTGATATTGAACTGAAAACTATCCGGCATTCCTCATAGGACCCGATCACCAACCACCCCCTTTTAATGTTTCATAGTCGTATATGAGGTTGATGAGAGACGCGTCTTTCTATGAATTTCACCCCCCTTCCTAAATTTTGACTCGTACCTTTTTTGTTTCTAGACGCACGATGATCTCCCTCTCCTGACTTGTAGTTTCGTGTAGTCTCAAAAAATAAGACAAAACCTCCCAAAAATATCGTGAAGCCGCACACTATCCCTCCCAGCGCGAAGTGTTCTTCTTTTTCAAAAAAGAAGCGAAAACGGTGCCTGCGGCGCAGCTCCCTCTGTTTCAAGCAATTGCTGACACACCTGTTTCTACTTTCAGCATTTAATTCGTTACAACACTCAACTACGTTCTCTAAAATGCTTTTCTTTTGAATTTCGGTAGAGGTCTAATAGCATTAAATATAAAAAAAAGAAAACTCTCAAGTACAAAAAATTCATTCTACACTTTCTCTTATTGGTTCAACAGCAGAAGTACCACTATTAGTAGCCATAGCCATTGAGGTTACTTCTCCAATATTGGCACTATCAACAGTGGAAGAAGAACCAATTCTCGTTGAAGCTTCAGAAGTTGCAGTTCTAGAACTAGAGGCATTGCTTGGAACGCACCAATACCGATGATACTGCCATGCGTTTAATTGGCACTCTTTACAACAATACTTGGTTCGCTTACATCTTCGACACTTTGCGAATTGCCGAGGATACTCTTCCCACTTACCACACTGAAAACTAGCACATTGTCGAATACCACCTCTCGCATCATCCTTTCGACAAGAATTCCTCATGATTACACCAGCCCAATACTGAACATCCTTTGGACAAGTTCGAACAGTATACTGTTCAACTAACGGAAATAAATTAACTTTTTGTCCTAAATATTCTTCATCAATGTCATCAGTCGTTTCAAAATCATAATCGTCATAAACATAATCTTTTTTGGTTTTTAATTGTTTTTTCATTTGTGCATGCTGTTGGAGCTGTTGTTGATTCTTACAAAAGCTTGAGTAAATGTCATGGTCGCAGGTTGGAGCTTGGAAGGCGTTGACCGCGCCCATTAGACCTTTACTAAAAACTGATGGAAGTAAATCACATTTCGTATTAACACTGTTAATACCACAATCATTTTCCATCAATCGACATGATAACGAAGGAATGATATGACTGTTTTGTAAAAAACTCTTCAACCTTGGATACTTGGAAATAAATCCCAAAATCTCCAATGCCCAAATAACATCTTCTTCTGAAGGCTTGATGACATGATTTTCAAATGACCGTGGTAATTGTTCTGGAGGTGGTACCAGTGATGAACCACTTGTTGTGGTAGTATTCGTAGCCGTGGCTGCCATAGCTGTTGTAGTAGCATTTTCTAAACCTGACCCATTTTCCATGAATTCTCGCATTCGATTTCTCATCACTGCACTTAATTCAGACTGCATCAAGTTTCTTCGTTCCAACCGCCTAATTTGTTGTTCCGGGACCTGTGCTTGTTGCTGTTGTTGTATTTGTTGTTGTTGCTGCTGCTGCTGCTGCTGTTGTTGTTGTTGTTGTTGCTGTAACCCACTGCTAGGGTTCTGTGTTTCCGGTGAGATCGATCTCATAATCACATCACCATCTTGAGTATTTTCAGATGCCTGTCGTTGGTTACCAGTACCATCGGGAGTCTGAGAATGAGAGTTGTGACCATGAGCATGAGTATGAAAAACCGCATGAGAAGCCTGTGAATGCAAAGGCACTCGACGAGTCTGAGATAATGAAATTTCCGAGTTCTGGATAACAGAATTTGCAAATGATGCTGCGCTAACCGATGTTGACATTGGTACCCTATTAGCAGAATCTATCGGAGTTGCCAACGCAGCTGGGCTAGTGCTATTTTGTGTCGCCACCGATGAAGCATCACTCAAAGTCGCAGTACTAGCTAAAGTTGGAGGACGTCTACTGATCATAGCTCGTTGCTCTTTTTCTCTTAATCGTTCCCTTTCATGACAATGCAAATAGTTATCCAAAATAGTTGCCAACACCGGGATTAGTCCCGCATCTACAATCCTCTCTCGGATCTCTGCAGTACCACGAGTACTTAAAAACACCAAACATTGCAAAGCAAATGTCCATTTCCATGCTAATAGCGTTTTGTTTTCACGACCTTCAATGTCATCACGACATTCCTTCAGTATCGCCACCAATCTTTCAACGCCACCATCAAAACAAAGTGTTTCCCTCACTCTAGGCGATGATGATGTCAAATAAATAAGATTGTTCAACGAATTGACTAATGGCTTATCTGATGTACAATCTAATGCTCTTCTGTCGTACAATGACGTTGTAATAGTTACTGTTGCTCGGTTTGTAGGTATCGATCTGAAGTTGGCGTCACGCATCTTTTTTTCTGCCTATACACAACGGGACACACAAACAAAAATTAACCAAAACCCTTGACTTCAAATGAATAGTGAATAAATATACAAACCAAAAAAACACAAGCAACAAATAAACAATAGAATAGCTTAGACCGTTAAAAATACAATCGAATCAACACGTTGAGTAGAATAGTTAATAGAGTGGCAAATGAACGGGGGGCTATTAGTTTTTGAATTTTCTTTCAGGCAAATGTAATTGTCAAGGGGAAAACTTTAGGAGCGGAGTGGATTTGCCAGACTCAAACTGCAGTGTGCACTTTGTATATATTTTCTGCGCGAGCGGCTGGCTGGCAAAGGGTAGATTTTAATCTATGTAGTTGGGTGGCTAATCTAGATGCGCTGCGAGAGGCGGCCGGGCGGCTGGCGGCTGAAAAAAAAAAAAAATTCGCCACCCAAATTTAGTTGTAAAGCCGAAATGCTTGCGTGCGTACGCCTTGGGGGTCCGACCAACCATCCGATTGGGAATTAATTGCATAGAACTGGCCTGTGTTTATTTGATCCCGGCCGCTGCCGTGGCGGTCAAGCCAGCCAATTGTTCAAAAATCAGGTCAGCCCCCCAAAGCGTGGGCCCTTTTGTCTTATTTGCCACTTAAATTATTGACCGAAACTACGATGATTACGATGTGATGAATGTTTAAGATTGAATGGCTGAATGTTTTATTAAACCAAACTAAATTTAGCTAAAGTTTTTTTTTTTTTTAAATATCATAATAGGATTTTTGTTGAGTTGTAAATATATCAAGAGAAGAACAAGAAAAGCGGGGACAGTTTGGTATGCAACAAGGATAAGCAAGCAACTTAACTAGGTTGCTTAGCTAGGGCTGGTCGGTGGTTTAGTTTTTCTTGTTCTGTGGTGATGGTGCCGAACTCGGTGGTGTGTGCATTTACAGCTGGGTGGTACTTGTATAACAAAGTGTGTATAAACTTGCGGCGTAGCTTGTAGCTTGTAGTTTGTTGTTTGTTGCTCATGGTCGATGCAACAGAAAACGGCCCAATAGCATCCAAGGTAATTTCATTATGGATATTATTATTGGAAGTTGGGGTTGCGTTGTGGTACATAATCTTGGTCATGGATGACGCATTGCGTTGAGCTTCTGAATCACCCGTTCACGGGATGGCTCGGAAAGATTAATTCCGACGTTGTTAATTAGTAGTTTAAAGTCATGTGTGAGCTAATCGTCAACAGTTTTTTGCTTCTTTTTTTGAAAAAGAAGAACTCTATAAAGGTGGTGAGGCTTGTGCGGCTCATTCATGGCCTCAAAACAGTTCAAAAAACCTTGCCACAGCTATGTCTTGGAATCTGACTTCAGCCGGTACAAAATTCGGAATATGCTGCTTGGCAAACTCTCGGAACTCATCTTTGACTTGTGATCTGGGCTCTGGAAGTAGGTATTTCAATTTGGGGAACAAGACTTTGTTGCCGTAGTCAAAAGTTGGCTGGAATGGGATGCGTAATACCATTCCCAGTTCCAACACTTCCAGATGGCGACAGTTGCAACCAATGGCCTCAATCGTTTGCCATGCAAAGCTCTTTGGCTGCATATCTTGCCACAGGCCCTGGATCTTGAAGACTCGCAACTGCGGTAGGCTTTCCGAAATGCTGATCGCAAAGCCTCCGTTGTACTCGTCAAATGTGTCAGATGCCTTGATCTCCAGTTCTTCTAACTTTGTCAGGGAACTACAGGCATCTGACACTTCTCTGAATGAAAATGCGTTTGAACCCTGGTGGATGCTAAACCTCAGACAGCTCAAATCTGGGCAATGTTTTGCAATTGATGAAACAATGCCCGTAGCATCCTCGCCTTCCGGGCTGCAAAAGGTGAACCTCAGGCTCTCCATTCTAGGTAGAAACCGAGTCAAATAGAACAAATCATCTTTGGTGTGCACTTCACACTGCAACTGTTTGATGTTGCCCACACTCCCCGCTTCAATGGAGCGTAGAACCGAGTGTGGTTCAATCTTTCCTATAGATAATATCTGTAGCGTGTTGCTGTCCAATAGGGGCCGCAGAACTTGCCGGTCAATGCTGTAGTTACTTTCCTCGCCGCCGTTTTGCAAGAGTATCCACAGCTTCACCAATGGAAGCTGGGTCAACGCTCGTATGAAGGTCGCTTTATCAAACTCAAAGGGGATCGTCCCGGAAATTCGTAGCTCTTCCAAACATGGCGAATTGGTCATTAGGCACTCTAGAAACTCGTTATTTAAACCGTCATCTCTGCCTCCTCGGCATATTATCGTTAGCTTTTTGACACTCTTGGTGAAAAATAAGCACAGATCAAAGAACAGCACATCGTTTGTTAGCATTGACAGCTTGCGAACTTGGTCGAACGTCACGCCATATTTTTGAACAAGTGACACGGCGCGTGGATAGACATATAGATTCTTCACCTTGTCCGCATAATACTGTCGACGTTTGATCATAGGTAGCACGTTCATCCCGGCTCCATCCTGCCAAAGTACTGGTGCAGCCTGTTCAAACCACATGCGGTTCACAAGCATGCAGCTATAAAGAGCACGACGATTCTCCTTGTAGTCTGGGAATTTTGTCCTAGTATTTCGAAAATTCGACACGACCTTCGCCACAATTTCTGCTGGTATATAGAGCATGGTTGTCGCAGGAAAATAGTGACGGTGATGGTGATGATGAATTCCGGCAGAGCCCTCGGAGGCTTGAGAATTCGGGATCTCGGACCAGGTCTGAGATGCAACAAAAATAAATTAAAAACTACAGTCAACTACTGCCTTTGCTATGTGTCGTGGACTCAGTTGCTTCTCCAGTTACCACTTCTGGAGAAGCTTTCTTATCCGTGGGGTCATGACCCAAGACCTCTCGTAAGTTGTCATCTTGTGCAATTGGTGGGCCAACAAAGCTCTTTCTACCCCGAACTGCGTACCAGAACACGCTGACTGCGACAAATCCAACTGATACAACGCTGGCGTAGTTCATTGTGGAAGCATTCAGGCCATCCAAGCTGACAGGCATACAGAAAATTACAACCGCAAAGGCAATCCAGATGAGGGTGGAAATGTTGATGATCATGCCGAATCTACCAAGCGAGAATGGGGCATTTCTAACCATTTTCCGTCCTCGAAGAACCGAAATTAAGATTGGCACGCCATAGGAAACAGAAAGACAAATTGTTCCAGCACCAGTGAAACTGTTGAATGCAGCACTAGAACCAAAATAGATTGCTCCCAGTGCGCTCTCCACGAGGAATGGCAATGTCAGTCCCCACAGCGGCAAATTCAATCTTGTATTAACCCTCTTCCACAACCTAGAGCCGGGAATTGCGCCATCTCTAGCGAAAGCATAAGTACATCTACTCGAGGCCGTGAGTGCGCCCACACCAGCGAAGAGCCAGATCCCCAGGATCAGGAATAACAAACCAAAACCACCGCCTGATGATCCTGTGACAGTTTTAAACAATAGCCCAATTGGCTGACCACTGGCCACATTGAGCAGCATTTGGATATCAGGAAGTACAAACAAGATAGGAATCAAATACAAAAGCCCGGTGAGCCCTGCAGCTGCGACTGATAGCACGATTGCTTTGGGAACCTCACGCTCAGGATTCTGGACTTCTTCACACATCGATGCCACCATACCATAGCCTGTCAGGGTATATGCTGCCTGCAATAACCCGACAAAGAATGCCCACCCTGATGGCCAGCCTGAAGCAGAAGCATCATAGTGTGCGAACACATACTTCCCACTGTTTCTGGTATCTGCCATCGCTAGTAAAGTAACCAGCAAGACAACAATGGATATCCCCGTCCAATAAATACAAACCTTGTTGATCAAGTCCAGGTATTTGCTTCCAAATACGTTAATTAAATAAGTGATGAGCATCGTGCCCCAAAACATTAGTACTGTCTGCCAGGGAGTGGCCACATAAGATTCGTCCCACAGACTGATTGCACTCAGAATCAACTGAGCTCCACCAAAATTAATACTCAACGAGATCAGATAATTTCCAGCTAGCGTTGCATACCCGCAAATCCATGAATTCACTGCAGCGTATTGCGGTGACGATAGTGCTGCACTTACGTAGTAAATCCCGCCTGCCGTTGGATAAACAGAAAAGATCTCTGCCAACGAAGCAGCGATTGCCAATGAAATAATCGAAACAAAAACCCATCCCCATAATACTGTTACCGATTGTCCGTCGGTTAATGTAATATACAACGTAGTGCTAAGACCGTAAGGCACTGCCATAATGGCGAACGATAGCCCCAGAATAGACATCATACTCAGGCTTCGTGGCAATTCTGCCTTGTAACCAAACCTGGCCAACGCATCATCAGCACTGTGCCTGGGAGAGATATTTGGATTGCTCATCTCTGTAGCTTTTAGGGGAGAGAAATTGAGCATGGGGATATCATTGTTGTTTTATAAAGGATGTATCTTGTTGCATCCCTACATGATTGCTAGCAGGTGGGGTTGTCCAGATTGGAGCAGACTATGTGGCATCGGATGAAATAAGTAAATAGCTCATGCTCTCCTGGGCGTGGCACAACTATTTCCAGGGTGCCATTAGTTGTATGCAAGGCGAGCTTATTGATTAGGTCTCAGATGTTTTTCCTATCAATGCACGGCTGCTATGCTCGCATCCATGTCTCCTATCTCTAGATTGCCACAATATTGGCCATCAGCGCACAGTTGTATTTTGACAAGGACCGTTGAGGATCCGTCCAATGGATATGAGGGGTAGACAACCGAGTGATTTTTCTTCGAGCCAGGTGGGTGGTGGACGAACAGGTGCAGAACGGAACTCGCTTCCCCTGATAACGTATCCGGACACACCTCGGTTGCGGGCATGGATCAATTGATGCATGCCAACCACAGTCCTAAATCAAAACAAGACCTAATTCGCTGGTTCGCTGATAAGGTATGGCAAAATATAGAGAAAAGCTATTTAGTTTTGGAGTCACCGTGGCAGTTGCCTAGCTAGGTTTTTAGCGACTGTGACTACGGTTATTATCCCCCCACTAAATGCCGCCCGCTTGAGCTTTACTCGCCACATATTCTATAAGGTTGCATATAGAAAATACTATGAATACCCCACATCGGATAGATGCCCCAGTGAGGGTCCCCAAGGGCAAAGGGATACATATGGAACCTGTGCCCATGGGAAGTGCGGCTTACCACAGGGATTCCGTCATCCGGCTGGAATATGCGGAAATTGACATCCATCCAAGCCTGTTGGTTGCAAGTAAGAATACCCGCTCTTAGTAAAGTGGAGATCCCATGCAGCTCTGTAATGGTCCTTAACCAGTTGAAGGGCACGAGCAATTCTGCATTCCAGGTGTCTCGATACTGGCTTGCAGACCTGTTTAATTACCCAACAAATGCCCATGCAGGAAATAGCACTTAATAGGCTGATAATGTATCAGTAGTAGTATTGGAACACACCTTGTATATTCAACTGTCAACAGCGGGTCTCTATTGAATGACAGCACTGATGGTACGACATATATTGTTACGGGCCCTATTTATATAACTCAATTACTTTACTTGATTCCAAAATCTTTTTGAGATCGTCAGCACTTGGCAATGTAGGTGGGTTATTCCATTCTTTGGCTGCATTCGAGTTGCTTGGGGCTGCCAGAGCAGCACAGGCCAGCACAGTCTCTTGACCAGCAGGGATTTCTGCTGACAATTGAGGCACCTGACATCGAGAGAACATCAAATTACAGTTTGATTGTGGCACACTCTTTCGGATTTTCTGTTCGGACAAAGCAATGATACCAGAGATGTCTTCCTCAGACTCTAGAAGCAGTTTATCACCAGTTTCGGTAGTTTTTTCAGCATTATTGGTGGCAATTGGTACCGAGAACCCGCCTTCAATGGTAGTCACATCTCTCTTACTGTTAATTACGTGAACCCGGATATGCCAGGCCCCTTTGGCGATCAAATAGGTTTGCACTTCAACATCATTGAATGGGTACCATTTTGAATACAGGGCAGGTGTCTCTTCGCAAATACGGGCTTCTTCACAGTCTTCTCGCACCCGCCAATGTCTTCCATTGTCGCTGAAAGCTATCATGGAGTCGAATCCTCCCTTCTCAATCAACAGTGGTTCGCCTTCAACATTGAACGCATAACGCGTGGAGTATGCAAACTTGCAATACTTTTCTGGTGAATGACGCTGACCGGGATGTACTGGTCCAGATACCAATAGAGTGGTATTCTCTGGGGTTGTGTGAGACGCGATCATGCCAATCACCTTATTTGGCTGGACAGCAGGTCTCTTGGGCATTGGCAGTTCCTCGGATGCCCAGAATGGATGGCTTTCAGGTAGGGCCAATGGAATAAAAGCTTTCATTGCCCAATATGGTGAATTTGCTGAATTGTACGCTTCGGACATGAACTGGTTCGGGTACCCATATCCAACAGATAGGACTCCATCATCCAATCGCGACACTGGCTTATCGGCCCACCATCTTAAATGTCGCAAGTACAGTCCCTTAAGGACACCCCATGGTAAGGCTTCTTGATCAGCATATGCAAATGCAGCCCATAAACTGCCACAGGCAAATCTATATGTCAATGATCTACCATAAGGCACAGCTGCACCCGTTTCATCGAACCAGTGAATGAAATCATTCACAAACAACTTGGCCCGTTCAATATATCGCTTGGATCTTTCCTGATCTGGATATCGCTTTGCGTAAATCAGGCCGTAAAAATGGAACGCAAACGCATTGTAGTATTCAATTTTCTTTGTACCTTGCGAGGCACCATCCCTGTACCAGCCATCTGCAATGTAAAAGTCGTCTAGTTCCTTGAGATATTGTTCGTGCTGTTGCTTGTCAAACTCAATGCCCACAGTCTCTAGTCCCATATCCAATAAAATTCGGAAAAACTTCCAGTTGTTGTCTGCAAATTCATGATTTCTACCGTTGACAGCGAATGCTTCGACATCTCGCTTAGCCTTGTCGCTCAGAGGTTCCCAGATATGTTCTGGTACCAAAGCCAAGGCAAAGCCCAGAGCAGCCAGCTCGACCTGTTGTTGATTCACGTTCCCGATTTTACCCCAGTAGGCAGCATGATCTGGATCACAACCATTAGTTAGGCCCTCTCTGTACAAATCCCAGTGATCAAACTTTCCACCCCCATAAACCAACGGCACAATTCCCCATAAAGGTCTTGCAAATCCCTCGAAATGGATTGCTGAATAGGGAAAATGTGCACCCGTTGCATCGAACTTGATGGCTGCTCCATCGGATGCGAACCCTTTGATCATCGGGTTAAATAAGTCATTAACGGCCTTGGCAACATCGTCTCTTGTCTTGAAGGAGTTTCCTGATAAAGGCGAAAAACGATCTGCTGTTAACGGAGGGTGAACGACGTTCATTTTGTTATCTAATTCAAAACACACAACGACTTGAAAATGTGCGGGGTGTTAGTGTTTTATATTTGTACATTAATGTGGGGGCACAGGGGGTGCGGAGAGGGCGGCGCATTGTTCCGCCATCTGTCCAACATCCCATGTTACAACGGGCATCGAGTCGAATGTGTCCTTTTGGGTAAATAAAAACCGGTACAATTTATTACATTTACATATTTTGCCGGTATGGGGTTTATAAGGGCCCTGCCCAAGCGCCATTTTGAATTACAAGGCTACGGGCCGTTACTCCGCATTCAGCCGCATTCAGCCGCACCGATAAAACATAGATCCGAAACTCTGGAGTCCGAGATTGTGGCTGTTTTACCGATAACCATGCTTGGAAATGTGACAACAAGATAAAATAAATTATAAAATATAACATACTACTATATAGCTGGATCAGTACTTGATTGGATGGTTATAAATTGGAACGTCACTCGTATGGCTAACATTCAGTATTGCTTTCTTCTTTTTCGAATTTGTTTCAAACCAGGCACTTTCATCGCTGGCCCCTATTCCCCTGGCTCTCAAAGCTTCAACTTGCAAACTTGATAACCCCCATGGGTCCCTTGGCAACCAGATAACAGGGTCCGGTAGTCTGATTGAAGGGTGGCAGAAAGCCTGTGATTCTTCTTCGACAGAAATAGGAGGGGGAGGCTCATGGAATGTTGAGGGTAGGAAGTCTCTGGCTAGAACTGCAGGGGTCAAGTACTGATGCGGCTTGAAATATCGCGTGAAAATAGATAATCCAGTACCGACACCAGCAAATGGTTTGTTAACATTGCCCTTCTCCAGATCTGATTGCACCGCAGTTGTAGTTCGGTCTATTTCCAATGACTCGTTCGTTTGCAGGAGACTTTTTTCAGTTGAAGTGACACCAGCCGCTGAGGTAGAAGCAATGGGTTCGAGGTTCTGTGCTGTACCGGAATGATCAACTGTGGATTCGCCGACTCTATTTGAGGTATCAGCGGCTCTAAGCAGATCTTGAGGTAGACATTCTCGCAATGGTGCAAATGCTACTTGCATGTTATAGTGTACAAAGATTGTAACACCAAACATAAGACCCTCCAAAGCTAAAGGACCCCAAGCTTTTGAGACTGCATATAGACCAAGCAAGCAAATTTGAGCTAAGTACAACCCGACAAAGGTCTGGTAAATCGCCCTAGGGTAATAAATACCTCTCCCATCCGTAGGTAGAGTAATAAACATCAGGTTGTGCAAGTATCCGAAGTATATAAGTGCGAAGGCCAAGCCTGCAAATACCAACACAATTGGAGAAATCAATGAATAACTTACTGCAATTACAACCAAGTTGGTATAAACAGGGAAAATAAATCCCCAGCCCACGCCCTCCAATACATTCCATCTATTCCATATCTTTCTGGGGGTTGTGTCCAGAATTGCGCGGAGGACATGAAAGAGCATCAACGTTGTAATCTGCAAAAACATAGCCCCACATACACTTGGCCCTTGCAATAGAAAGTAAGAAATATAAAAGTTTGAAGCTTTTGGCAGGTTTGAAGAGAGCAAATCCAGTGCCTTGGGTGGTTGTTGAATAACCTTGGTCACCACCGACACTGCAGCTGAGAACACTGTGGTAATCAAAAACACCTGGATAACTTGGAATGCAAAGAACGAGTTTTGAATGTAATACTGAATCAGAGTCTCGGTAGGTCTACCTGAAATAATTGTCAATATTCGAATGATGGCAGGAAGCAGACTCATCATGCCCGCCAGTAACAGGGAAGGCAGCAATGAAGTGATAATTCCAAGGATAACATCGGGAAGATGATTGATAAATCGCAGAAAATGGATCTTATCTGTTAAGCTGTTGACATTGGACAGAGTACCAATGAAAGCCACTGGAATGGCCCAAAAAATACACAAGGCAACTATGGCCCCCATTGCCCCAGCAGATCGAAACAGACGTTCCCACCAAAATAGCCTCAAATTTGGCCAAAATATGTCATCTGGTCTCACTCCAATGTATTTTGGACACAGTTGCAGCGCTTGATGATGAGCTAATGCATGAAAGGCTGTCTCTGCTTGTAGTTGAGTATTGAATGTGACAAACGCCGAGTTCAAAGGTGCAAAGTTCTCGGGAGCTTGCTGCATTTCTCGAATCTCGTGGTTGATTTCTTCAATTTTTTCAGATGAGTAATCGATAGTATCAACCTTTTTACCGATAACGGGTTTTAGTCTGTGCTTTGGCCTTTTATTTTGTGGAACATATTCGTCGATATTCTGTCCTTCAATTTGATTTTTACCTTTTCGCTCACTTTTCAATCGGTTCTTGAAAGCCTTTCGTATCAATGTTGTTTCTGCCGCCTCAATTTTTGAAGCTAGAGCTTCCCTTTCGCTAACCTTGTCGCTAAGTTTACTGTAATTGCGGTTAATCCAGACATGTTTGACACCCTCAAACAGTGAAGAAATTGATTCTGGAGTCAAATAATCGCTAGGGACTGTACCAATTAAGATAGATCTTGATGAGACAAGGTTAGAGTAAAACGGCGAAGTGAGCACAGCTTGGCGAACTCCCACGTAATAACACAGCTCTCGATAGAGTGTGAAGATAACAAAGCCAAAGAATACCCAAGATAATAGAGCATGCGCATAATATCGGTTTTGGTTTTTGACATTTCCGAATGTTAACAGATCAAATCCAGTTAGATTATTACCACCCGTACCGTTAATGACCAGCAATATCGGATATAGAACCACCACCCCAGCTGCACATATAATTATAGCAATCCTCAGATACCTCAAGAAAAAGTATCCATCCAGCCCGGCGTCCCTCAAGATTTCCGAATCCTTTCTTGTAAGCAGGTCGATTATCCAGGAATATACCCCTGTCCTTAAGGGCCTTGGGCGATCTGTTTCGTTTATTGTGGCGGCTCCCGCTCTGGGCTGATAAATTCGTATCTGCTTGGGTCGTAAATAAATGAACGCAGCCAACGAGATTGCAAATACAGATCCGTTAAAGACAAGTGCCGTAACAATTGAAGAAGTAGATGGATTCAATACTTCCTCCACTTTATTTGCTACTGTTGTGGAGTTAACCATCCTGGGAACAATAGTTATAGATTTCTTGTGACTTCATGAAAACGCCGAAAGGTTCATATATATATTTGAATTGACAGCTCATTGCGTCACTCCCTGGATGGAATGGGTTATGGGTCAATCCGTACCTGCACAATTTCCCGAGAAATATCTTAGCGTGGATCATGCTTGATGTCTTTAAGAAGCAACCCAGGATATTTGCCGGAATTTGAACAGGGGAGCCGTCTCTGATGAGGGCTGTAAAATTCCGGCCCTTAAAAGTCGTCAGATAAACAGCCACGCGCCCTCAGCCTCTTGCCCAACTTTATATTGAAAAGGTCCAGCTTTGGGATGGACCGGTATTTGTAGAAGCTAATAATATCCAATGATCATCCCCTGTAATGCAATAGAACATCTTCCTCAACAGTGGAAACATTGAAAATCAGGGGGAGGAGGGAGGACATTTTTAGCCCCGCGCGGTCCGCCCCTGGTCGACATTTCTGCCTGGGCTTAGCTATGTCTGGTGTAATAAAAGACTGTACAGCCATCTTGAACCGATGACCTCTTCTTCTTTTAAGGAAAGAAGCAAAAGTAGTCATAAAGCAATTCCGGCCCAAAATATCAGACCATACTTGGACATTCTCACCTGCATTTTTTAAATTGCAGTATCGTCAAGCACAGACTTTGATCAAAAAGTCAACAAACAATGCTGTCGCATGGGCCCTGCATCTACCGAGCTTCAGTTGAAAAGGGTGTGCGGCTAGTGGGACTGCTAGTCGGACGGTAACTGCCACATGGATTGCGTTTCAGTGATTACAACCAATTCCGACCCAGAATCAAACTTTACCCCGGTTGCCCGTGGCTTTGACCAGCATGTATTGATATGGCTTACAATTATTAGGCCATCTACCTTCCGTTAAATTGGAGCTGTGACTTTGTTTAACTTATAGGCAATACCCATAGTCTCTGCATGAATTCATTGGCCCATCTCTTCCAGTGTGTGCTTGGTAATGGGCCAAACTGGGCTCCTTTATAAACCGACACGGAACGAGATTTCGTGACATAGTAAAATATGGGCATACTAAGGATAGATGCGAGCCAGTGATACAACCTAACTGCAGCATCATCACACACAATGTCCTTCATTCGTTGAGATACCAACTGCCCCCATCCAATACATTGCGCTATTTATCATATATAATATATCGATTGAAACTCTTTCCAAAGCCCTGTGATGTTTGTGGATACAATCTATTCTCTATTGTAGATGATTACTGTTATGAGATAGATTTATAGTTAGTTTTCTATTTTTGATGGTGTTTTAGAACCGTGGGACTGGGGTAACATTTGCCCTCCAGGGCTAGAAGCAGTGAGAAGGGACAGTTCTTAGCTAGGATATTTTATTTTATACGTGAATGTGATGACTTAACCCTTGCTCAAAAGCATGAGGAAAATATATGGCCATATATGTTTGTTAGTGATGCATGAATACTTCTTTTAGAACTCTGGAAAGTTAATTGTGATGCTGGTGGGTTTCGTTAATATTCACTTATAAACAATCACGATGGTTGATAAACGATGTGCGACAATAGTTTGTTTCCTTGTTTTCCAAGACGCTTCCCACCCATTGAATGTGAAATACAACTAGAAACTATCTTTCTACCTGTTACATCGATGCCATGATCAGCCTTGAGTGAGAAACCAAACCATCACCATTTGCTGTCATTTCAGACCACAATTGCTAGCGACGCTTTCAGATATTGCAAGTAGTAATATACTCTCTTCAGATCCAGCTTTCTTTTCAGTTTGTTGATGTATGCTGAACTACTTTGCCGTAGGTGAAGTTAGCGCGTTGTGGGATCTTTGCATTTACTTATTGTCATGGCAGGGCCAGACATCTGCATGCAACTTTAGCCCACAGTACAACATGTTTTTTGTCTCCAGAATATCACTGGTGTCCTTCTTCTGATCAATGAGGTACTCAATCGATCTCAACCTCCAGATGATACCGTGATATACCCATATCTGTCATCTCAACGCAGTTGCAAAGTATCCTTGACCTTTTTGCCAACAAGTCATAATTGTTTGCCAACAATATGTCATCCACATTGTAACATTTTGCTTTTGTTCGCACTTAAAACATAATCCAATATGCTTCAAAAATCCGTCCATTCTATTGTACCAACATCTTGGAGCTTGTTTCAATGCATACAAGCTCTTTCGTATTCTGCGTACCAATTTCCCGTTCTTTGCGCTCAAAATATGGGGGTTGCTCAAATACTGATGGAACATCCATCTGGTGAATGTCCATGTTCAGCTTAGCAGCTAGAGCAATGAACAATCTAACAGTCGCTGGCCGTATCACTGATGCATACCCTTCTTTGAAATCCATATCATTAGCCAGACTAAATCCCTGAGCAACTAATCTTGCCTGTTCTTCTCAACCTCTCTGATGGCTTTGAATTTTATCGTCAACACCCAGCTAGAGCCAATTGATTTTCGGTCTTTCGGTAGAGTGACCAGTGACCACGCGTATATTCTTTAGTTCGATCGTTGCAACAGGCATCCATATGTCGCTGTTCAGCCGTTATCACTTCATCTTGCACAGACAGAAGAGCTTTAAAACCCAAAGTTTGACTTGCAAATTGATTTTCTTCCGATCATTGAGTTATCAGTTATCTACCCAACATAGTCAAGATAGAAGGCAAACACATCAATACCACGGTCAGTATTGTTAAGAATCAGAAGAATAAACATCACGCAAAAAATCAGGAGTGTTTTTGCAACAATTCTGGCGTGCGCGGTGATCAATCTGGGAGTAGAGAAATGGGTTCTTCCACTCCGCCTCTCCTCAGCCCTCTAGCCTTGCTCCAGCCACTGCAGCCGCTCCAACCGCTGTTCGCCTGTCTCCCGACCCACCTTTCTGTAGGTTCCTTACACCAGACAGATGGCTTACGCACGGCCAGGATGATGTAATACCATTATCTGGCAGTGTTTCAGCCACAAGCTGCCACCAACGGTTGTCCCTTGCACTTATATATCATCGTCTCCAGCACCATCCGCCAAAACTTTTATCATCACCAACCAACCCGAAGCTCAGCTCAGTGATAGCATAACATCCTCATCTTATCTTCCTTTCTATATCTAGACTTCCAAACACATGCCTCTTTTCTCTTCATCGTCAAAATCGACGGCCCCCAAGCCAGGCAATGACTCGTACTCCGACCCGCCACCACAATACAGCGTAGCCGAATCACACTACGACGGCAGCAGCTCCCAGGACTTTAGCGTCTTCGTCCCCACAGCCACACTCCAGGTCCAGGCCATTGGGTATGATGTGAACCAGGCGCTTACTGGCAGAACGCTGGAGAACATCTCCGTCTTTCGTTCAGGGTCCTTGAGCGCTGAGTACACATCTATCCGGCTTAAGAAGAACTCCAACTCGTGCGCACTCGCCAGGGTCTCTGACCAGGCCACTCTGATGTCCACCATCTACCGTTTCGGGCCAGGGAGGCACCCCCGGATGCGCATTTTGGATCCCAATTCCAAAATTTCCATTGAAGATGCCATACAAAACGAAAATGTTCGTGGGGAACTGATCGAGGTGAAGAGCCGCTCAATGGTCTCGAGAGCGCAGGTCTTCGACACATCGCTCGGGAAGTTCATTTGGCGCTACGGCAACAAAGATGAGCTAGCGGCTTGCAATGCTGACTCTCTCCTCATCATGGAACGCATGGACCGCATTTCATTGCCTGACGGCAAGAAAAGTAAGAGCGGGGCCACCGTTGCACGCCTAATTCGCAATGACCAGTTCCGCACCCCTGGCTCCAAGAAGTACTCAGGTGGCAATGGGGGCCGTTTGTTCATCGATCTGCGCATGTGGACCGACGACAAGCATACTATCCCCCAGCGCGTAGAGGCATTCGCTGTGGCGAGTTCCATCTTGATGTTGAAGAGAGAGGCGGATCGTTTCATCGATAATCACATCGCCGCGGTGGTATAAGCATGGCAGATGCGGTGACTGTGTGCAACAGCTCATGTTGGCACGGTAACAACCCACTGCAATGATCTGACTACAGGTCCTCGAGGCTGTATTCATGCACACCCACAGAAGATTCTCCGAGGTGCTACATACAACGCCTAAATCACATCCTTTTTGCGGTCTTGAGCTACATTTAAGATGCCATTCTAATCTCTGGAAACTGAACTGTACGTATCTAATATAATCTTAGTAAAAAGCAAGAATATAGGTAATGTAATGAGCGACCAAAGGTCGTAGAATTTTCAACTTTTTCAACTTTTCGCCCAGTTCGACTGCTCGTGCTGATGGCTAGATGCGATTGAGATTGAACGCTGGGCGAGTCGGTTCATGAACACAGGGAGCCTTGAATGGAGTGAACTACTTCTGGTGAGAACCGTTGTACGCAAACCGAGCCGTTCCTAGGGACTCGTCCAATCTGGATATGTCGTCTTTGCAGTACACACGGACTGTCTATGATACGATTTGTGTCTCTCCATTCTGGCCATCTCAGCGGGCCATCGCCAGAAGTCAACAGGTGATGTTGATTGGACACGAAGCTTTTCTTCGAGGAACTCCATGCAGTCTACAAGCAAGCTCATCGATCCCGAAGCCCAAGAGAATACCATTCCAGCCACAATCAGCCACCACCATCCCGCCCATCGCTTCGGTGCTCGGATCGGACCCCAACGCGTCGGCTGTTTCAGCGTGTCCACAATGCAAATACCAGCATGGATGGGAACGATGTGGGAATCAAATGTGTCAGGTCAGCGATTTTTCACACAGGGACATCATCAAGAATATTTCGGGGTACAGCCGAATGAGGCAGCGTCAGCGCACGTAGAACATGACAGTGCAAGCGAAGAACATTCTTCATTAGCGAACGGCTTGCTGATGAATATCGGTAATCTTAGACCGGAAATCAATGGCTCATCTGTAAACTCCAGCTCTTCATCCAGTCAGCAGGATGCCGGTTGGTTGGAAATAACTGATTGGACTGAAAGGCTGAGTGGTTTTGATTGCAGCGAATTCGGGGCAGTGATAGCTAAACCAAGACCCTATTGGTGGTGAAATTTGGACAGGAGTTGAAAAGATGGTTGATAAATGTAACAAGAATTTGGTAAATATGAAGCGCAAAGTTGCCATCCTCTGTAGGCTCCAGGATATATCGAAGACTAACCTTGCAGATACGCCATTTGCTCCTTACAATGATATCGAAATATTTGAAAAGTACCTTAAACAATGGTGTCAAACAATCATTTTTTTCTACAATTGTGAACGCTGTAACCGAGCACCTAATTACACACTTAGCCTTGGCCAACAAATTGCCTGGCATGAAGTCAAACGACATGCTATGTAACCGTGTGTAAACTCTGAGGATGAAACCGACTTGAACAATCTCCAGAATGCTTGTTTGGAGTTTGCAATAGCTTTGTTAAACAACAAAACTGTTTCAGGGGATTACTATGACTGCGCCATGGTGGTAGTTCTTGCAGTGCTTGGTGCTGATCCACTGCAACAATGGAAGCCGCCTCAGGTTTATTTGCGTGTATTGGCTGGATGCACGAAAATTGGAAGAATGATGGTACTAAAACATGCCATGATACACTCGAATATGCACGACCCCAAAAAGTATCCGATCAAAATGGTCAAGAATGCTGTGCATGGTTACATGGTTGAAGGGAACGGTACGTTTATGGAATGGATAATGATGCTTACGAAGTATGGTAAAAACATTATATTGAATCGGGCCAAAGAAAGGACGCGTCCAATGGATCGGTGAAAAGTTATTGTATAACGACCTAATGTTTGATCTGAGTGATTTTGGAGGAATGGTATACGAGCTACGAGGACGTGCGCGGACAAGACTCAACTGGCTATTGTTTGATCACAAGGCTCCAAAAATACCGTGGGAAAAGCTGGTAGACAACCATAAGAACGCTGCGAAATATTTTAACTTTGCACAGGATGCCAGGAACAACCGTGACGGCAGAAACGGCCGATCAATTAGAATGAAGCATTGGGGATACGATTGGTTGAGGTCCCAAATTTCCCAGAGTACAAAAACTAGTGCTAAAATCGACAAAGATGATTTTGCAGATATTTATATTAAGAAAGTTGACGAATTCAAAATCTGGTTGTTACTACTAACGCATATCATTGGTGGTCCGCCAGCAACAAATACTGAGATCTTAAACTTGCGACATACCAATGATGTTCATGGGCAACATCGAAATGTTTTCATTGAAGACGGCTTAGTTATGTTTGATGTTAATTATCACAAACAGTACAACCATCATGCAAGTACTAAAGACATTCCACGGTATTTGCCAAGAGAAGCTGGAGAGTTGGTAGTGTGGTATCTATGGTTAGTACTGCCATTTCACGAAGCCTTGACTGTACAAGTCAGGAAAATTAAGTACAAGAGAGAGACACACAAGTGGGAATCTTGGGGAACCGAGCACATGGAAATGTTCTTTAAACAAGTTAGTACTGAACATCTGGGATGTGGTTTGAATATCAGCTTGTACCGTCAAATTGTGGCAACTATCAGTCTAAATGTTTTGGGCACCAACAACGCATTCAAAAGCTCAGACAGCGAAAATGATGCCGAAGAAGAATTCGATACAGGTTTACATACAGGAGATGCAACCCCCGTTAATGAACGGGAGTATAGAAAATTGAAAATGGAAATGCAGACTTATAAGGAGCATAAAAGAAGAGCTAGCACTGCGCGGCATCGATTCTTATTTCCTGATTTGAGCGATGTGTAACTGGTATTTCGTTTGTTTTTTTCTTTTAACCGCATAATTCTAGCTAGCTACTAAGCAGAGTCTTCAGAATGCAAACCAATCTGGATTCTCTTGTGATACCACTGCGATGTGAACAAATATCATAGTCCGATAATCGCTGATTCTCAAATGCCACCATAAATTAGGCTGATACAGTAGTCCTATGTGACGTACGTATACGCTTGTCCTGAACAACGTAGTTGTCTTAACAAGCTAAGTTATTTTCATCAGTGATCTGCAGTATGTACGACGGAGTTTGCCTGTAACATGGAGTCAGGAATATCATCATCGTAAACAGAACTGAAAAGTCTTAACTTAGTTAAAATAGCAAGCAAAATACTGTTACTACACCAAGTATTTGTGTACTCGTGTTGTCTCTTGTACTAATTAATATCTTCGTATTACTTTAGACCAGTGTCCATTTGGAAACAAATTCTCATAAAATTGACAGAGCGAACGAATTGCCTAATACAGATTACTAGATGCATAATAAAAAGTACCGTTCCCTATATGCACCAAACATACCGTATTAATTCATGTCGCTTGACCAGAATCGGGCACGAATAACCCCTCAAAATCTAATTTCTTTTTGTGATCGACAATGGACCATCCAAACAATCAAAGTAATACGATCCGTGGGGAGGGGGATAATCTCTGCCGTACAAGTTGCAAACATTTCGCTAGGAAGGTGAGGTGGCCCACCTAAATGCCTAGAACCCCAATAATCGGCCTGAGTTGAGGCGACGAATAGTAGATAAGTTGGTTAAAATTTTATATCAGGATCGGCTCTGTCCGAGTTTATTTTCTTACTACATAATACAGCGCCACACACATTGCGGCTGACCGATGCTACTTAGCACACTAAGTATACATACTACAAACCGCCTGGCCAATCTGATTATCCACGACAACTATTTATGGCTCCAATATGGACCTAGTAATAGATTCCATCTGATCAGCTCTTCGTACAATCAATTGTAATACGATACCGTATTCGAGCTTTTATACGATATATTGTCATGTGTTAATCGGAAATTGAAAATATCTCTACCGAAAATACTATCCGCATGAGTTCCCGGCTTGCCTATCTGTAATATTCCAATTTGCTCTGGCTACTTCCCATCAACCTCCCGGACTAGTTTCCACGCCTATAAAAGCGGCTATGGAGCCAATCTGCAATCACTTTCTTCATACTAAAAATGAAAATTTTTCCAATGGTTCTTATTGGCAACCGCTAGCTAAGTCCTTAGAACAAGTCGAGAAAGCAGAACATATTATTCAGATGACAATTGCATGAATGAAATTCGTACGGATGACGATTTTGTGTTTGAAGGCTGTAACGTGATAGATGGGGCACTTGCTTTTACAATCAATGTGCCGGGTAGCGACCATATGCAGAGCGCAACCATGTTCTACTCTGAGGAGACATGCGGCGTGAGCCATGCCAGTGGTTACATATCAATGAACAACTGTGAGTTGATGCATGACAAAGCAAAATCAATGTTAGAAGAACAACTACCTCCTCCAAATGGGTAGGATCCGTGACAGTAGTGGCACATCAAAGTGTCTCCCACAATTCACAATTGAGATATTTTCCCAGACACTCTGTTTATTTGTGAAAGAGGCAAATAACAACAGCCACAAGAACGCAAAAGTATATTATGCTAGATATTTTCAGAATCAAGAATAGCAATAAATAACTCCTTATTAAAATGTTCCAGCAGCAGGAAATAGTAGCGTGTAATGCTGTCAGTATTACATACCAGACGTATATTCTTGCCTCATGATATCCCAAAGCAAGCGATCTTCTACACATGATTCTGTGCAATCAACAGTATCGTGTTACAATCAAAATATGGTAGAACGCTGTTATTTGATCCAGGATTATGGGCCATCTAGAGGGAAGCACGACCCGCACAAGTCCAGTCCCAAGTAAACCTTAGACGATCTATGGGAATTGTAATTGATAAAAGAGAAAAAGATATCGAGTTCCCAGACATGGAGCATGTTGTACAGTATTTGGTTTTGCGAGGAGACGTGTTTGAAGAACTTGTATCCGCTTTGTCCATTTGCTTGTACCAATATTAGAGTCATGGCAACATTCATTGTTTATACATACACTGGAGGAAAATGGAAACTATGGAAAACAAAAATTTCAAAAGCTACGGCGAATCCAATAATCGGTTCGACGTAATGCCACGCTATGAATGTTGAGAATCGGAGATGATCGGATCAGATCAGCCACAGGTCACCAGCCACACAACTGACTGACAGT
>PPJI03000050.1:0-114381 GCA_003707485.3 Blastobotrys proliferans
AAAATTTTTAATCAAAAACGGTACTTAACTAATGAAAAACCCGCCCCCCTAGCGTCCCCAAAAAAAAAAAAAAAAACTTGCGCCGCACACTCTACGGAATTCCTACTATTACCAAAGTACCCTTGGTGTGTGTTCTTTGAAAGCATTGCTTATTTTAGATCTGCTGCCAAGATAGTGAAGCTTTGGAAACAATACAAACGCCTTCGCCCAAGTTGACATCTTCGTCGGAAATATCGGTAAAAAAACTCGGCTGGGTCTGTACTGAGATGTTCCAGATGTCGACACCTTAATCCCAGTTTTCTCAGGGTCGCAAAGGAAATTTTATCCTCACAACGCATGGATATGCCACTGGCTTGCTCTAGAGTAAACATGAATTGTCAAGTTTGGCAGGTCTTGATCCGCTAAATCCTGCACCATGCCGATGTGCTCCTGGATCAGATCAGAGGCATTGCCAAAAACAATCCTCGAAATATGGATAGCTTCAATATTGGGACACCCTGCTGCAATATGTCCGAAGGTTAAGTATACTGGTTTCTTCCGTTCCATTAATATCTGAAATTGCAAGATTTTAATGGTTTGAAGACTTGAACTAGCGATTCTTCTCCCCAGAGGGAAGGCTTTTCTCCTGTTCACAAGCTCTAGCCAAAGGGTAGTCAAGTTCGTGGCAAGGGGTAGAACTAGCTGCAAGCATTGCGCTTCGTTAGTGTTTATTTTCAGGGACTCGAGTCCTGACAAGCACTCCTCTGTGCCTGATAATCCGAGACAACTCGAACCTTCGAGCAATGGTATTCTGTGCAAGCCAAGATGACGAAGACTTTTCTGTAAAGCTAACTCCAGACACCGCTGATCCGAAAGATAGTTGTGAGGCGGCTTGCCAATATTAATGCAATCAATCGCTGATTCTTTAATAAAATCTTCTACAGATTTCTTGCTGGGTTGGATTGTCAGGTCACATCCAACGGTCGCGTAATCAAACCTTGAAAGTTTGGGCAATTTCGTGTCAGTTTTTCCAGAGCAGGTACAAAAAAATAAAACGAACACCTGTGTGAGCTCTCTCTAAAAAAACATGTCGGTATTCAGACTAATATGACAGTATGTATCCAATTTATTCAATGCAGAGAAGATGGTTGAAGATTTGTGTAACCATTCGGGCACTCCCCTTTCCGCAATATACAATTCGTCTATTTTGCCAGCATAAAACTATGCTCGAGCTTCTCCATAATGAGCGTATATACTATCGAGACGCTCCAACCCAAATATCTTCTTCCAGATGAGAGATGTTGCTGTATCAAACCAACATCTGCTCACAAGCGCGGATTGGGCCAAGATGTTGCAATCGGGAAGTCGCTACCTCCATCTAACGATTGGATCCTATTATCCATCCTAGGCGGAAACGACGATTCATCATTATTATGTATCACAATACTAAATATTTTGTCTAACACCGAAACTGGAAGTCTATTCATTATTATTATTTGCTAGTTGTGTTTGTGTTGTCCGATCTTTTGGGACTGAAACAAGATACGAGCCGCATCTCCCCCTTTTTCCGAAACAACGTCTTCTTTTTGTCAAAAAAAAACAAGCAAAAAGAACGGTAGCGCAAGAAAAATCTATTAGTTGGCATTACTACGTTACTATGCATAAAATTAGCTAACACGAACCTCAGAATCGCTAAAGCTCCCCGCTAGCGATGCTACAAATCCACACCAAAAGATTACAATGACAGAAATCGAAATGGCCTGTAACCTTCTGTTTTTCCGAGGTTCGATTGGTAGATTACGCGAATGATACAAAACAAACGCACATATTCCCATGATGATCGCCGAGACCATGCCCCACAGATTATAAACGACATTCTGGTATAAAGATGGGAAAATTAAAGTTAGTAATTGGTGAGACAAAACTGCCATGTAACCTCCGTTGATCAAGAAATCAGCAAATCTCAAAATATCTTTTGGCCATAACAAGGTCCTTGCACCGATATATTCAAGCATTGCAAACGAAAGAGCAGGCACTGAAGTTAGAATAGTTGCTATTCTGAAAGTTGTGTGAATCGAATCCAGCCCAATAACAAACGATAATACACTCGAAGAAAACGCGACAACAAATATACTAGCTAAGCCTTTGCCAATGTTATTCAGTTGAATGCATAATACCACACCCCAACACGTTAGTACCATTGGCAGTATAGCATATGGAACCATGCTTAATAGTCGCGTTTCAATATCAGTCATTGAGTGTCTAGTTGGTGTAAAGATTCGAGAAGAATAATTGAGTTGGTAACATTGGAGTGGCCGATTCACTCCTCTATTTGGTTTTTTATTTTTACCAATCAATACAATCTGCAAGTTATTGTGAACCCTTGTATCCCTGTCCAGATCTGAGCGCTGTCGCCTCCTTCCGACCCATGCCAGCCTCACAGCCGATCCATTGTCTGACCTTGCTGTTTTTTGCTTCTTTTTTTAAAAAAAGAAGCAAAAAACAGTGCTACGCTCTGCTTATTGTCGTGTTATGTAATCAGAATCGTGATGGCAAGTTATGAGCCTTAATGATCTGCCCAGTACTTATCCGACAAAATGCTGGCAGGTAATGATCCGAACACGATAATAATTACGCTAAACAGGAACAAATAAAACATTGACATTGAAATAATTGGCAATTTCTCAATGTGACGCTTAGTACTGTTCCTGAGCCTGTATAGCAAGTAAGACACTGCAACGCAAACCAATCGAAACAAGTTTAACATAATACCATCTCTAATTAACACCTTCCATGAGAATTGCTGTTGGGTGGTTGGTTTACTTGCCAATGTCATAAGTGAGATCATGGGCTTAACGATCAGAATTACCAGGTGTGTGGCACCCAATGAGTATGCGAAATCGATAACGTTGCCGCATACGGCAACTATGATTTGCTGTGAATAATGGCTACATAGTATTACCATTATTTTCACATATTCGTCGTAAAATATGGGTATCAGCAGTATTTTGACAATAAACAAAAATGCGTAGTACAAGTTTGTATTTGACTTCGAAGCCATAGAGGGCGTGTTCATAACTATGCCTGCTAGTGATACGAGGAAAACTGCTAGTAACGCCTCCTTCAGCCGGTATCCGTTAATGAATAATGCTAATTCTGTGAAATTAGACAAGATGATGGCGATCACGGGTATTGGTGTAAACCCGTCGATATCAAGAATTGGCATGGCACATCAATACTGCTAGTCAAGAGAGATGAATCTCGCTGTTGCATGGGCTGGAGTAACATTGCTCGAGTTTGAAGACGACCCGTCGCTGTGGGATCAATCGCGCTTTGTTTTAACCGTCGTGGTCGCTTCTCGGATCATTGCGATCGAAACACTCATCAACAGTAAGCACAGCACTACGATCAGATACCAGTTTTCAGTTGGCAGTTCTTCCATGTACCAGAAATGGCAATGGACGCATATGCTTACGAGAGCACTCAGTGCCCCCATGCAGAACAGCAACACGTCGAGTGACGACATCATACTGTTTTTGCTTCTTTTTTAAAAAAGAAGAAAGTCACCCTAGGCGTATGTTCTTCTTTTTTTTAAAAAAAAGAAGCAAAAAAACAGTGTTGCGCCGCCCGCTATGGAAAGTTGAGCCGCACGCATGCGTTCAGTCATATTACGCATAGATGATTGCTGTTGGACCAGCCATTTGGCCCTTCCCCAGGCGTGTCTACTCTCGCCTTGCTTCTGTACCATTATACTGGATTCAGCTTCGGGGGAGCCGGCCGTTGTTGTCGTCTCTGCATTCCTGCAATACAACAAAGTATCCATGATCCAGAAAATTCCACTTGCATGGTATAGAGATAAAGTGATAGTGCCCAAATTACCTTAGGTCTATAGCCATTTGGGCGTGTGATGGTGTGTGACCTTGAATTGCAAGGTCTGTGCCACAGTTAACAATAACGCCAAACGTGCAAAGTACAACCAGGCGGAACCAGATGGAACCTAACTGATGTGTCTACACTGTCTACATAGAGCCAAATCCATCTACGAACTTGTCAGTTAGCCATAATAGGTAGCCTTGCAGGGTTGCGGCTCGGAATCGGAGAGATCTATCACATCCTATATGATCGACATCATAACATATATCCATGTACAATGAGTACATAGTCACACAGTGATTCTGCTGTACATGCAAGTTTGAGCCCCCCCTGCTTTTGTGCATATACACACTTGCACATAAGCATACCGACGTATATATATATATATATATAATATTTGAAGGGCCCCATTATTCTTCATTCTTTAGCATGTCTGAGATCAAATTCATAAGACGGCCATTACACGACTGGTCACGGGTGGATTCATCGTATATAACCAAAAAACTACTGAAGAGTAGCGACATAGGACATGGAAAAAGGGCCAAAATCGATTTCTTTTTTAAAAATTTTGTTCCAACTCGACAGAGACTACAGGATATAGAACAGGATTTCATAAAGTATTGCCAATCGCCCACAAACGACCTCTTGGACTATGTGAAACACCATCCAGAAGCTGAAGATGGTTGGAAACCTTTCAGCTACAGTGAGATACGACGATTACTCGAAAAATATTGCATTTATTATTACTGCCTAGTAATGGAAGATCTGGGACCTTTTGCTAACCCACAACATATCAACCAGCATCTTATATACATTAGAAATGGGATACCGCTTTATTGGGGTATCGATCCTATCCTCTACGAACTACTTCCAACAACATATCAGCATGCAGTGGAAGCTGTCCATACGACTATTGATCAGTTTATCACTTGGCAAACAAACCATGACTTTTGTACCTTCATGAAGGCCAACAAGAACGATTTTGAGGTATCCCTACAGAAACTAGAGGGAGACATGTACATAGCAAACAGCAGGATTCTCCGCATTCTTGCGAAACAAAAATTCAGCATCATGTGGGAATGGCAGTACCATATTCTAAATCACCCACACTCATCGTCGGAGGAACCAGTACGGCTTCTGAAGGATCAACTAGGTCCGTACTATTTTGTACCAACCACAAGGTACAACGCACCGGAGGGGTTGGAAATCTTGAATAAGGAGTTGAATGTATCTCTCCTTGAGCATAAACTGGAGCAATCGAGGCGGCAGATATCAGTCATCAAGGACTCCATTACCAAACTGGGGCGGTTTTCGGCAAAGAGCTGCTTCGATTCGTACCCACATCTGTTTGAATCGGCCGAACATGCATCCACAGTGGCCATTCGCGCCAAACTGGACACGATCAAGCTCTTCAAGATAACCGAAGGAAACCCACTGGATCAGCTCGGTCTCCTGACAAGGATCTTGCAAGGGCTGGCAAAGGTCAAGCTGCCGCAAGACTGTGGGTTCCAGACATTGGAGCGTGAGCTGTCTCTCGTGTAGTTGTGCCGCAGGCACTGGTTTTGCTTCTTTTTTAAAGAAGAAGCAAAAATAGTAGACGCCTGGAGGCGCGTCGCGTCGCGTCACGTCGGGTCGGGCTGGCGTGTCGAGTCGCGTCTGATTCAGGCTCTTGTGGTAATACGAATAATAATTATAAGCAAAATACGAATACATAGCTAAATAAAAACAGATTAACGGTCAGACGATGGCACCACTGGGTACTCGTTGGCGTGCTCCTTGGCCCAAGCTCGGGCAATAATGGACGCCTTCATGAAACGTTTGGATGCATACTTCTTGAAAAATGCTTCATGCTTGACTGGAGAGTGCAGATAGTCCACCATCAACGCCACAATTGGCTCTAGCATTTGCTCGTCGCAATCACCGGAATAATGCGCCAGGTTGGCGTCCCACCCGCCTTCTTTTTGTAGAATCTTTTTACTTAGATACATGGCAGCAGCAGCCACGTCTGAAGGGTAGAATTTGAGCATTCGATGATCGAACAAGGAAATCTCAAGCAAGTATTTGCCGATGGTTCGGGTCTCCAAGTCGTAGTTATCAGCCTTGGAAATTCTTCTCAAGAAATTCATTGGATTTGGATAGCTGATTTGAAAGTTTAGTACTTGTAAAAGATATCGTTCTGCAGACAAAATCTCTTCAACATCGTAGCCGCCGTCACTGACATAGCTGTAGTTTCGAACAGCTGGAGTGTAAACTTCTTCGTACTTGGCAGCAATAAACAACGAGGCGATCCCCACCAGTTGGACCTTTTGTAAAGAAATCACACGACATGACAAGAATCGATCCACAATGTTGACTGCCAGGAATAAAGTTTCCGGTAACAATCTAAACTTGGTGTGAACTTCGACTAGCCAGTCTACTAATATGCTTCTATATTCCCACTCTAAAGATTTTTGATCATCCATATAGTCAGGATTTGGCATGTATTGTTTTTGCAAGTTGTACAAGAAATCAAAAATTTCCGGAGCATATTCCGAAACCATCAAAGGATCATCCATATCTTCCTCATCCAGATCGTCCCATTCTTGTTGCTGTTGTTGCTTAGTGGTAGTCTTTGCTTTCTTAGCTGGAGGCTCTTCTAATACATCATCATGGTCTAGTTTATGCGAATTTTTAATATTAGTTTTAGATTGTTGTTGCTGGGTATACACAGGAATTGGCAATGCAGAAGTTTGTTTTTGTTGTTTCAACACACGAGAATCTTCAATTTGTGATGGTTGTCTAGTAGCTGGTACCTGGTTTCTAGCATTTTTCAGATGACTAGAGGCGGATATTTTGGCAGATGGTGCCAAAGTTGGTTGTTTGGTAGCCTTTTTTGCAACGGCTTTGGCCTGACTTGATGCTGTAGGTTTTAATGAAACCAAGTTGGATTTGGCGCCTTTGGCACCTGCATCTTTATTTGGATTATTAGACAAATCTCCTAGAGCAGCACGTTTTCTCGACGCGTTATTGGGTTTTGAACCATCCAATGCAATTGACGGTTTGATACCATTTGCAGCAGCCTTTGAACGAGTCATTCTGGCCCCAATTGCAGCATTTTCATCATGCTGTTGCTGATGACGCGTTGTCAAACGAGTTTGACGCTTCAAAAACTAGTTAGTATAGCCAACAAAAAAAAAAAAAGGAACATACCTGATTATTATTATTCATTTTTGTGTAGTTCTGCTGTATTTGATTTTTTGACACAATCACTAGATGACTCTGAAGCGAAAAGGTTTTATGATCAAAGCAGCAAAGTTAGTGAAGTGTGTGAAGAGGAAACGAAATCAAAGTTGGGAAAAACACGAACTTTTTATTGTGATAGTCTCTGGTGGTAGCGGTGGTAGCGTCCGGTGGTAGTTTCTCCTTGTGCGCACGCAAATTTAAAAACAAACAGTTGGGATCCGGTAGAGCGCGGTGCGGTGCGGTGCGTTTTAGTTTCGTGAATAGTTGGAATTGGTACGTGAAATTGAATAGCGTGAACGTGTATCCAGGTTTGTGGTACCAACTAGGTGTAGTAGGATGCGTGTATTTTTGTGTGCAAGAGATGCCCCTGGAGTGTCGGTTGGTCAAAGAGGTCCAATTTAGGTTTTAGTCTATTATGGTCTAGTGATCGTGATGTGATGGTAATAATGTAACTAGATAATCGAGTAATTGGATAGCTAGAACAATTAGTCAATCAAGTAATTACAGTTTACAGTCCGTGAATTATGGGTATTATTGTATTAGAAGTAGGCAACCAAAATTGCAGATATAATGTTGTTGGCGAGAGAAAAACCGAAATGGATGAATAGCCACTTTTAAATGAGGGTTTGTTTGTTGACTGTTTGCTCGTTTCCTGCATTAATTGACCTGATTGAGATTGATCCTCAAGGCCTGGTTGGGTGTGTAAATTTTTTTGTTTACATTAGTCCTAATTAGGAAATCCGAGGACCACCATGTCATGCAAAACACAAGAGGTTACTACACTACATCCCGGACAACAAAAATAAATAAATAAAAAATAATAATAATAATAATAATAAATAATACTTTATTCGATGTAGACTAGACTAGACTAGACTAAATAGCTATGGTCTGTGCTCGTGCTCATGTTCGGGTTAGTTCTCTATTACTGCTGTTGATGCTGCTGTTGCTGTTGTTGATGCTGATGAATATAACGCGGGGGAAGGCGATGATGACGATTTTCTAGCTCCTCTTCATCCTCTTCATCGTCTAATGGGTCCTCTTCATCGATGTCGCTGTTATTGGTGGCTCCAGGCTCCGGAGTAACTACAGCTCTTACATCATCCATCCAGTTTTCGGCCATCATTTCGTTCAAATGTCTTCGTAGATTGTCCACGCCCTTACCACTAAATACACAGAACACGGATTGCTGATGTTGAGTAAATTCGGGAGGTGGTGGCCTACAATACTGGGTAAGATCAGCCCTGATAAACGGAGGAACCCCGGTTAACGATAAATGTGTGAGCCTTTGACAGGAATTGACAAGCCTCGTGATCGCATATACTGTAATGTTGGTACAATACGACAAATGGATTCGTTCTAGCGTGTTGATTCCACTGTTGTTTGAATCTCGTTGAGCCAATGCATAGATAGCCGTGTCGGTGATGTTTTGACACTTGACTAGCCCAATTCTCCTTAGTTTAGGTAGCGTAGCGAGGTCGGTAACTGCATTATTTGTAAGCAACGTGCAGCATGCAACATCTACATATTGAATTCTCTGACAAAACTTGACCAGGTATGAAATACTTCGGTCTGTAATGTTGGAGCAATGACCCAAATGCAAATAGTGTAAGCATTTCCCTAGCCGTGTCAGCGCCTGAACGCCTACGTCTCCAATATTGGAGCATTTGGCCAATACCACGTTACGCAGTCTTGGAGCTGCATGTACAAGCCTAACCAGCCCTTCATCGGATACCAACAAACAAGACGTCAGGTCGATCACTCGCAATCGGTCGAAACTGGCGTCCTTTTTCAAGTTCAAAAATGCTTCATCTCCAATACCCATGTTTGTAGCTAATCGGAACTCTCTTAACTGGGGCAATTCTTGTAGCGCCTGGGTGGCCATGTTGCTGCTAACCCACACACAGCCTGCCAAGTCCATTTCCACCAACAGATGGCAGTTTTTGACTAGCTCGTACACCGCGTCATCGGTGATATTTATGCAATTGTTTAGTTTGATTCGTTTTAACATTGGGCAATTGTTTGCCAGCATAACAACCGGTTCATCGGTAACCAGCTTGCAGCCTCCCGCATATAGACCTTGTAGTCGTTTACAATTCAAAGCAAGAGCCGAAATGGTGTCATCAGTAATGCTGGCAAGATTGGAAATGTCCACCGATTGTAAATTAGGGTTGGCTTCAACCATCAACTTGACCGACCTGTCTGTCAGCTGAGAACACGACGACAATGTTAATCTCTCTAGCCGATTACAGTTTGTTGCCTTGACAAACATATCATCTGTCAAGATATCAGCTACTGCAGTAAAATTTAGTCGTTTGATTAGACTACCATACGGCAACGTAAGCGACTCTCGATCGGTGGAAACTGTCTCCAAAAACTTTTCGATATTGCCCTCCTGGATCACAGGTCTGAACCAGAAAGCTTCAACCGCAGCACTATACCAAGCTCTGCATGTCAACAAGAAGGCATACTGCTCTTTTGATGAGTAAAGAGAAGCAAAGATCACAGACAACAGCTCCGGTGGTATCCTAGCTACAGTTGGGATCTGGATCTTTGTGCTATCTAGACTGTTCATACTGCCTGCCTTGGTTGTTGAAGCGAATATTTGGAGGGAGATGATGTGATGATACTACTAAGTGGTGGTGGGAGAACAAATCTTGCATTTTGCATTTTTTTGCCTGAGTACCAACAACAACAGATCACAGCAATACCGTCCCGGAATTGTATTTTTGTCCACACCACTGGTCAGGTACCGGCAAACCGACCGACCGACCGACTGGCCCACCGACCCTGTTGTTATGCCAACACTCAAGGTAATCGGACGGATCGATCAAACGGCACACCACCCAAAACAAAAACAAAAGACAGAAGCATATGTAATGCAGGCAAGAATATTACAACGAACGTATATACGATAAGCAGTCACGTGATTATCGGGTAAAGCGACACTACTGTTGTCTGCCTTATCTATGCACGTGACCGCTCCACTATCATCCACTGTTCAAGCCGCATCTCGGATCGGAAAATGGTCACGAAACCCCTCACACACAAACCCAGCCAAGTGGTTCAGACAGACAGACATAAAAATGATCTACCACAGCAGAGTATAAATTCAGGAGGCAAAGTTTTTGGGTCCCCCAGTGTCTCAGAATGTAGGACACCAGTGTGACCTGCTTCTCATGATAGCAATAAAACAAAAAAAAAATAATAATAATAAATTTTGCATTCATTATATACGGGGAATAAATAAATCAATAGAATAACTTTTTCAATTTGCTGCTGCTTGAAGATGATGTTGCGGAATCCCGTTTATCAATCTTTGGAAATTCATATTCTAGTTCAGGTGTAGGCGGCTCTACCGGTGTATTTGGCATAACCAAATTGATCGATCTTGGAGATTCTAATGTAGGTGTAGAGAATATATTTGATGAAGTAGTTGAAGAAATAGATGCACGGTTCTTGGGAATGTCAATACTTTGGCTCTCAGTGGCCGTCTGTTGATATAATTGAGACCCAGACCGAACATAAAACGATTGTCGTCTTGGTTTGGGTATTGTAGTTGAAGCGGATGAACTGAGGACTGGGGCGGATATTCGATGTTTGTTGGCAGTGGAGGTTAGTGAGTCGGGCTGTAAGATTTCAAATTCTTCACAGCTTGTAATTGGAGAATGAATTGGCGAACAAGTAGTGGCTGAGTATATTGCATCAGACATTTTTCGACGAGAATATAACGATGCACTTGAAGTTTTGGCACTCAGTTCAAAACTAGCTACCGAATTTCTAGCTGAAGAGTCGGTGGCTACTGGAGAAGGAAATCTAGCAGGAGCTTCTTCAATTTGTTGATCTTCGTACTGAATTTCGTAATCATTGTCATCTACCTGCTGATTTAGCACCTGGAACTGGGGTACCACCTTCTTTTCAGTAGTTGTATCTTCCTTTTGACATTTCTCGGAGCAGTATAGAGATGGAGTACCAATTCCATCCAGCTGAGTATCACAAACTGTACAATACGATAAAAATGGTGATGATGCAGAAGAAGTGCTGGGTGTTGATGTTGATGTTGTTGATATGTGATGACTTGCCATGTACCTTTTCTTACTACTTACTAAAGGAGATGAAGTAGAAACGAAAGAATTGTACATGGTGCTGTAAAGGACAGAAAGGAAAAGAGAAAAAAAAAGGTGCGAGACTTATGTCTTATAAAACCGTACAAAAGTCACTCTACCTTTACTACTGTGGAGTAAAAAAAATTTTTTTTTTTTTCTAATACTAACGACTATCAGACATAAAAGATTTCAGAAAGAGAGAGAAAAAAAAAGGGTATAAAAAGCAAAATGAAATAATTATTTTGTTGCAGCTCAATTCCATATTCGGGGGGCTAGTCCTATTACAGAATTTCAATGCAGTGATCATTTTGAACACTTTTAGTGGTGGGGTCCCTCCCTCCTACCTTACGTTAGATAAAACTGATGTGGTGTTACCTGCTGGTCACTTGCGTCTGGTTAAGAAAATCTCCAGTTTCTAATGATAACTGCAGCCAAGATTACACCACGTACTAGTCTAACAGGGGGTCAACTTTCTAACTAGCTAGCTAGCAAAACAGTAGAGAACATAATTTAAAATTAACAGGGATCTCAGCCTATTGCTAACTTTGAAGTGCAATTTTCAACATTGCATAAACTCTCCTTTAAACTGGCCCTAGTGGAGCCTGCTTTTGGAATTGTACAGGAATTGATCTACCAAAACCGATCATCCTCTAACCCTTACACTGTAACAGAAATATTCAAAACATGGTCTTAACCGTTAGAGCATTGAAACATTGAAACATTGATACCTTTACTTGCCTTGCTTATCATGGCCCTTGACGTGGTAAGTAAGCAGTCTATCTCCGTTATCTAGCGGTTTATATAACAGCTATATTCTACTACGTCACTTGCAGTCCACCAGTCCATCAGCCCACTAGCCCCCACTGGAGTTCCCTAAGATTCTACAATATTCAACTGTTTTGCTGATTGTCCTGGCAACCATCCACGAACACCCAACCCAACCTAGGCTTGGTGCATGGTGCATATTGCATATTGCATGGTTGCATTATAGCGCTCAAAAATGTCAATCAATTGGCGATCAAACTTCCACCCACTGGTACGTACGGTGCGTTGCAGCGCAGCGCAGGTGCGACTATTTCTGGGGAATCCGAGCATTCGGGACGCGCCATTGCGCCTTGGTTTTGTTCAGTCGCGATTCCGATCCACCCGCGGACTGGACTTGTCTCGCCTTGTTAGGTGCATGCTAGTGGCACTAGATTAGTGGGAAACTATTACTTAATTAATTACAGGCAAGCACGCACGCACCCTGTGCGATCGGTATCGGCGTCGGCGTCGGTGTCGGGACCCGGCCCGTTCGACCCCCAGCGGCGACTGTTTTTTGCTTCTTTTTTTAAAAAAAGAAGACATCCACCTAGGAGTAGCTTTCTTCTTTTTTAAAAAAGAAGCAAAAACAGTCGCAGGCTGGCCAAAGTGATGTCGGCGATTGTGGCACGGGTGCGCTGTGCTTCGTGGTGGAGGAGGTGTTGCTAAAAATGCATTGCTCCGGTACGCTGGACCACCCCCAGGCAGGCTAACACATTAATTTTCAGATTCAGCGAAAATAGCCACCCACCTACAAAACATTTTCAAACGACACAACACATATACTTTAACATCTGCTAAAACACGCAAACAACGACACACGCAACGAAGAAACGACTCCAACAACACGTATCATTACGGGGATAAAAGTTGACCACGACCTCTGGACCAAAATACCGTACCGGGTGACCTTTTGACCTCTATTTTTTTTGTTTTTTTTTTGCACTTATAATATCTTAATATGTCAGATTCAGTCACTGGAGCTGGTTCTCCGTTTGACCCTCGAATCAACTATCAAAGGTAAGTTGTCTGGAAACTGGAAACAGAAATCTAACTCTAGTGTCTTTTTTGAAGAGATGAAAACAGCAGATTGCCGTCAATTTGGCAGGATCAAAGTCCTTCTCTCTATAATAATAATAGTAATACTTCACCTACAAACACTCCTCCAATACCCTCTTCGACATCGCCAACGAATCAGCAACATCCAAGTGTAGCAGCTGCTGCCGCTGCCGCCGCTGCAACTCGATCTCGGGCTAGAGCTGGTACTCTTCCATCAAGATTATCACCAGGTTTACAAATCAATTCAAATGTCAGTTCTGTCAACCAAAACTCCCCTTTGGGTTCACTTGCGTTGCTATCTCCTGATCGTTCGTCGCCAGATTCTCCTCTCCAGCATGCCAAATCGTCGTCCATGATTGCGGACATGCAACAACACCAACATCAACAGCACCCACATCTCCAACAGCACCAACAACAACGGTTTCCTCTGCGACAACACCAGAATATACCGTCAAATACCGTGCCTTCCGCTCAATCCCGATTGAGATCGGGCAGTCTGAATCTGTTGTCGAATGAACGACCATCGTTCTCTCCATTTAGCTCGTCCATTTGGTCCAACGAGCCAAATCCTCCACCTCCTCCGCATCCTCAACAACAACCACAACCGGAACAACCACAAGAGGAAGAAAAAGAGGACCCTATGAAGCCATTCTTAAACGAATTGGCAATGAGAACTGATGTGAATCGTCTAAGATCTTATACTGTCAACACTTTGCCGCCACCTGGTGCAAACTTGGCGGAAGCCACTGAAGAAGTATTATTGCAACAGCAACAACAACATCAACAGCATCACCACCAACAGCAACGTCAGCATCACTATCAACAACAAAACTTGCATAGAATGCATCAACATCACCAGCAACAACAACAACAGCAGCAACAGCAACAGCAACAACAGCAACAACTCCTAAACAGACCAAGAGCCCAGACTACTGCCTCTGCAACAACCTCTCCTTTGATTCAAAGACGTTTTTCAAATGAACAGTTGATTGATCCGGACATTTCCCGATCTCTATGGTTGGGAAATGTACCTTCGTCTACAACTTCTTTTGCTTTGCAGGCTATCTTTAGTCCTTACGGATTTGTCGAATCCGCCAGAGTTTTGGCTCACAAGAACTGTGCATTTATTGACTTTGAAACTGTAGAAAGTGCCATTCAAGCAAAGAACGTCTTGAATGGCAAAGAGCTATTTGCTGGAAGTGGTCCATGTAAAGTTGGGTTTGCCAAAACTGTACCAATTGAAAAGGATGATAGTCCAGAACCAAATGTTACTTATAGTGTTGTTGACAAGCATAACAAGGACAGTGCTACCAACGGTATTTCTGTTCACATTAGACCGTTGAACGAAATTCAGACCGAAATGGTGCAAATCATTCGGCAATTGGGCGCTGATGACAAGCAAGCGTCTGCTTGTAACTCTTCCATCAATAGAGCAATTTCATTTGACAGCTTTGAAAATGAAATCTCTCCAGTGCCAGAGCCTAGCCCTGATAGAGTGTACGACGCTCCAACCTTGAGAGAGGTTCGTAAAAAAGTCGACGGTGGCAACTGTACCGTTGAGCAAATTGAAGAAATCGCAATTGACATGTTGGATGACATTGCTGAACTGTCAAGCGATTATGTCGGCAATACTGTTGTACAAAAGTTGTTTGACATTTGCTCTGAACCTGTCAAAGATTTAATGTTGCAACGAATTGCACCATATCTAGCCCAGATTGGGGTTCATAAGAATGGTACATGGGCTGCTCAAAAGATTATTGATGTGGCTGGAACAAGCCGACAGATGGATACAATTACCAATGCACTGAGACCGTATACTGTACATTTGTTCCTGGATCAGTTTGGTAACTATGTTATCCAATGTTGTTTGAAATATGGCGCTCCATGGAATGATTACATTTTCGAAACAATGCTCTCCCGGTTCTGGGACATTGCTCAAGGACGATTTGGTGCACGAGCCATGAGAGCTTGTTTGGAAAGTACTTTTGCTACCAAAGAACAGCAGCAGTTGTTGGCAGCTGCTATTGCATTGCATGCTGTTCAACTAGCTACCAATGCCAATGGAGCTTTGCTATTGACTTGGTTTTTAGATACATGTCAGTTGCCAAACCGTCATTCTATTCTAGCCCCAAGATTGATTCCAAACTTGGTACAGCTTTGTACTCATAAACTAGCCTGTTTGACTGTACTAAAAGTTATCAATCACAAGGGCGACAATGATTCAAGACAAGCCATTTTCAATGCATTGTTTGAGAGTGATGCTGAAGGGTCAATTCTTGAACAGATTTTGACTGACAATTTGTACGGTCCAACGTTCATTTACAAGGTGATTTCTATGCCATATTTAGATTACAACGAACGACAAATGGCTGTTCAAAAAATTAGAAACGTCTTGATGCAAATCAAAGCTTTGCCTAATCAAGGTTACAAGAGATTAATGGACGAAGTTGGATTATCTACTAGACAAACTTCTCAACGTAATGGAAACGGAAATGGCAAATCTGGTGGTAGCAGAAGACGTCAACAGCAGCAGCAACAACAACAACAGCAACAGCCACAACAATCACAACCACAATCGCAACCAGATGTATCACCACAAAAACAACAAATGATGAATCTTCATCAAATGCATCATCCTGATATGTACGGAGGTATTCCAGGTGGAGCTCCTCCACCACCACCTCCTCCACCAGAATTGATTCGTCAATTTGACCAATTGAATATTGACGGTTATGCTTATGGTGCTCCTCCACCTGGTCATCCGCAAAATTTTGGAATGATAGGTGGTGCTCCTCCTCCTCCTCCTCCACCGCCACCTCCACCGCCTCCTCCAGGAATGGTACCTGATGATATGATGTTTATGAATGGTCCACCACCTCAATCTATGCAACCTCAACACCATCATCAACAGATGCCACCTCAACATCCTATGCATCAACAATTGTATCAGGGAAATCAATATCCAATGTTTGATGGATCGGTAGCAAGTCGTCCATCTCCTCCTCCCCCTGCATCAGGATCACCACAGTTTTAAAAGATATACTTAAAATTTCTATCGTTTTAGCAGCAGTAAATACATACAACCCATTATTTGTCAATCCGTCAAGGATAAAGTTTGATTAGCCCGTGTTTTGTTGCCGGTTTAAAGAGCTATGTAAGAACCAATTTTCTCCGAAAAACACATGACAGTTATGAAGACATTTTTCATCAAGAGTAAAAATCGAACTAGTAAACATTTGAAACGGTTGAGTAGCCCAAGTCGTACTCCATCTCCTCTGACACAGCAAATACCGACTGGCCATCCCGACTCTGTCACAGTTGAACGTTATTTCCAAAATTATGCGTCTCCGTCATTGGTGGATTTGGTGGATCCTGGTGATTCCCTGGTGAAACTACTGAGTGCGAGTATATGGGAAACTATCCTCAAGTATGTTGCTCAAAATGATACCGCTTCGTTGAAAAATGTAATGCTAGTCAATCGACTATTCTACAAACTAGGTTGTACATTTCTATGGTCAAGACTATGGATTGAGATTAAAAAGACTGATGACAACAATGGATTCAAGCTCCCCACCAAATACAAGACTCTGTACAAAATCCCCAAGGGTAATCGAAGCCGCACAGAGTACAATGGGCTGCTGCACCAAGACAGGAGCAGCCAGCAGCTGTATGTAATTGTCACAAATTCGAACATAAGGCACATTCTTAAACATTCGAATCGACCAAGAGGTTCAAATTGGTTCAGTTGTGTGAAATATGTAGTGGCTTGGACTGACGACACGTTTCCAGCAATTGAGTGGAATGTGCTACCTCCAAACATGACAACAGAGTCGCTTAAATGGTTCGTGGACACTGTGATTCCGGAAAAATGTCATAACCTGATAAAGATAGAAATAGCCAACGGGTTGAGTCCAAACACTCAGCAGCTCACCCATTTACAGCGTCGGTTGGCTTCAGACCCAGGAAAACAGGGCATAGTTGTGGATATCCAAGCAGCATTGACAAAAAACACCATTCTTCATGGGCCATTGTTTCTTAGTTCAGTCACAATTCGCAATATCAATCTTCGAATTCTTGATATTAAGAATATCGAAAATGCTACACTGCCAACGACCCTTCGCAATGCCCGGATTTATTTCATGACTCCAATGCCTGTATGTACTGCAGTCTTCCAGGAATTGTTTGAACCAATAATGGATCTAAGGACACTAGAAATAAGCTTTGCACCCGGCTGTAAATACGCAGGAGGGTTCAACTGGCTGCCCAAGAGCACAATTGAACTGACACTGAGAGGAGGCGAAGGATGCGGTGAGGCCGATGCTCGCGAAAGTGATGAAATAACATTGCCTGTACTTGAACGGCTGCATGTTTCTGGACCATCCATGGGACATGTACTGGCTCAATTACATACACCAGTTTTGGAACATATGACAGTTTACGATTTACAATCATTCCCTAATACTGAGCAAAACCAACTACAAAGACTGCACTGTGAAGAGTTGACAATAACCAACTGTGGGTTCGATGCTACACGTAATCTGTTACAGATACTGGATAATGGTCTGCTTAAACTTTCATGGCGTATTGTAGACAGTTGGACGGGCCAACAGATGACCGAAATCATGCAAAGCTGTAGAACAGGTTTAAGCAAACTTGTTACATTATATCTGCACTTCGTTCGGTCTTTCCCGTCCATCAACAAACCAGTGATACTTGATACAATCTCTTCAAACTGTCCCAATCTAGGTACTTGTTGCATATGGGATCATAACGACATGCAATATTTTATATTAACTTCATCTAAACATTGGTCTACACACACATTAGGTCAAGCTATTTCTAGTCAGCCATCGAGTTGATTGCATTGATAGCTTTGGTTCCTTCTTGCTGGATCATGTCAATCATTTGATCACACTTCTGCTGCAGCATCTGTTCGGATTTCGTTGCCAATTCTGTTATCCATTCGCGCACAGTCATGTCAAGGTTATCCATTTTAACGTCCAGTTTCAAGTCCTCTGCAAGATCTAGTACAACACTCGGATCTGTCTCTGTCCAGCTTGGTTTTTCCTCTACTTCTACCTCCTCAATTCTCACTTGTTTCGGAGGCGTAGAAGCTCCTTGGTACTCTCCAGCCGCCTGCGGCTGTTCTGGTACTGTTTCTGGTTCTGGTTCCGGATCCTGGTTTTCTTTATCTCCGTCGTCATCATGTATCACATCAGCGACTTCTTCTTGTTCTTTCTGTGGGTGCTTTGCATCATCATAATCATCATCGTCGTCGTCATCGTCAAGAACAAACGTCCTCTGCTGTTGCTTGATGGCTTCGGATTTCGGCTCTGGAGATTGATTAGGTGAAGAATCGCTATCACTGAACTTTGTCCAATTCTCACTCATCTGAGAAAGATGTGATTTCCTGGTATCACTCTGTCTCTGTTGTTTAGTGCTATCTTCATCAATTATAGTGTTTGTAGAATCATTAGTTTGCTGGGTATTATTGTTGGTAGTTTTATCATTAGTAACAGTTGAAGTTGTTGTCGAATGTTCAGTTGCACCGTTTTCAACTCTTGTGGGTGACGGGAATGCACCAGGCATCGCCGCAGGAATGTATTCAGTCGCATAATTCCCATCTGGAGAGGCTGGAGGAGAATCCTTTACTTCTTCATGCTCTGATTCAGACATGACATGGTCTTCTTGTTCCGCTTCCTGATCAGCAGCCTCTGTATCTTTCAGTTTGACCTCATCATCATGCTGAGCTTGCATGATTTCGTCTTCATTATCATCAGCATGCTCTAGATCCGGTTCAACCGCCTCGCCAGGTGCGTCTTCCATTTGATCATCGAGATCCTGTTCTAGGGGAGACTCAGGTTCAGGTTCAGGATCTGCTTCTGCTTCTGCAACATCCTGATCGACGTCTACATCCACTGCCGGCTCCTCATCATTCTCCACTTCCATAGGCTGGTCATGGTCCTGCTCGGGCTCAGAATCTTGTTGCGCTTCAGATTCAGGTGCATGCTCAGACTCAATTTCGGGTTCGAGTACGGGTTCTAGCTCAGGTTCTAGCTCTGGTTCATGTTCACGTTCAGGTTCTGGCTCTTGAAGCTCTGATTCAGGTTCAGGTTCTGGCTCAGGATCCAACTTCTTTTTGGTTCGCCCGGATTTGACAGATTTAGGATTCAATTCTAACGATTCGTCCAAATCTTCTTCCGGTTCGTCCTTTTCCGCGACCACAACGTTTTCTTTATCGTCGTCATCATCGTCATCAAATACCGACAACCTAGCAGCATCTTTCTTCTTCTTAGCAGTAGTTTTGGGTTTTTTAGCAGCAGAAGCAGCCTTCTTTTTGGTCGCCGTCCTCGTTCGAGACTTGGATCTCGGTTTTTCACTTTCTTCTTCCTCATCCTGTTCCACGTCAGAGCTCAATCGTTTCTTGGATGCTTTAGTTGCTGCTTTTCGACCTCTTCTTGGTTTTTCCGGCTCTGGCTCTGTTTCGAGCTCAGGTTCAGGTTCAGGTTCAGGTATCGTTTCCTGTTGCGCTTCTGGCTCTGGCTCTGGCTCAACAGCAACCTCCGTTTCAAAAAACAAACAATCAGGGCTTCTTCGACGATGCTCCTCTAGAGGATTGTCCGAAGGATCCCATCCACCCAAAGAAATCCTACAATAAGCACATGACGCGTCGTCATCATCAGTTCCCATAGGATTGAAGTAGAAACCTGCTTTGGCCATGTTGAAGCTTGTACACGTCCTACCTTTATCGTTCTCATGGGGCCATTTCTCACTAAAAGTTTCCAACCTTGCATTTATCATTGACTCGGAATGAGGATTAAACAGCTCTGAATTCGCTAGATCGTAATCTTCTTCATATTCCCATGGTCGGTATTGAATTTTGGCCAGAGAACAATCCGGTGCAATTGTATAATGCTCGTGAGTTGGATCATCTTCTTCCTCCCATCCATCAAAAGATGTTTTGCAAAAGTAGCAAGTGGTTCGATCCAGCACTCCCTGTTCAGGTTCGTAGTACATACCCGCCAGTGCCATGCTATTCGGATCTGGACGTTCTAACGGCCAAACATGTTTAGCTCGGGACCTAGAATTAGCCAATTTGGCACCTTTGAACGTTTCTAACCGAACCTGCTGAGCAAAATAGTCCTTGGACGTTCGTTTTTTGGTACGTTTTGGCGGCATGGTGCGTCTATATTGGACTTTTGAACCCAAAGTGCTGTTTTGTTTGGTTCGATGATGTTTTTTGCGTCGTCGTCGCAAACGCGTCGTCCTGTATTGGGGCGTGCGGTTGCCCGTGGCAACGGTACGTACCGACCATCATCACCATCCGGATCATCCATAATCGCTCAACTCGTATACAATAAATAACTATCTATAGATTACTCAAATGTTTCTACGTTGTAGTGCCTTGTCAGCACCTTGGTTCGCTAATCGGTCGGCCATTTCATTGCCATGTATATTAGAATGGCCCTTGACATGGGTGAATTTGACGCCTTGGTACAGGTCATGCTGTCGTAAATCGTCACTGATTGCATGCATCAACTCTCGTCCAGCCTTAATCAAGTCAGCATTTTTTACAGCTAGACCTTCGTTATTTTTGTAGCCATTTCGCTCCCATTTCAAACACCAGCTTGTAAAGCAGTCGATAGAATATTTGGAGTCGGTTATAATCTCCACTCCAACCTTTTCATTTTCAAGACGTTTCTTAGCATCTTGTAAAGCTCGAACTACAGCACTTAGCTCGGCCCTCTGGTTAGTTTGGAGTTTACCCGGTAGAGGTTCAGCCACATTGTTAGGATCGTTTTCGCCATAATATACGCCATAGCCTGCTACTGCGCCCGACTTTCCATTGCCTCTGGAACTACCATCTGTATACACCTGAATGTACGGCGGTATAGCCGCAGGAGCTTTAGGAGCCGCAGGGACTGAAGCAGTAACTGAAGAGGTCGTCTCAGTCTTCGTCTTCGTCTTTGCAGCGCCAGGGTTCAACGACAGCGGGTCTTGTTCTCTACCGAACTGTTGAAAATACTCGGCCTCTTCTTCAGTCTTGAATTTCTTGAATCTTGCTGCTTTGAATCCGGATACCTGCTCTTTACACTCTTCCCTGTGTTACATGGCGATGTTAGTCTCCACTTGAACTACGCATACCACTTGGCTTACCAACTTCTGTATATACCGGGCTTCTTTCCCCGGTGAACCGCGTAAAAGTGGCTCAATTTTGTTCCAACCATTACCGATGCAAGAGTTAGAGGGCCACAACGGGAAGGCAAGGCGGTTCTGTAAAGTCTGAACAGCTTGAAATGGGGATGTTCGCTAGATTAACTACGAGCAGAAAAATGTGGTGAGGCCCGTTGGCGTCGGCGTCGGTGTGTCGGGTCACCACAGGACATGAGCCTGCTTTCTAAGGAAGAAGATACTAATTTGAGGGTTACTGTCTTCTTTTTTCAAAAAAAGAAGCAAAAAACGGTGCCTGCGGCGCATACTCCCCTCTGTCGACTGTTTTTGCTTCTTTTTAAAAAAAGAAGAATGCTACGTTGAGGGGCATTGTCGTACCTGCGACGCTCAGTGGACGGGGTGTTTGGCTGTTTTAGCTAATCTCAACTACTCAAATAGCAAATGCGCTCGCTTATCGCTTAGCGCCTTCTCTGGCCAGATAGTCGGCCTTTTCATTCCCACTATTACCCGAGTGACTATTGACATGGGTGAACTTTACACCTCCAGAGTAACCCTGGCTGCTCAATGAGCTCTTAATGTCCCTCATGTGAGATCGACCCTGTTGTACCAGGTCAGCATTTTTAACTGCTTCACCGGTAGAGGTTCGATACCCATTGCTTTCCCATTTGTTGCCCGAGCTACTGATACTATTAATGGCATACTTCGAATCCGAGTGAATGTTTACTCCTTGGCCGGAACGAGCATCGTGTCTGGCATTATCTAGTGCACGAACAGTTGCACTCAACTCTGCTCGTTGACTGGTTTGTCTTCCGCAACCCAATCGTTCAGACACATTTCGAGAGTCTCCATCACCGTAGTAGACTCCAATGCCACCAGATGAACCTTTCTTCCATTGTTAAAGGCTGAACCGTCGGTATGTACGTTGTTGTAGTTTGGTCATCTTCCCATGTTACTTGATATGAGTATGGTATGCAGCTCAACGAATTGAGGCGAATCCTTAGCATTATATATATGGGGTATGTCTTATGCGTCACGCTTGTCATGTGTTTTGCCCCTGGTTGAAAGCCTTGTAAATTGTTGGGGCATCTCTTTATAGATACTCGGACAAATTCACCGAGTTCGTGAGTAAGCTCTTCAAATCCTTCTTTACGAATTGCTTCTCTTACGAAGGCTTCTTCAGGTAGTTCGATGGTAGCTCCTGTTGGGATTGGCCACACACCACACTGCTTTGAACGGAAACTCCTTGCATCCAGCTCACCAATTTTGCCTTCGCCAGTGTTGTACTTCGTCGTAGCTTGCAACATTAGCTCTAGATTTTTCTCGTTCGAATCACTTGTCGCCTTGTTTTTAACATTCGAATCACTTGTCGACTTGGTTTTAACTTTAATAGTACAGCCGCGAAACAATGTGGACCATGTCGAATCATTGACTTTTGCTGGAGGGAGCGTGTACTCTCTATTCGTATCTTGGCCACTGACCTTACCCAGAATCAAGCTCTGTGTAGCAACAGCCAGACAATGAAGCGGAGTATCTTCACCGATTTTCAAAGCAGTAAGGTCATCCTCATAATGTGGGTGAAAATGATCAATGTGTATCACTTTATACTTGCCCATGTCGTTGATGATCTCTCGAGCCCTTTCTTTGATGGTGGCTCGAACTCTCTTAATCCGCCGTGACACTTAGTCCCCGCTGAATGCCCTACGAATGCTCGAATTGCTCACCGCCGTACGAACTTTGTTGGTCGAAGAGCTTACTGCCCTGCCTGTTTTTTTGATGAACGAAACCACACTCTCCCAGGGATTCTTGTCTTGTTTGTTATCTGGAATCGCTTACGGTTCAATAATCTGTGAAGAGTTCCATCTGAGGGTAAAAGATAAGTGTTGTCTAAATTTGAAGTACCTCACCGTTCGAATGATGGAATTTGAAATTCCTTCAAATTCCATTTAAGGCTTAGAGTTTATTTCAAACCTAGGAAGTCCGATTACGTAATCAGGTGAAACCGCCGTGCGGCTCGTGTCTCAGGCACAGAGTACCACACCTGCCTGATCTAGTATGGTACAATTCATACTCTAGAGAGTTACGACATAGTCTGGCTACCACACATGACAGAAGAGTTGGTGAAGAAAGCGCCCGGGCGGTTGGCTCGTGAATACTGGAGCCGCCATTCGAAGATATACTACTGGATGGCCAAGGACCTGAAGTGGTTTTTTATGAGGGATTGGACAGATTCTTTTGATTTGTTCATGGTGTGTGTTATACGAGCGTTCGACCTGAATGACTACGAGCAGCTGAAATTCAATCCCGAGAACGCACACGGCAAGAGCCCGGCAGATTACGCGATGGATTATGCACTGAAGCATGGCCGTTGTATTCTGACATTTATCAAACAATCCCACGACTTGCTGAGCTCGTTTCACATCGAGTGGATGTTTGAAATCAACTCGGTCATGAAATGGAATGTCAAGAGGAACCACACCAGCTGTTTGCCGGAATTTCACCCCCGTCGGTTGTTTCTCAAAGACCAATGGATCACCGAGGCTCGCCGGATACTGGAAATGAGAAACGAAGAGCTTGCTCCAACCCAGAAGTTTCAGTCTTTGGTGTCCATTCTCCACGAAACACTGGGTCCCCTCAAAGGATTTGAAAGCGTGGACCTGGTTCACGAAGCTGGCCACTTGTCCATGTTCAGAGTCAACGACACCATGATCCCTGTGGTGTGCATCATGGCCAGCCAGCATGATCTAGAACACCACTACGAGAAGCTAGCCGGTGAAATCATGGTTCACATGTACCTTGCATTCGAACACAATCGAAAGTGCCCTGGGTACGCCTACGAATACGGACTGGTGTATGGAATCGTGACATCTGGAACTCTATGGACGTATTGGAAATTTGACGGCAAAAAGTTTAGCAGATGTGCTGATCACGACAGACTGAATCTACCCGCAACGGACCGACACGTGCAGGAGGTAATTGCTTCCAAGGTCATGTACATGGCCATTGAGTCGCTATTGCTGGCAAACTTCCGCTTCAAACTCGGGAAGCTCCCGCTAAGAAAGATTCTAAAAGCGTTTCGTAAAGCCCATGACTTGACACGTATGAACAGGGCCCTGGAAAACATGGCAAAGTTCACGCGAGCCGTCCATTCGCAGTCACAGAAACAGTCGCAATTGGTGCCATTGCCATCGCCGTCGCCGTCGTCCAGCACAGCACCACAAGTATCGTATTGGTCGCCAGTTCCTAGTATTCTAGGGTAGTGCCTTCTTTTTTTTAAGAAAAGAAGCAAAAAAAAACAGTAGACAGCTAGTCAAATAAAGATATAGTAGAGATTTATTTGTTCAGTATACTACATACATGTTGTGTGTTTACTCAGAATCTGAATCAGCCTCTTGTAACCATTCAACAAATGGCTTAGCAGCCTTTCGAACCTTCTTGCAGGTCTCCTTATCGGTGTACTTCTTAGAAACCTTAGTGCCCCAAGAGAGAATCTCTTCTTCGGATACCAAGTCCAAGTCGTACAAAGTTTCCAAAATCTTTGGAACCAACTTGATCCATTCAGGTTTTTGCAAACCTACCAAACGTTCAATACCACCAAGCATGGCTTGCTCATGCTTTTCGGTGGTGATAACTTTATTGAATAAACCTTTGTGCACATCAATATCCTTCACGACGTCCTTGTCCAACAAACATTGAGCCAACACGGCCACAGTCTTGTGATCGTCTTCAATCTCCAATTCCATTGCCTTCTTGTAGATTTCAACATCGGTTGGATCTTCCTTGGAAATGTAATCACCCAATTGTTCAAAGACAGACATATCGTTCTTGGCGTCATTGATATCAATGACAGCCATGCCTTGCTCCATTTTTTTCTGACGAGCCTTGACTGCTTCTTCAGACACATCGACACTCCATTCAACCTCAGCATTGTCAGCCTTGATATCGGCGACTTCTGCATTGATCTTCTTGGTCAAAGCGTCATCATCATAACCGTCTTCTTCTTCTTGACCGTTTTCAGCAGCATCATCATCATTTTCAGCAGTAGCATCATCACCGCTTCCACCGTTTTCGGCGGATTGATTGTTACTGGTGTTGGCAGCAGCGTTGGCCATACCCTTTCTCTTGGTCTTTTGAGAAGAAGGTGGGTTCTTGACAATAAAAGTGTAAAGCTTGTGTCGAGGATCAACTGGGCTTCGAACACCACAAGCCTTGCAATCCTTGGAGATATCTCCACTCTTGGTGATCAACAAGTCAGTTTCTGGGTTCTTACAGGAGGAACACAATACAAACTTGTTGATGAACCCATCCAAGGTATCTTGTAGCTTGGAAGCTTCATGCATACCGTTGACAATGTACCGTTCGTTCTCGTCGCTGATACTGGTCTGAGCACCCAGTTCGAAACCAAAATATTTGATAACATAAGAAGGAGGTCGAGTCAAAGCTCGGGCGACTTGAGCAGCGTTGATGACGGCAGTCTTGATCCCGTTACCTCGTCCCTCAACCTTGGCTTGGATTGGAGGCATCTTGTAACGATAGAAAGGATCGTCGTTATCTCTTCGAATATTGATGGACATTTTTTCTTTACTCTATTCAGGAATTTTTGGCGCTAAAGCGATTGGATATAACTAAAAATGGTGTAGTAATCGTACTGCGAGGGTTTAATAATTTGTTTGAAAAAGACCAATGCATAAGAGTCGTTCCCTGTTGCGATTTGCGAGTTGGTAAGTGGCGTATTGTTGTGTTTGTTTTTTGAATGGAGGATCAAAAAACCGTAACTGTCTTGTGGCAAAATAAACGTAAGCTATGTGAGCCTTCAAGTGTTGTGATGTTGTGGATGAAAAAAAAAACCAGAAAAAATTCACCCACCGCCTGTTTTGTGCTGTGGCCACCTAGCGGCGGCCGGACCCCGACCCGACGCCGACAACCATTACAGTCGACTCCCAGTGGTGTTCTTCTTTTTTTAAAAAAGAAGCAAAAACAGTCGACGGTGGGGGGGTAGCGCCGCAGGCACCGTTTTTTGCTTCTTTTTTGAAAAAAAGAAGACAGTGTTGCTCCCGGTGGTGTACTTCTTTTTTAATAAAGAAGCAGAAACAGTCGACAGTGGGGAGTATGCGCACGTGATCTACTGCGAGCACTCACGTGCCGCAGGGTGCTCGGCCCGTTTGGCAGCACGAGCCGAGCCTGAGCCCTCCGGCAGCCGCATCTCCTTTCTTTCATTCGCAATACCAAGCAACGCAAGGGCCCCAGCGGCTGTGCTGCTGACTGGCACCTCCTCGGCGCTTGCGCTGCTGCTCGGGGTTCATGTCCAACCATCAAATGAGGTACGTGTGCGGCGCAACTCCCAACGAAACAAATCGCACCAAATCGCCGCGCGCCGCCTGTCGATCGATCAATTTTGGAACCTTCACAGCATGCAAAATGGAAAAGAATTTTTTACCCGTAACTGGGGATGGGATGGATGGGGGCTGTTTGTGTTGGCGCTGCTCAGTGCAGCAGTGTGTCGGAAATTCCAACGCACAGCTGATAGGTTATTGTAGAGCGTAGTTAGACTTACGGGACTATATATTGGCGAATGAAAAGAAAAAAAAATTCCCGGAAATAATAAAAAAACTGAATTGAGCAGCGAAGTGTCTCAGACCCGACTACGCTTACGCTATAGAGAGATTAACAAACTACATAATCTAGTTTGTTGTTCCCTTCCCTCAGCATTTCTCGATGGGATAACCCATTTTTCCTTTCCTTTCCCCCCCGGTTGGCGTCTTTTCCTTTTCCTTTTCCTTTCCTTCCCCCAATATCGAATTTGCATAAAATTTTGTTTTTCTTTATTTTCAACATTTATCATCCGGATTACTACAGATACACACAGCAGACACCGCATACACAACAATATTATTGTCTTGTCTCGCTCGTCTAGTCCTGTTTTTAATCCTGTCCACTCACCTCACACACAACCAGTGATATTTTGCCCGCGTATTTTCTTTCTATTAACTTCAACATCCACAGCAAAGCAGACTAAGCAGACTAAACAACAATGTCTGCAGCAACTACCACTGCTCGGTCAAGACGCAAAGTCTCGCGAGTGAATTATGCTGAGGATGCAAAATTTGATGAAATGAATAATAACAGCAGTCAAGATACCCCCACAAGTAACAGCTCCAAAGATATTGCAAGTGCTCTAGCCGGTTCAAAACGACGTCGCAATGCTGACAAAGAGAATGTTCCTGATAATTGTAAAGTACCTTGGAATTGGCAAAAGATGACTAGAGGCGTAGAGACCAATATGTGTGATTTTACCAATGCAAAAATCGAGAATGGAATTCTCCATTTTGAAAATGGTCAACAGCTAAGTCCAGACGGTAAGAAAAATTGATTATACATGTACATTTACTAACTGAACAAAATTTTTTTTTGTGTATTATAGATCATGTTTATCTTCTATCAGAACCTCCTGGTGAACCATATTACATTGGCAGAGTGGTTGAATATGTGAAGAAAGACCCCAAGTCAATGGATACTGATGACGAAGATGTCACTGAAAAATACTGGATACGAATAAACTGGCTATATCGTCCGAAAGACATCAGCAGAAAGTCTGATGATTCTAGAATGCTATTTGCTACAATGCACTGTGATGACTGTCCTTTGCAGTCGCTTAGAGGTAAATGTACTGTCAAACATTTGGCACACTGTGGGGACTTGGATAAATATAGGTCTTTACCTGATCAATTTTGGATTAACCAATTCTATGATCGGTATATTATGAGATTCTATGATTTAATCCCCACCGAACAGGCCCAAAATATGCCTGAAGAATATCAACAGCTGCTACAGGAACAGTTCAAATATGTCATGGTAGAAACAAACAAGTCTAAAGACCTGGTGTGTACTCGTGAAAACTGCGAAAAATGCGACCATTGGTGCTCACCCCATGACTCTGTTCAGTGTGCTAGATGCTCTAAACACTATCATATGAAGTGCGTAGATCCTCCGCTCACCAGAAAACCCGCTAGAGGGTTTGGCTGGTCGTGTGGACCGTGCTCAAACCATGTGGAAAACAGAGCTATTGATGCTCATGCACCGGTTGTGTCGTCCAAAAAGAAGGACGATTCACCGGCAACTCCGTCGTCTTCGCAGTCGTCGTCTTCTGCTGAACAGTCGCCAGTTAAACATCGTTCAAAATCATCAACTCCAGTGCCAACTACACGATACGAAGAATTGATGCTGGCGTACCATGCTAAAGACGGTAGAGAACTAACCCGTGAGCAGCAGCACCAGCTAAACATGTGGCCATTCAGATACCTGGGAATGCACTCCCGACTAGAGGATATTTTAGAAATTGATGACCGAATTATGCCTAGAGCTGTTTCCAGAATTGGCCCTAAACATCAGGCAGTTGTTGAAGACTGGGGTGGCAGACCAGTTGAGTATTATGAACCAGAGAAGGTTGACAAGCGAAGAATTAGAAATGGCAAATCTCGAAGGAATCAAGCTGCGGCCGCTGCAATGGCAGCAGCCAAAGCCGAGGCAGCAGCAGCAGCAGCTGCTGCTTCTAGTGCACCAACTTCCAATGGTGAAACTCCAAAAGAAGAGCGTCAGCCTTGGGAAAAACCTAGACCTTCTGGCTATAGAGAACGAGCTTGTGATGGGGAAACTTCAATTTTGATCTGGAAACCTAAAGACAAAAACGCTGATAATGACCCTCTGTATGATGACTTTTTGAAAAAGGCCATTCCCTACGCCGAGAATTTAGGATTAAGACTTGAAAATCCTAATCCCAGCGACGAATGCCCTGATGAAGCTTGTTTTGCTACCAACTTTACTGATGCATGCTTTCTGGCTCTGATGCGGAATGATTATGACGAAACTAAGGCCTTGAAGGAGGTGTCAAAATTTACGCTGAAGCTGCTCAAAGAGCCTGTTCTTACTCCAGAAGAGAAGGCAGCATTCGAAGAAGGAGTGCGAAAATATGGTAACGAATTGCATGAGGTGACGCAAGAAATCGGCACCGTGAAGAACAACGACGTGGTTAGATACTATTACAACTGGAAGAAGACTCCTGCTGGCAGGGAGATCTGGGGTAATTATGAAGGCAGGCGAGGCAAGAAACGAACTGGAATGAGCAACCATGTGCTAAAAGGAGGTCTGGTCGACCAAGTTGCACACGAAGACGATGATTCTGCATATGACCTGGACAAGTCCAAGAAACTGAAAAAGACGTTTGTGTGCAAGTTTTGTGAAACAGAGACTTGTCGAGAATGGAGACGAGCTCCGGGTCATCCTGTATCTCATCCAGATGAGAACCCTATCGTAGCATTGTGTTTGCGTTGTGCTCAGTTATGGAGACGGTACGCAGTCGAGTGGGAACACCCAGACGAGGTCATGCGAAAAGTAGTTCAGAGCCAAAAGAGCAATGCCATCAATAAGCGTAGAGTCGAGCAAGAGTTAGTCAAAGATGCCACAGCTATTTATAATGAACGAGAACGTGACCGTGAGAAGGACAAGACCAAGAAACGAGCCAAGGTGGACAAGAAGCTTACTGGGTCTGATAAAGCCAGAAGAGAAGAAGCTCTGGAAAAGCCAAAAGTACAAAGTGCCCCAGCTTCTCCTCCTGCTCAGAGCGCTTCTCAGAACAGTGGAGCTACTTCGAGCACAATCGGCACTCCTGTGCCTTCTAGAAAACAGCAGAGTGCTATTCCTCTATCCGAAGCTCAGCAACCGAACCAGCAGCATAATCAACAACCTACCAATGTTCAGCAGTTGGTCAGATGTTGTTCAGTTTGCGGCCAAACCGAGCCTACTAAAAGGCTCATGTTTTGCCAGCATTGTACAATGAACGTTCACACAAGTTGCTACGGCTTGGACTCAGACATGGCATTCTCTCGAGCCACATGGCTGTGTGATGTTTGCTCCAATGACCAAAAGCCGATTGTAAGTACTCTATACTCGTGTGTTTTGTGCCCGGTTAAGAGCCCATCTTACGATGCAATGGTGTCCATCAAGAGCGAAGTCATGCCAGACGGGTTGAAGCGAACTGCCGACCACAACTGGTGTCATGTGCGATGTTCTGTCTGGAACCCTGAGCTGACTTTTGGTATCGTAGACAAACTGCAGCCGGTTGAGGGTATTGCTAAGATCCCCACAGACCGATACTTGGCCCACTGTAATCTATGTAATACTGCGAACAGCGGTGCGTGCGTACAATGTTCGTATTGTAGCCAAGATTTCCACGTAGGATGTGCTGGGAAATCTGGCTATGCTTTCGGGTTTGAGTTTGCCAGAGTGGAAGAAGACAGTCAAGAGTTTGTGACGTTCAATGGCGAAGACGTAGTAATGACTGCTGTGATCTACTGCAACAACCACAGTGAGCAGATTCAAAACATGCATGCGCTCGGTGAAATTGACCAAAAGACCGGCAAGACTGCCATGCAGATATACTGCGAGGGATTCAAATCAAGTAAATGGTCCATCGTAGGTGCCAAACGTCGAGCCCAGCTGATGTACCCGAAGAGTCTCTTCAAGAACGGCAACGAGAATCTCAAGCTCGTTATCACCGACAATGGCGAGTATCACGATTCAATTGACTCGGGAATTTGTGCCGATTGTAATAGCGGCGAGGCCGTGTTTTGGTTCAAGGATGATGGCCGGCTCACATGTCGAACCTGCCATTGGAGAACTGCCGACCCCAAGAAGTATTCCGAGGCGTTTGAGCAAGAACCAATTGTACTTTTCGATCCTGCAAAGGCCAAGAGCATGAAGAAAAGTTCTAGTAAAAACAAGCGAATCGCAATCACCAAGGCTTCGGCCAATGGCTCGAACAATCAAACACAATCGCCATCGCCATCGGTCAGTGCGGCTTTACCGGCCATCTCATCTCCAGGGGTAAAGCAGGATAGATCGTCCAACTCGCCTTCTTTACGGCAAGCGGGACAACAGATGTCATCTTTACCTCATCAGCAGTCACAATTGCAACAACATGCCTCTGTACCACCGCCACATCAACAACATCGGTATGCTTATCCAGGTCCAGGTATGGCGTATGCACCACCTCCACCGCCTCCTCATTTGATGCAACCTGGATTGGCATACGGTCCACCGTTTTACCCATATCCTTACCCACCAGGAAGTACACCATCTCATCATCCACCTCCACCACCTCCTCATCCTCATCATGCATCATTCCCAGGGCATATTCCACCACCTCCACCGCCTCCTCCACCATTTCCTCAGGGACATCAGGGCCATCCACATCATCATCACCCACCACCACCTCCGCCACCTCCTCCACATCCCCATCACCCTCATCATCCTCAATCGCACCCGTATTATGCTCCAATGCACCCTGGTCAACAGCACCCACACCATCCTCCTCCTCCGCCTCCACCACCGCCACCTCCTCCACCTCAACAACATACAGCTCCACCACCAAGAGCTGAAACCACGGAGCCCAGTCGAACAGCAGTTACAAGTCTGTTGAACCCTGTAGATGACGGTAAAAAGGATGATTCTGGTGACAAGCGGCCCCAATCAGAACCAACGGTGAAGGAAGACTCAACAACAAGCACCAGCACGAGTAATAAAATGCAAGTTAAAGATTTATTAAGTTAAATTATAAGTTATTAATAGTTAGACAGACATGCCAGATTTTAATACATCTAATTATGATGCCATTTGTAGTTGCTCCTCTATGCGTTGAACTTCGGCAAGTGTAGGTGCGGTTTTCAATTGCTGACGCAGCGATTCCTTTTCTTGTTCCGTCAGTGTTCTTGCAAACGACTTTTGTAGCCCTGAAGTTAGGCCTGCTTTGAGTGATTTCGATCCCATAATCGATTGAGCCAGTTCAGTAGGCTGGTCATGGGTTCCAAACATCTTTTTCGCCTGTTCTCGCTCTCTGTCCTTGATCTTCTCGAGGTCTAGAATGCGTAACGAAGAGACCTGCCATACTACGAACAACCGGTAGTGATCACGATTGGTAACTGGGTTGCCTATCAGACAGAGCTGTGTTAGTCTCTGCAAACCACCCAGAGCTACCAATTCGGAGAGTTCGCTCAACGAATTAGCAGCCAATGCAACGTTCTCCAAGTTTGGCAGCCGTGACGGGAGATCTACCGCGATGTGTGATATACGGTTGTTAGAAATTAGCAGTGTTTTCAGTCGTTTCGATTCGGCAAACCCGCCGAGCACTCGGATGTCGTTGTCTGTGAGGTCTATCGAGTCGTGGATGGTGATGTTTGGGATGTTCTCAATTATCGCAATCTGGTGTCCACGCAGCAGCAGCTCGCGCTGGCCAATGGCATTTATATACGAGGGCGCATTCTGGGTGAACTGTGCTGTGAGCTTCATTGTGCGTGTGGATACGAAGTGGTGAAAAAATGTCGATAGTTGTTGGGATCAATTATCCCGACTCGTGCGGCGCACACACGCCGCAGCCCCACCTACACGCCTACTGTTTTTTGCTTCTCTTTTATAAAAAAGAAGAACACCACCGGTAGGAGTAATGCCTTCTTTTTCCAGAAAAAGAAGCAAAAAGCGGTAGACGTCCGGTCGTGACAAGTGTTTGTCACGTGCGGATTTGAGGTGTTCACGTGACGGCTCGTGTATATAAGCTACTGATTATTGTCTAGAACAGCGCTGGCAATGTTTGACGTGTATTGTCTGGATGAGTGATGCACAATACGACAGAGCAACAACTGTCGTAGGCAGCAACAGTGAGAGTAGCAACCACTATAGCAGAGGGGATTATAGTAGTCCGGCCGGTGTTGCCCGCCGACACTTGTGCATTTACGTCTTGCAGTGGTCTGACTTAAGCCTTTAGACACTTACAAACAAATAAATATGACTTCTGCCATTGATTACTCCATCTATCTTGTTACTGATACCCCGTTGGTTCCAAGCGGAAAGACTCTAGTAGAGCAGGTCGCCAAAGCAATCGATGCAGGTGCCACCATTGTTCAGCTCAGAGAAAAGACTGCCGACACCCGGGATTTTATTGAACGAGCCAAAGAAGTCAAGCAGTTGACTTCTGCAGCTGGTATCCCATTGATCATTAATGATCGTATGGATGTTGCTTTGGCAGTTGATGCTGACGGTATCCATGTTGGTCAGGACGACATTGATGTGGCTACCATCAAAAAGTGCTTCCCAGGCAAGATCGTTGGGTTGTCAGTAAACAACGTCACCGAGCTTAGAGAGGCAATTAAGGAACGTGTAGATTACGTTGGAATTGGTGCAGTGTTTGGAACACTCACCAAAGACCTGAAGAACCCACCAATTGGTTGCACAGGAGTAAGGGAAATTTTGGACGTCATTGACAAGGAATGTGACTACGATTTGAAGACTGTCGCAATTGGTGGAATAAATCAGTCAAACGTCCAACATGTCCTTTACTCCTCTGCAACCGAGACCAGAAAGCTTGATGGTGTTGCCGTCGTATCGTGCATCATGGCTGCTGAAGATGCTACTCAGGCTACCAAGGACCTAGCCAAAACTTTTGCTACTCCAGGTCCTTGGGTTCGATCAATTAGCCAAGCTGTGACTTCTATTGAAGATATCATCAAATTGGCGCCACAATTGGCTGCTAAAGTCGCCACCAACAAACCGCTGCTACACCATATCACCAACGATGTAGTCAAGAACTTTAGTGCTAATATTAGTATCGCAGCAGGTGCATCTCCAGCAATGTCTGAATGCCCAGACGAATTCGATGATTTTGCTGCAGTTCCAGGTTCGGCACTTGTTTTGAATATGGGAACCGCTACAAATGCTTCAATTGACATGTATCAGAAGGCTGTCAAAGCTTACAATAACCAAGGCAAAACCATCATTCTGGACCCTGTTGGATGCGGGGCTTCTAGCCATCGACGGCAAACAATCGCCAGATTGTTGAACAGTGGTGTCTACGACGTGATCAAGGGAAACGAAGGCGAAATCACCGCAGCAGCCCGTGTTGAAGGAACTGCAATGAAGGGAGTGGACAGCGTAGGGGATGCAGACCTCAAAACTAAACTTGCAACTGCAAAGAAACTGGCCACCGAAAACCATACTACGGTGTTACTCACCGGCAAAGAGGACGTACTAGTAGACGCAAACCGTGCTCTGGTATTTAGAAATGGACATGAACATTTGGCAAGGATCACTGGATCGGGATGTGTTTTGGGATCCCTTGTAGCAGCATTCGTTTCTGTGCATCCTAATGATCCATTGGCTGCTACTGCTGGTGCTCTTCTCATGTATACTTTGGCATCAGAGAGAGTCATTGACTGCACCGGCCCAGGGACCTTTATTCCACACTTGATCGATTCGATCCATCGAATTTCTCAATTGTCCCTCGATGGAGACTTTAGCTGGGTGTCACCTGCCAAATTGCAGGAGATTTAGGTATTCCACAGTGGTTTAGTTTACTATATACACATCATACATATCCAATTACAACAAGTACAACAGTACTTTACCCTTACCAACCCTCGTCACTTAATACTGACCGTTGTGATGGGGATTGTTCTTGCTCTTGGAACTGTTTTCGAGATTCTTGAGCGACTCGTTTGATTTCTTCTTCATCTTGCTTGGTCAAGGCATCATATCGTTTCCATGGCTCAATGAAAGTCATAATCCCTGCAGAAAAGTCACGATCAGACACTTTTTCAAACAAGTAGAGCTGGGTTCGGACATAGTGAACCATTTGTTCCAAGTGTGCCATGTCAACGTTTTCTTCCCCGTTGAACAAGTTTCTCCACAATGCAGCCGCTAGAGTAGCATCGCTGTTATAAAATCCTTCATCGTAACTGAAAATAGCACCTCGGAGCTGTTCATTGAGGTGTTTCTTGTTAGTGTTGATGATACTTTCAGACGTCACTTTGAGGTCATTTCTCATTCGATGTCCTAAATCTTCAAAGATTGCATTTAATAACTTAGTTTGGTATTCCCGGCAATACTTCCGAGGCAATGCTCTTAGACGAACAAACAGCATCCAAATGTGTAAAGAGCTGATTTGAAATTGTTGTTGGAATGTTCGTGGCAAACCCAATGTTTTGTAGTAAAACTCTTCATGCGGGGTTGAAAATGTGTCGGATTTCAGGTTATCTTCTGGATAGTAACCCTGGAACTTGCAGAGATCTCTGAATTTTCCAGTAGCCACAGGACCAGCTCTTGTTCTGTCCATATCTACGTTGAAGAAGCTGATAACCTTCTCACCGACCATCCGTTGCCATGCTGGAAGCTCCGCTGCGGCTTCACCGGTATTTGCTCGACTCTTGTAGGTATCTAGGGCGAATTGCTTGAGGTTGCCTTTGGCGAACGTGGATTGCAAACGTATGCATTGTTGAGCCAATGGCCTGTAAGGTAGAACACGGCCGGTTCGAAGCATTGTGTTCTGGTGGTGATGGAAATTTTTCCTTGGGGTCGCTGATAGTTTGTGGTGTGTGGGTGCCAACGCCGCGACAGTCCGGTTGTAGCACCGTGCTACAGCCCACAAGAAGCAAAAACAGTAGACATATGGCCAGCTTTTACCGCTTTTTGGTTCTTGTTTTGAAAAAAGAAGACAACCACCGGGAAGGATACTGTCTTCTTTTTCCAGAAAAAGAAGCAAAAAACGGTGCCTGCGGCGCTTATATAGGGAACGGTCACGTGGATATCACGTTTTTTCTCTCCGGCGTCCACTGTTTCTTGCTTCTTTTAAAAAAAGAAGACACCCACAGCGGTCGATTGAATCACTGAGTCCCACGATTCCCCCAGATGGATTGTGCTACTACTACGTAATCTCACTAAATATAGGTCAGCCGTTGGCGTTAACTTTGACAGGTCAATGGCTATTGCCGACGCTGATCCATCCATGCAATTGCTCTCCCACAATGACTTAGATCTCATATCGATATTGCGCCTTGGTTGTACATGAGCTCTGACTAGGAAGGCACAGCACAGCAGCAGCACCAGCAAGAAGAACAATTGAGACATGTTCGCCTGTATGACATGCATAATAGTCAGTCAGGTACCACCGGTTACGGCCGATTCCGGCCCAGAAAACAAAAATTTGCCGAGAGCAACTGTTGGTGGTGGCCCTTGTGTACGTAACTATTCTAGATCATGCATAAACAGCCCAACACACATAAAAATAGTAACAAAAAAGCATAGCATACCTAGTGCACATAGTAGCACACATGTAACTGCATGGCGCGTGTCTAGTACCTACAATTGAGGTAGTCTAGGCCGGATTGAACTTCACCTGATATAGCTAGAGCCAGTAAAAACAACGTCATCGACAAAAGAACATAACCATAAACCCGAAACCCGAATCCAAAACCAAAACGCTTTTCGTGATAATAACGGTTTCGACTTCTATTTTTAAACATGAATCTGAGCCGCATCGAAACTAGCTTGCATTTTCCCCTGTTCTGCGCAAGCGTAGCCGACCCAATTCGGTAAAGATACGCAATAATATGGCTTAATTTGAGTAAATGCGCCTTGTGGGCTTTCCTTTCAAATGACTACCAAAAAGCACAGCCGGTCCAGACGGTAATTTTCCAACCTGACGATCCATGTAATCGAGATTATATAAAAGAGCTCATTCTCGCCATGTTTATTATTTACCCCTTTTTTGTATTACATATTTTCTCCTCTTTCTCTCTCTATTTTTTCTCTTTCACCTCCAAGTAAAAATGGGTAGATGTTCTATGATTGGTGCTATTGTTACCACAACAATCGCATTTGTGCTATTAGTAGTTGGATTTTTGGGTCAGAACCCTCATGCGAATTCCTTGCATAGTGTTTACTTCCTCAAGGTAGAGACCGACTTTTTGGCAGATATTAAGAACGATGTTATGAGCGCGTTGAATTCTGGAAACTGGGATCAACTAGGTTCGGACTTGGAATCGACTTACAACGAATTGACTGGTAAATCTAAACGACAAGATATTGGCGACTTGGCTAATACTGCCAGTGATGTAGCTGGAAGTGCTTTGAACGGTGGAAATACTACAATCGAGTTTACAATTGGCGCGTCTGGTTATTGCATTCAGAAGGAAAAGTGCGTTGGTAAGCCAACACCATTCTACTTTGATTTCGAAACTACTTACAAATCAATTACTGGGCAAGACTTACCAGATGACATTAAGCAATATCAAACTTACATCAAGAATGCCGGTAAGGCCATCTGGGTGATGAGTGTGATTGGTATTGCAGCAGCTGCAATCAGCGTTTGCACCGGTTTCTTCGCCATTATTACCTCATTTTGTAGCAAGGTTTCAACCATTGCCAGATTCCCAGCGGTTGTTACTTCGCTTGTTTCTACCGTGGGAGTGTTGTCTATCTTGGGTAGTGCCATTGCCTCCACTGGGTTGTACGCGGTTATCAAGTCCAAGTTGAACGACTACAACGATGAAACCAACAACACGTTGAAGCTCAAGTGCTCTATGGGAGCGGCAGGTTTGGCATTGTACTGGGTCAGTTTCTTGTTTGCTATGTTTGCTGCCATCTCATGGGGGCATGCAGCCCGAGCCTCTCGACGACAAATTGCCTACATGGCGCCAGCTCCTCAACCGTACGGAGGCGCCGGTTCGTACTACCACTAAGTGTCCAGTCGTGGCGACTGTGTTTATTATTTATTTTGTATAATGACGTTATGTAGAGCAATGAATGAAACAATGATGATCCGCTACCCACTGTTTTTGCTTCTTTTTTAAATAAGAAGAACACCTCCGGAAGGACCATGTCTTCTTTTTCCAGAAAAAGAAGCAAAAAGCGGTAGACGTCTGGCCGTAGGCACTGTTTTTGCTTCTTTTTTATAAAAGAAGAACACCACCGGGAGGATCATGTCTTCTTTCTTCAAAATAGACGTCGGCGCGCCGGCCATGATCGTCTCGTCCCAACTGTTCACTTTGGTTGACGACATCGATACACCACAGCATGGCGAAACAACGACTGCTCGACAGCGCTAAGACGTTCGAGTACTTTGTGCTGGCTCCCCCGGAACTGGACCAATTGTATGCAGAGTCGTCCAAGTACATCTCGAGACACCAGTCCACGCTGGATCAGGACACTTTGTACACCCTGCTGTACCAACATTTCCACCTAGCATTGCTAACAGGCAACGACGCTGCAGCGAAGGTGACAGTACAACGATTGGGAGACAGATTTGGAGATCAATCACCCCACGTTGGTGTGTTGAAGGCAGAATACCTGGAGGCTACCGAAGGAGTGAGTGCCACTCAATCGTTCCTCAACAAGCGAGACACCACCGACTTCAATGCGTTCAAACGAAAGACAGTCATCTTGAAGCAAAAGGGCGATACAAAGATGTACATTCAAGAGCTGCTAAGATACCTGGATGTATGCCCTACTGACGCAGAGACTTGGGCAGAATTGGCTGAAGCCTACTACAAGACTGGCAATTACGACAAGGCAGTCCACGCCCTACAAGAAGTACTGATCCAAATGCCTCAAGCTTATAACATATTTGCAAGATTGGGAGAGATTCTACATGTTTATGCAACTATTTCGCAGACCACCCAAGATCAATTGGGTAGACTAAAACAATCTATTCAGCAGTTCTGTCGATCAGTTGAGCTGTGTCCGGTGTACATTCGAGGGTGGAGTGGGATCTATGTTGTTTGCGAGAAACTAACTAAGTGGCCGAAATTGTCGCCAAATGATGTCAAAACATATACCGAGCTACAGACCACTGCTAGAAAGCAACTGCAGGCGCTGGTTGATGGAAACCAAGGCACAGAAGCCAACATCCGAGCAGCCAAGCTTATACTTTCGCAGTCGTCGTAGTCTCATCCATAATAATACATTCTCTTTCTTGCCTCACCACAGGAATCTTCTGTGAAACCCAATTGGCATCCCGTAAAAATGGTCCAGCATCTTGTTGTCCAATTGGCACCTTTCGCTTGACGCTTGCAAACTCCTGCTCCTTTTCTTGGTATTCTCTAATAACCTTGCCCTCTGCGAACTCAACAAACACTCGAGTATCTCGCACTCTAAATAGCACATCGTCAACTCTTAGGAAAAATCTACTCAATACTAGCAGCCGTTCGGGCATTACTCTTACCTTGACATTTAGAGATACAATTCCGTTGTCGCCCAGCTCGTCTTCATATAACGTGACATCGTCAAAGAACAGGATAGGATCAGGCCGCTTTAATTTATCAAACGGAATCTCTTCTTCCGTTTTGTCAAAAGTAGCACCAGCACTACATTCCCCTTTGTAACTCGTCGAATACGTCCAGTCGAAGGGCTTGATAATTCCTTCAACTTTGTCTCCAGCGGCACTCCTTTCAGTGGTGCCTCTCCGCTGTCTTGCGTTGAGCCATTTTGCCGAATGTGCCACTTGAATTAATCCATCTTTGCCGGTTTTATCTACCAAGTCTAATGCGTTGAATGTCTTGAACACCAATTTGAACCCACTGCTATGCTCTATTCCTACTTCGTTCTTGCCAAATATCATCTCTGGCATTGGAATACTAAGGTCATGTTCTACCTTTTCAATTTCTTGAGCACTCGAAATAGGGCCCTTGGCTGTATATACCTTCCAGCCGCTCCCTTGCCATTCATGCACCTTTGGTTTGAAGTCGTAGTTCATTCTGGTGTGGTGTGAGTGTAGAGTCGAGTCGTGGTTGATGTGGCCTGGGGATCGCGGAAAAAAAAAACGCTGCCGGTGGTGATTATTCAATGCATTGAACTACCTACCGCATTCGCTACACTACAGTTACATATCTATATGGTGCTTAGCATCTGTCCGCTCAAACTTGCCTACTAGTCTTCCCTTTGCTATTCCGTGCTTGGTGACGACCTCTAATAGCTCGTTGACGTTGGCGCTGGGTTTGATTGGCTCCGACATGGCTTCTAGTGCATAGAACTGGAAAACGTATCGATGGGGCCCGTGATTAATTATTGGCCCCGGCCCAGCGTAACCTGTTCTACCCCTAAATGCCAATCCAAACGTCGTAGACCCTTCAAGGGTGTCATTATTGTCGAAATATCCCTCTTTGAAATCTGTCTTTGAAGCATCGATGTTGTATGCTACTGTGTGTACAATTGGCCGTGGTAGTGGTGCATCAACATCTTCCATTAGAAATACCAGTGATTTCGCATTATCTGGAACATTGGAAACTTTCAGTGGAGGGCATGTATTTCTGCCGCATCTTGGGCCTCCGTATTTCCATGGCATGAACCCATTATTCTCAAAAGCACTCGATTCCACGATGAGTGTTTCAGGGACGTCTTTGGGCTTGTAATACTTGGAATCTTCCTCCTTGGCAGCAAACAGACTGCTGAGAACAGTACCTACTACTTTCTCAACTAACAACCACATTTAATGAGCGGGATATATAGATTAGAGTCGCTGTTTATATAGGCTGGGGATGTGGCTCACGTTCGGTTAGAATCCCGAGTACCCGAGCCACACGAGATTTCACTTGGGTGTTTTTCTTTTTTAAAAAAGAAGCAAAAACAGTGCCTACGGCCAGACGTCTACCGCTTTTTGCTTCTTTTTCTGGAAAAAGAAGAAGACCACCCCCAACGCACTGGCATGATATAGTTAAATTACAGTTACATCTCTACGTAATGCTTGGCATCGGTTCTTTCAAACGTGCCAATCAAAATGCCCTTGGACAGTGCATGCTTGTTAATGATAGCAACCAGCTCGTCCACAGTTGCCTTTGGTTTGATTGGGTCTGGCATCTGTTCCAATGCGAAAAACTGGAACTGATATCTATGAGGTCCAGTGTTAACCAGTGGTCCAGGTCCCAGATACCCCGTCGATCCTCGGAACCCTGCTCCAAACGTCGAAGAGCCTAGGGTGCTCTCGTTGTCAAAGTGACCCTCTTCGAACTCCGTTTTCGATGCCTCAATGTTGTACGCAGACATATGGACAATTGGCTTTGGTAGTGGCACATCTACATCTTCCAAAACAAACACCAAGGTCTTTGTGTTCGGTGGTAGATCCGAAACTGATAGTGGCGGAGAAGTATTCTTACCACCAGTTCTAGGGTTTCCGTATTTCCATGGAATGATACCATTGTGCTCAAAAGCACTGGATTTGACTGCAAGAGTGTCAGGAACGTCGGCTGCTCTGGCAAAGGTTGCGTCTTTAGGCTTTGAGGCAAAAAAAAGCCCCAGCACAGTGCTCATAATCTTTTCTGTAATTACTGCCATTGTGTATAATCTGGAATCTGGAATTACCAACTATCGAGAAGGGAAAACACTCGTTAAATACTTTGCAACGAAACTATCTCCGGATGGTCATTTTGTTTGACGGGTTTAGTGAGACAGCTCGGATGAGCATCCGAGCAGCTGCCACCAGGCGTTATGTCCGTGCCGAGCCGCACGATCCTAAAAATCTAATATCCGAGCTAGGTAACGATAGCAGTTCCACAACCCGACGGACACTCAAGCATTTCCTCATCAAACAGCCATTCTTTCATACAGGCGACATGAACCTTGTGCCCACAGTCAATCAAAGCCGATGCCAAGCCCTTCACTGGCTCTCTGCAGATGATGCAGCCATCTAGTAGTTTTTTACAGTTATCACAGAACCAGTATCCGGAACCACCGCTGTTAATCTCGGATAAACTGCCGTTGCACCGATGACATAATGTATCCAATTGAGTCTCCGTTAACCCATGGCCCTTAACAGAGTTAAAGTTAGAGCTCTTGATCACCTCTGCTGCAGCTGTGAACATTTCACATCGCTTCAACAGTTCTACGTAACATAAAACCCACTCTTCCACCGTCTGGGTGGAGGGAAACGCTTCCGGATAGAATTTGATAAACAAAACTCCGAGCACCGCACACAGCTGCACATCGCCCTGTTCCATTGCAAACTCTGTAACCTTTTTGATAAAGTTAGAAGTTGTCCATGGATGATTCAAAGCGCGGAGAAACTCCTGGTACCTTGCAGTCTCGGACATCGAATGCGAGCTAGGAGTATGCAGCGAGGATATACCCAGGCCAGCCGGGCCATCAAGAGAACTCTTCCAGCTTTCGGTACTCATTGATGTACCAAATCCTCTGATTACTTCGTCGCTTTTCTCGGTTGATCTTCTACTGGACCGGTAGTCTTCAGGAGAGGTTCCTATGATGCTTTCGTAAGAGGAACCGTGCACAGGACCTTCGTTGGTATCTACGGAATTGCTAACAATTTCGTTAGCTAGACTGGATTTTGGCACCTGCTGTTGCTCTGTCTGTTGCGATTTCGATTCATCCGGCACAGAAATCGGCTGAACCGTAGAATTGTCACTGTCCTCCTGTTCATCGTCATCATCCAATTCCACGCCAGTAGAAATAGGCAGTGGAGTAGACGGAGAGGAAATATTAGCAGCTGACAGTTGACGGTGACGATGATGTGAAGGATACTTGTGTGAATCGGGTGCTGAAAAATCCGAACCTGGCCTGTCTTCTGCTATTGAAAAGGCAAATGGCTTTAACAACCCGGTGCTAGACGACATAGTTCGGTTATTGGGGGTCTGTGTGATCCCGGAAACTGACGATGGTTTCTTTCTTGTAGAAAAGTTGACATTATTCGCACCCTGACTCTCTAGATATTCCTTGTAACGTTCAACTTCCCACTCCATGGACTCTTTCAAAATCATCCAGGTCTGTGCAGTTCTCAGCTTGCCACAGCTCCTGGCTATTTTGGAATTGTGTTCGCATAGCTGTGGGAGAGACTCGTTGTTGCTAGGAATAACAGTATAATGTTCTGCAAAGTACCGGAACACCTCAGGCTCAAATCCTGCAAAAGAAGCAAAACATACCGCCTGATTGAAGTCCACATCATGAATGGGTCGATTTTGAATCTTGTATGAAGAACTTCCTGGCCGTCTGGTTGTGTTTTGCCCACCAGATAACGATCCAGAGCCTACCGCAGCGGCTCCTGCAGACGTAGTACGACGCGATGACGAAGACCTGTCTCCTCCAACATTCGTAGCCCCAGCATCTTCTCCAAGAAGCGAAAAATCATCGTCTAATCGATAGCTATATAGAGAGCCAAATTGATTCCGATACTTGTCTTGAACAAGAAACGTGACATCGTTCTGAGGTGACCATGCAAATGCCGCAGAAGTGATATTGTCCACATACAAGGGCTCATCTGAGAGATCATGTTGTGTGAAATACTTGTCCCTAGATGCAGTCCATAACATTTTATCAGAGCGCCATTGAATCTCCGAAACTGTGTCTGTGTGATATTCCAGTACATTTACAGGAATAAATGGCCTTCTGGGATTCCAGATATAAGTGCCAAAATCATATTTGCTTCGAACACTGCTGGCAATGCATGTATTCAACACAGCACTTGAAGCATTTCGAGCCTGAGTTGACTGAGCATTATCTACCTGCCATCGTACTTTGGACACGGCACTTGGCGCCAAAATAACTACATCTGCATCTCTTGTTTCTTTAGACATGTTCCACACTTGGATAAGCTTGTCTCTGCCACCGGAAACAATGTAGTCATGGTAAGGATGCCAGTCAATTGAGAGCCCAACGCTTGTATGAGCGCTCATCCGCTTATCACAAGCCTTTGTATTTCTAAAGTCCCACCGTTGGATCATTCCCGAGTCGTATATAACTGCAAATTTGGTGCTGTTATGAGGGCTACACTGCACTTCTCTAGCGCTATCACCACCTTTATAGAACGAAAGCGAAGGCTTCTTGTTACTTGCCCGTAAATCCCATACCTTCACACTACCATCATTTGTACCAGAAAGCAGAATGTGTCCATTGTTTGGACTGAAAGCCAGGGTATTAATGCATCGATTGTTGTCAGAGTATTCAGTCACAGCATCCTTGGCTGAGGGATATTGCAAGTTGTACAACAGCATATTACCCCCAGAAGTTGCCAGCGCTACATGGTGGTTATACAGCTGATGACCCCATTTCAATGCTGTCACAGCAAACATTTTGTCAAAATCTCTCGTCTCTCTGCTTTGTCGCAGGTCCTTTGACACCTTGATCTCCTTGTCAACATCCAGGATTTCGAAAACTATATCAAGCATTGAGCGGTTAGTTAAATGATCAACAAAATAGCTACCTTACAGTCCTTTCCTGCTATTGCAGCCTGTGTTTTATCATGGGACATGCCCATGGCGAGAATTCCGCTTCGAGCTTGAAACTCGAGCTCCCCCATCTGTTTCTCGACTTTTGGTTCTAAAATTTTGGAAGGGGTGCTTCCAGCCGACGCACTCGAAGCAGCTGAGCTTCCATAGATCGCTTTACCAAACCTTTGAGCCAATCCTGATGCCTTGATAGCTGATGCGGCACGATTTGCATATGTCTGAGGAGGCTGATGTTGGAAGGCATTTCGCGAGATTCCTCCACTTGTGCTCCCAGTATTTCCTCCGCCGCTATTTATCCCAATGGACAGATTCGATTGGGTATACTGATTGGGTGTCACCGAGTATCCTGTGGGAGTCCTCGTCCCATCAGAACTAGATGACGACATGCTCGTTGGACTAAAAGTGGTGGGGTCGGTTCGTGATAGTTGGGATGGGATGGATCACGGCGCCGACGACAAAGCCAACCTCGATGAATGGACGCGATGCAACCCCCTCGTCCACCGCTTTTTGCTTCTTTTTCTGGAAAAAAGAAGATATGTCCCTCCCGGTGCTGTTCTTCCTTTTCAAAAAAGAAGCAAAAACGGTGCCTGCGGCGCAATGCCAGCGGTCACGTGACCCATTGAAATGCAATTACTATACAACCTGGACCTGGCCAGATTTCACGTACTTGGATATCACACTATACCGTAATACATAAATATTGTTCTTTTGGAGGTCAATTTGGTCAGTTCCCACCGTCACTGGCTCCGCGACGTCGTCCAGAACTCTGATAAATACTGATCTGTCAAGATCAGGCTCCTCGATCATAGATATCCCACCACTCGTATCGTCTAGCCGCTGCAGCGATTCTGGGATTGAACTCAGAAACTGCTGTTCGTATAATTCCTTCAGAATTGTGTAATGCCTATAGTAATGTTAGTCTCTCTCTCTCTCTCTCTCTCTCTCTCTCTCTCTCTCTCTCTCTCTCTCTCTCTCTCTAGTTTGGGTTACTCACCTTTCCATATATTCTATCTCATTGTCTGACAGTTTGCCCATCTCTGTTTCACCATTCACCTTGATGTACATGGTATATTTGTCAATTTTGGCTAGCCTTGTTCTTAGATAAGTCCGTATCAAGAATTTTATGCGTTCAAGTTCTGATTCAACAATCAATAATTTCACCTTTATATCTGTGCCTTTCAGCTCAATTGTATTCTCTTCTATGAACTCCATCTGTTTTCTCACCCGCTCCATTATTCGATCCAGAAGTGTCGTCTCAAAATCCAGGATCCCTGGGCATGTACGTTCGTTGATCCAAGCCTGTTTTAGTCGTTCTACATCCTTTTTAGCCAGATCATGGTCCACTTTGAGACTTAGCTGTGGGTCGCCAGGCTGCAAATCCGCAAGGATATCATCGATATCCATTGAAGTCATCTTTTATGGTACTGTATCCACCGGATGGAGCTATGCTTTAGTTGGAGTGTGATGTGGGAATTAATTTTTCTGGCGTCGCGTTCCGGTTGTTTACTACGTTTGACATCACGTTTCACCCGCACAAGAACACTCGACAACTAGCATGAGTAGCAATCAACAAGAAATCGAGGCCAAAAGGCAGCGGGTTCAGCAGATGCGAGAGGCTCGGCTGAGGAAGCAGCAGCAACAACAACAGAGTCATGTTTCTTCAGTGTCAAGTGATGCATCAGAGTCGGTAAGTGTTTTTGAATAGTATCAACAAACTAACTGACGAATAATTACAATTAGAGCACATCTAGAAACACGCCATCTCAGATTGATGATGTTACTGCATTGGTGGATAGTCTGGTTGGACCACAGTCAAAGTACAAGTCGGAGGAGTCATCTAGACCACAAAGTCGACTCTCAGATCAATCAGGTGCCTCAGGGGTACTACAATCTACTAACAATACTGTTGCCATTCAAGAAGTGTTTGATGTGGAACCCAGGGGGCCCACTAAGGTTGAATGCTACGCAAAGGGTGTACAAACAGATGAATTGCTGCAACAGGATTACGCAGAAGATGTCCAGGTTGAAGCTGCTGCTGCAACTGCAACAACTGCGACTGTAACTACTGCTCCTTCATCTCCTTCATCAAAGTCAACCTCTTCTGTTGAAGATGAGCAGAAAACAGCTTCCCAGCAATACCAGGGCCCAAAGATCCATTTTGTACAAGAGGATGGAAATACCCCAGAGTCGTTAGAAAAGTTCTTGGTTCAATCGGGCAAGGTGATTGGACGTGCGATGGAAGATGACTATGATATATTGACAAATTATGGGCAGAAAGCGGAGATATTGGACGACCACACCAACGAAACATCTATATCACAAACTGCACAATTCACTTCCGTGCATTCAAATGGTAGAGCTATCACGGGCTTAGACTGGTCAACCAAGTTTCCCGAGCTGCTAGCTTCTTCGCATACTGAAAAATCTAATGACCCACAAGCATCAAAAGGGCTGGTACAGATATGGAACATGCACGCCAGATCCCGGCCTGAATATGTATTCAAAGCGCAGTCAGACGTGCTCAGTGTGAAATTCTCTCCATTCGAGCCGAATCTGATCTTTGGTACAGCATACAATGGACAGATCCTGACATGGGACTTGCGAGTTGGCGAAGAAGCTATTCTAAAGTCTCCATTGACAGGATCTGGTCACTCGCATCCTGTGTATACTATTCAAATAACCGGTACACAGAATGCTAATAATCTAATGACGTCGTCCTCAGATGGCACAGTATGCACATGGACATCAGACTTGCTAGCCAAACCACAGGATCGATTGGTACTTACAAACCCAACTGTGGCACGAAACGACGAAGTGTCACCGACTTCTTTAAGCTCTTCTCCTCGACATCCTAACCAATTCCTGGTTGGAACGGAAGAGGGTTCTATTTATCAATGCAACAGATTCGACCAAGCAGGATCACGAGCAGGTTTGGATACTCGTGGATGCTATCGAGGTCACGTAGCTCCAATTACTGGGTTGGATTTCCATTCTTCCAAGGGGACTATCGATTTCGGTGATTATCTGTTGAGTAGTTCTTTAGACTGGTCAGTAAAGCTATGGAAGATCAAGCCATTCTCTGGAGAATCAGGCTCGAAAATGGTCGATTATCGCCCAGTGCTCGATTTCAAACGAGATGATATGGTGTACGACGTATCATGGAGTCCTCACCATCCTGCTGTGTTTGGCAGTGTAGATGGCACTGGTAATTTGGAGATATGGAACTTGAACAAAGATACTGAAATTCCTCAGATGCGAATTAAACCAACTCTGTATACTACAGGTAAAGCTGACTCGTATCTATCTCGTTCACTGAATAAGCTGAGCTGGAGCAGTGTAGATAACCGAATAGCCGTAGGTGGATTGGACGGCATTGTCACAGTATTTGACTTGTCAGAGTATGAATCTACACAATCAGACGACTATTCGGAATTGAGACGAGTTATTCCATAGACTTTCGCAGTCTGTAGACCTGTGGTAATAGCTCTGAGTTCCATGCATCTCTTCCACCATACAGCCAGACTACAATTCGAAATCATAAGAATAAAAAAAATTAAATTAAAAGATCTATACCATTAGCTGAGTTCCATACAACCCTTCTTTACTTGATATGGTGATATTCTCAAAAGGCACCTCCTGGTCAACAGCAATAGCATCCTTGGTAGCTAGCACCAGCATTTCGAAAAACATCTTGACCTTGTCAGGACGATTAGCCCCGTTACTCATCACATCAAATGACGTAGCATCGTGAGGCTGTGGCATCTCCGATCGCATCAATCGTGCAGCCTGCAGAGTGTTCTTGGAGATGCCATTAGTCGCATTTTCTTCAGTTTCATCAGAAGTTGCAAACAGCACCGGCTCGACGGTTTCCAATTCCTGCACTTCTGGAACTTCTTCATGGTTGCCCTCATCCTCATCTTCAATTCGCCCCGGAGAACCCATCATTTCATTACCCATGTCCATATCTATGTTCACATTCATATCCATATCATTATCTCCGTCCTCGTATACATTAGTAGTTTCGTCATTAGGTTCTCCAATTCTCTGGTGTTTTGGTGATGGTTCTTCGAGCTCATCGTCTTGGACATCGTCCCCGGATGCGGCTCGAACCAGCTTCATGGCCCATTGCGGCTCAAACAGCTGTCGAATCTCCTTTTGGAAACCACCTGCAGGCAAGTACATCAAATCGCCGATATCCAATCGTTTTTCAAGCTGGAACAGTTCAAATTCACCTTCTTTATCTGGCAAGAACTCATGGATTGCTTCTTGCATTTCCTCCTGGGTTTGGCGTACCTGGTTGCTAGGCAACATACTCTGACTGTCAAACTCCGTTACTCGAGCAGCAGTAGTTCGTTTTTGTTTTCTACGCGTTGGTGCTGGTTGTTCTTCCTGCTGTGGTTCTTCTGCAGGTGCAGGTTCACCCACATCTACATCCATGTTGAGATCCATATCCATATCCATATTTAAATCCATATCAACATCATTCATTCCTCCGTCATCATTTGGAGCAGGCATTTGGTCGTTGTCGTCAGCAAAATCCTTTGGCAAAATATCCCCATCCAGCCCTAAATCTTCGCCATCTGCTCGAGCTGGTGGTCGTTCCAAACCCACTTCCACAGATTGATCGCCTTCTTCATCGTCATCATCACCGAAATCCAATCCCAAGTCTTCGTCGTCTCCTGCTACGTCTTCGTCGCCTTCATTTACACCACCTCTTCCCAATTCTATCGACTCGTCTGCCTCGTCCAGGCTCATTTCGCCCGAGGGTTGCTGTGTAAAAGGCATCATGTCGTCGCCAAACTCCATCCCTGGGAAATCTGGAATTAAATTATTGATGTTCAAGTCTGTAATCTGATTCTCCAACACCAGAGTGGATTCCTTAGCTGTGTTTGAGGTGCCACTTGTCGTATCTACATTTCCCGGCTTGAATGTCTTGAGACTCTGCAGAGCACTGTCACAATCCTCCTTTAGATACAGAGTTTTACGCTGATAAATAGTCGATACTCCGAACAACAGCTGACCAGACAACCGTAGAGAAGAGCCAGCGGAGCCCTGTTCTCCCTTAATTTCCTCCACGACCGCAACGATATCAGTTCGAATATAGTTGTTCTTTGAAAGCTTTCTATCCATGCTACTCGCCAGCCAGACGTGCGCCATGGGCGAGTCCTTGCTCAACGCCTGAGGATTAAACATGTTTGTGATACTCTAGCAACTGTTCAAGTGTAAGGTGTGAGAGAGGATAGCCTGATAACTAAATGTATATGGTATGTTGAAAAAATAGAAAATCAGCGAGGTTGGTCGCGACGCGTCTTTTTACAGCATGATGGGCCCTCCCTTGTGCCGGAAATTTGGGTGTGGCACCATCGTGACGGAATCCCGAGGCGTCGTTACCCGGCACCACGCCGGCGCAGGTGAGACATCGCGAGCCGCATCGTGCGCGGCGCTGCCACTCCTCCCGGTGGTGTTCTTCTTTTTCCATAAAAAGAAGCAAAAAGCGGTAGACGTCTGGCCGCAGGCACTGTTTTTGCTTCTTTTTTAAAAAAGATGAACAGCACCGGGAGCAGTAACATCTTCTTTCTCCAGAAAAAGAAGAACACTTTGGAATTCCAGAAAAAGAAGCAAAAAGCGGTAGAAAGTACATCATGAAACATCAATATCCTATACAAATTATTAATAAAAACTATTCACATTAAATTAATTAAACAGCAAGCCCGTGACCGCCCGGAATCCATCTATAGAGCCCAATCACATCCTGCCTTCTTCTCTTGGTCTCCTCCCTCTCTTCATGGGTGGCAATAAAACTAGAGTTGGAGCCGGGACTAGAGTTATTCACCGAAGAGTTGTTGGGCTGAGCAGACGAAGAAGAGTTGTTGTTTGCCGATGATTGTTGGTTCTGGACTACACTCGGTCGTTGGCTTGCTAACAAACTCATCGTATTTCTCATAACTCGTCGAAAGTTTCGTTGGTATTCGGTGTTCAACGTAACGATACACACCTCGTGAGCATGCACAATGGTTTCACAGGCAGCTATTACTTCTGGTGATGCATCAGCTTCTAGTCGGTCAACAATGGCCAAAAGAATAAAGCTCCCTTGTAATAAATAAACTCCAAAAAAGAATGGGATCAGCTTCAGATCAGGATCAACCGACAGGATTCTTCTGATTGCCTTGGCCGCAAGTACTGCGTGATTCGTAACTGTGGACAGGTTTGGGTTACTCATCAAATCTTCACTTGTCAGCAATTCAATCGGATCCCAGGAAACGCTGTACAGAATATAAAATACATGGACCAGCTGCAACGCATAGTCTTTCCAGGCATTGCTGTATGCATGCTGTTGAGGTACGATGTTCCAATTCTTGAGAGATGTCGCATACTGATCCAACAAGAATCGTACTTTATTCCGTAATTCACCACACATTTCTTTCATCGGAAGCAGTGGATGTTGCTCAGCATGATGAATATCAACAAGCATGCCAAGAATCGACATCAGAGGTAAGAAATATCCGTAAATGCCTTGGCCTGTCACCACATGGCATACACCTCGTTGTCGCTTAGCATCGCCTTCTGGTGCAATAACTGCAGCGTCCGATTGCCAAACTAGTTCGGAATCTGGTATAAACAAGTCGGTTGATTCACTGTCCAGGATAATCAATGGTCTGTTGTAGCACAATCCCAAATGACGATCAACCATGTACAGCAACCACCATGTTCTACGTTGTTCTTCTCTACATTCAGGGTCAAGATGAGGGTTTTCTTGGTTAAGCTTCAGCTCTTTAGCTAGAGCAATTGCAATCCCCCACCATCTTAACGAAGACCCCTTGAATTCGGAAGCAGAAACGATTGTGCCTAGTTGAATATAGGCAATAACTTCATCTAATGAACCATTAGCAGTGGGACTTCTAGCAGTAGGCAAATAGGAAATTGTCAAATCAGTCAATTTCCCAATGATTGCCAGCCTACTGCTAGGAGTTCCAGTTATTACTGGGTTATCAGAATCATGAGCGGCGACTAGTAACATAGCAAACAGCAAAGCTGGAGAAGTCTTTCTTGGTATGGTTTCAGACAACACTGAAATTCGTCTCACGAGATAAGCCAATACATGTGCAGGTTGAGCAAAATATGTTTCTAGCAAATCTTCAGCTAATCTTATTGAAATATTAGCATCCACCAATGCGTCTATAATCGGTAACAAGACTGGATACCTAGTGTGGATTGTAGCTTTTGTCAGTTTATCGGAGCCCGTGTGGTGATGGTTTGCACTAGTAGGAGGAGTAACAGAGCTTGGGCTCCCGTAGGATCCCCCTAGAAGTAACGACGGTGGTTGAGGATAGAATGATGGACTATTTGTCACTGGTAACGTCCGATACAAATCATCGGAATTATGCGGTGTGGTTGAAAGTGGAGCAGTTGTTGGTGGGGCAGGGTGACTATGGCCATGGCCATGGCCCAGGTGAAGGTGGTGGTGGTGGTTGTGGTTGTGGTGATTATGATTGCCAGTTGAAGCATGGCTATGATGAGGAGGCGGAGGAGGTGGATGAGGGGGAGGTGGTTGTGCACCCCCACTCGGTGTTGTTGTGCCTCCTCTTTCTGGCCCTTCCGCACCGTTTGTGCTGTGTTCAAACCATTGTGGTGGTTGGTTATCAAACATATGAGGAGGTGAGGCATCCATTAAGCCTTGAAACATTGTTGGTATACTAGTACTAGAACCATTTCGTTGTCTAGACATGGGATTATAATTTAGATCTAATTGACCATCAGCTGTGGATGAATCAAGAAAAGTTGGAGTATTAGTATTAGAATTAGAATTGGAATTGGAATTATCGTTAGATTGTTGTTGCTGTTGTTGCTTATCATCAAAAGGTCGTAAAGTTGGAGTAGGATAAGATGCTTGGTAATGACTGAAAGATGTTGAAGGAGAAGATTCATGGTACTGTGACTGCTGCGACTGGCCCTGGCCCTGAGATTGAGATTGAGATTGATTCTGGGCATCCTGGGACTGCTGAGATGACTGGTCTTTCTTTTTTGGCTGTTGTTGTTGTTGTTGTTGTTGTTGTTGTTGTTGTTGTTGTTGTTGTTGTTGTTGTTGTTGCTTCTTCATAATCTTCTCAGCTGCTGCTTTCCTACTAGCAGACTCTAAATATGTCTGACTAGCTTTCCCACGCTTCTGAGGAACTCGTAGATAATCACAAGTGATTTTTAGCTCTAGAATAGAAATACAAGTTAGTACGTCTCTCAAAATACAAAAACTTACCTTGACAATGAGCACAAGGCTGCATTCCATCACACTTTGTTCGTAACTGATTACATTGATCACAAGCTCTGGTTGTCCGTTTTCTGGTCTTGTTTTTCTTATCGTCAGCCTTGGACACTTTGCTTGGATTGGTAGCCGTAGCTGTGGAACCAGACGACTGTATTTGAGAAGTTAATCCAACATTCAAACTCATAAAATTCCTAGACTCATTATGAGATCTGATTGTCGATTCAAAATCCGTCAGCTGATTCTGCATTCAGAATGAATTTAATTGTTAGTGGAAATGTGGTGTTTGTCGTGGTGGTATGTTCTTTTATGTGTATCCCCAAAAAGACCGATGACGACTTGTTGCGTTTAGGAACTGTACTGTTACTGCTGCTTTTGAGGGCACACACACGTTAGGGCACTGAAAGAGGTATGGATGCCAGAGGCCAGAGAAGATAGTAGGAGATGTCAAAAGAATAATGCGAAAGAAAAATTATTTATAGGAAAAGCGAGAGAAAAAAAAAATTATCTCGAATATCAGAGTGAGAAAGTGAGTAAAGAAACACAACAGATTGATGGACTCTAACTTGAATTGAAAAAAAAATAAAAAAAAAAGAAATAGAGAAGTACTCAAGCGTTTTCAGGGTTATGGGTTGGCAACGAAATCTCAAAAGAAACGCTACATTGGTCTTGAAATAAGACACCAAAAAAAGTCGGCCTTTAGATATCCGGTAACTAAGAACGAACAGGTTGTGAGAATCGAGTAACAACTCCCTGTCTCTGTTTCTGATATATCCTCTTTCAAAATAGATTGATCTTTAAGATAAAATGTCACCTCAGATTCTTCAATACTAAACTATTTCGCTCTATTCGCAAACAAACTGCTACGATATCTCGATACATCAAAACGCCGACATGGACCGACAAGGCTCCGAAATAACGATGTTTTGAAGATGTTTAGTAAGGATATTTCCTTTTTGTAAGCTGACGCTGGACGCTGTGTGTGGCCGGCACGCCGCAACCGCTCTCACCACCCAGGTCTCAGAGTGTGAATTTTTTTTTAAAAAAACGCACGGGTCAACATAGATAATCTAAGGCTTCAAGGCGGCCAGCGTATGCTAAGCTATGTCTCTGTTTCTCGTGTGCTATTGGATTAGGATTGCGATCGAACCACTCTCTCTGGAGGTCTGGAGGGAGAGAGGTTACAGTACAGTGAGTTGCTAATCAGCTAATCTACCCTACGTCGTTGTATGCAAATATTCTGCCTGTAAATCTCGCATCACATTCAAGCTTAATTAAAATTAATCATGTAAGAGGTAAGTAGGTGGTGGTGGGTGGTGTTCGATCCGAGATCGCATATTTCGGAAAATTTTCTTATTGGCTACTATGAGTAATGAGGGGCAAGCAAGCAGGGTTGGCTGGTACGTTGCTTAATCAGCTACTCAACGACTCAGTCGTCGTTCGACTCGTCCGTTCCGTTCAGGTCCCTCTCTGCCCCTCAGTCTCAGTCTTGGGCCAGGTCTCAGGTTCTGGCTCTGCTCTGGTTCTTAAGATAAAATTGGATCATCAAAAGGTGGTCCGCGAGGGTCGCATTTTGTTTTATACGGGATTATTATATTCGGGCAAGTGGAAGAGGATCCAACGTCTTTGCCAGATCGATCGACCAAGCCGCACCCGTCTCGTCTATTACATTCCATTCCACTCGCATTTGTCGACGCACATCAGCTGCAGCCCCGACCGCCGAGCACCGAGCTCCGACTGATTTTGCTTCTTTTTTAAAAAAGAAGAACACCACCGAGAGGGTTACCGTCTTCTTTTTTAAAAAAGAAGTAAAAACAGTAGACGATGGGGAGATGACGAGAGGGGGGCGATGCTGCGGGAAAGGCCGAGTGGAACAATGGTGTTGTCTAAGACCCTTGCGTATAGATAGATATAGCTATATACCCGAGTGTTTTACAAACTAGAAGATGACCTGATAATAGACTGTGTCTTCGAAATGATCTCAATGGTTTCCCGCTCCAATCGGTCCACTAAGTCCTTGCAGGTCGGAATGTCCTTGATGATGCCTGCGGCTTGACCCAGCGACCAAATGCCAGCGTTTACGTCGCCGGTTTCGTACACTTGGTTGCCACGGCTGCCAGCCATCAAATGACGCACTTGTTCAAATTTGTAGTCTTTGGTGGTCTTTTCAATGCTCTCGACTTGTTTGGCAACGTCGTTACGGAAACATCGTACCGAGTTGTTCAATGGTTTGAGCAACAAACTCGTATCAGTCTCCTTGGCATCAACAATGGCTTGTTTAACATTGTGATGAATCGGCGACTCAACAGTACACAGCCACCTTGTCCCCATATTTACTCCAGTGGCTCCCAAATTGAATGCTGCCGCTGCTCCCCTTGCATCCGCAAATCCTCCTGACGCAATATATGGAATCTTGAGTTCTTGTGAACATCTGGTTAGCAGAATCAAACTCGAAATGTCCTGTTCTCCAGGATGACCTGCACATTCAAATCCATCAATGGAAACTGCGTCCACACCTAGTGACTGGGCCTTGAGTGCATGACGAATGTTGACACATTTGTGGATAATAGTCGACTTTACTGATCGCAAAATTTCAATAATTGGTGCTGGATTGCCACTGGTTTCAAAGATCACAATACCTTCTTCCACTGCAACCTTAGCGAATCCCTTGTAGTCTGGTGGATTGATCGAAGGTAACAATGTGAAGTTTACCCCAAATGGTTTATCAGTTAGCTGTTTGCAATGTCGGATTTCCTTTCTCAAACTCTCTGGATCAGGTTGCGTGAATGCGGTCTATTTGATCCTCAAACTGTTAGTATTTCCTACAATATACTAGTACTACTAAACTTACAATGAAGCCTAAAGCTCCCGCATTGGCAACGGCGGCTACCAACACTGCTCTTCCTACCCACTGCATTCCTCCTTGAATAAATGGTGCTTTAACACCGGTAGCTCTGGTCAACCACGTATCGAAATGTGCTGGTGGCATGTCTCCTGATTCTGATTCTGATTCTATATCTGTCTAAAAAGGTAAACAGCCTGTTCTTTATATATATATATAAAGTGTGTGTGCCAATGGATCATTTGTGGGGAGTGTTAAGCCTTGTCATGCCGGCCGCTGGTGCTTTCGGTCCCTCGGCTCGGAATGTGAATGTTCACGGGATTGGACCGCGGAGAGGCACGTGATCTCTCCGTATTCTTCTTTTTTAAAAAAGAAGCAAAACAGTAACAGTGGTGGTGGTTTGAGACCGGTTCCCGTTAACGCCGATGATTAAGTGCCGAGGTGCGTACCGGCACTTGCAGATTGCCCGACGTGCGCCCGACTCAATCCGGAAACCTGAATCGTCAGCGAGGCGGTCGTTATGGCAACTCGGGGAATGTTTAAATAATATCAATCATTGAAATTCATTATTGGTCTGTGCGTATGCACTTAGTAAACCTCTGAAACAGACGAGTTGTGGATATTTTTGGCGCCGGGATTAGGGATTTGATTCCATGTTGGGGGAGTTGGGTGACGTCAAGGACCGTGTGGTGATTTCAAAGCCGCACGGACAACAGTCCTATGGTTCTTACCAAGAGCGACGGTTTTTTGCTTCTTTTTTGTCAAAAAAAGAAGATACTTCGCTAGATGTATGTATGCTATGTGGTTTTTTGCTTCTTTTTTTGTCAAAAAAAGAAGACATCTCACTAGACGTATGTACAGGTGTATAGCTATAGACGCATTATTCATAGATTAATCAGAAACAGCCCAGATTTCTGATTCACCGTATTCACAGGGCGTCAGGGACTCTCTACAGAGAGGCGGAGGGAGAAGGGAGAGGGAGGAGAGGGGCATGCAAACGAACGCAGCCAGCAAAGTGTGGGGGACCGCAGGTGGGTTAGAAATGTACGAGTGGTTATTGGATGTTTGAGCTAATACTTGTTTGTTATTCTTCTTTTTTAGGTTTTGAAGATAAGATTAAAAGATGAGTAGCCAAGACTTTCTGTATTTTGAGCATGACAAAGACAGCAAGCTCAAGAAATACTCCAGTACCATCACGAATGGCGAGTTCCCTGCCGCAGAGGCAATGCTCTACGGGGCAGGTGTGTCAAATAAAGACGACATGAAGAATAAAGCCCAGGTTGGCATTTCGTCAGTGTGGTGGGAAGGCAACCCTTGTAATACTCATCTGCTGGAACTCGGCAAAGTAGTGAAAGAAGGTGTTGAGAAGGAGGGCATGCTGGGTTGGCAATTCAACGCAATTGGTGTCAGCGATGCAATCTCCATGGGAAACCAGGGCATGCGGTTCTCGTTGCAGTCGAGAGATATCATTGCAGACTCAATTGAAACTGTGACATGTGCCCAATGGCATGACGCAAACATCTCAATTCCTGGCTGTGACAAGAACATGCCTGGAACCCTGATGGCCATGGCTCGATTCAATAGACCGTCTATCATGATCTACGGCGGCACTATCAAGCCGGGCCACTCCAAAAAGATCAAAGACCCATTGCTCGTTTCTACTTGTTTTGAAGTGCACGGTGCGTTCAAGACAGGCAATGCTGACCAAGAAACATTGGACGAGGTTGTGAGGCATGCCTGTCCCGGAGCAGGTGCTTGTGGCGGTCAATATACCGCTAATACAATGTCTACTGCTGCTGAGGCTATGGGCATGTCTTTGCCTGGTTCCAGCTCTACACCTGCCGAATCACCGGCTAAAATGAGAGAATGCTTGAAAGCTGGCAAATACATCAAAAAACTCATCGAGCAAGACATCAGGGCCAGAGATATTATCACCAGGGAGTCTCTGGAAAATGCAATTGTCATGACCATGGCGATGGGTGGTTCCACCAACGCCTGTCTCCATCTACTGGCCATCGCACACAGTGCTGATGTGACATTAACTTTGGATGACATCCAAAAGACAAGCGAAAGGGTCCCTTACATTGCAGATATGAAACCATCCGGTAAATATGTCATGGAAGATCTCTACAACATTGGTGGTATCCCTGCAGTCATGAAACTGCTACATGCTGCGGGATTTCTAAATGGGGACATCATGACAGTCACCGGAAAGACCCTTTCGGAAAATCTTAAAGAGGCTCCCTCACTACCTCAAGATCAAGTCATCATCACTCCGCTGGACAACCCCATCAAGTCATCAGGCCATATTCGAATCTTGAAGGGCAATGTCGCTCCAGACGGTGCTGTAGCTAAAATCACCGGCAAGGAAGGCAACAAATTTGTCGGGAAAGCTCGGGTGTTTGACTCTGAGACAGAAGCGTGGGAAGCTTATTCCTCCGGAAAAGTCGATCCGAAAGAGAATACTGTGGTTGTAATTCGCTACGAAGGACCACGAGGAGGTCCAGGCATGCCTGAAATGCTCAAGTTATCGGGCTTTATCATGGGCACTGAGTATTCAAAAACCACTGCTTTGATCACGGACGGTCGATATTCCGGTGCATCGCACGGGTTTATCATTGGCCACATCTGTCCAGAGGCTCAAAATGGGGGGCCAATTGCCATCTTGAGAGACGGTGACACAATTACAATCGATGCTGTCAACAACTCTATCGATGTCGATATATCGTCATCCGAGATCAGTTCACGGTTTGCCAGCTGGACTGCCCCACCCCTCAAGGTGCGTCGAGGAACCTTAGCCAAGTATGCGGCTTTGGTGTCTGACGCCTCGCACGGCTGTGTCATGGACAACTTTTAACATGTAATACTGCAAGTAGGTTGCTATATAAATGCGTCGTATTTCCTCTCAACCACACCACAACACACCACAGCACAACCACAACAGTCACTATGTCGGCAATCGTCAACTGGCTGGTCGACTTTCCGGTAGTCCAGTATGGCATGGGCTTTTTCCAAGAGTTCATGATCAAGATTCTCAAAACAGGACCAGTGCCAAACCATGTTGCGTTCATTATGGATGGCAACCGCCGATTTGCACGCTTCAACCAGCTCGAGCTGCAAGAGGGCCATATCGCAGGCGCAGATTCCCTGTTGCACATCTTGGAGTTTGCCCGTCAGTTGGGCATCAAAGCTGTCACCATCTATGCGTTTTCTATCGAAAACTTCAATCGACCACAGCACGAGGTCGACGCCTTGTTGGATATTGTTCGAACCAAGATTGTCATGATGACGGATGAAGACAAGTTTGCTGAGAAATGCGGCATCAAGATTCGAGTGCTAGGCAACCGACAATATGTACCCGATGACATCCTGGAGGTTATTGACCGTGCAGAATCCATGACTGCCGACAACACAGACATGATCTTGAACGTGTGCTTCCCCTACACCTCACGAGACGACGTCACCACCGCTATCAAGAATATTGCAAAGAAGGTACAAACCCACCAATTGTCCCCAGATGATATTGAAATGTCCACTTTTCAGTCCGAAATTGCTACTTCTGGATCGCCGCCATTGGATATACTTGTTCGAACCAGCGGGACAACGCGGCTTTCTGACTTTATGCTATGGGAATCAAACTTGAATTGCAAAGTGGAGTTTGTTGAGACCTTGTGGCCAGACTTTACCATCTGGGATATGTATCGAATTTGCATCAAGTGGAGCTACGAACGAACCAAAGAATTGACTGATCTGGAAACCATGCAAGCCAAGCGATTAGAACCACGCTCACCGCCAGTCGTCAGAGTAACAGATGTCGACAAAAACTAATTCTAGGTACGTAATTTATTTCCATCGGTGTTTGTCACGTCTCTTGCTGTGTCTTCTTTTTTTTAAAAAAAAGAAGCAGAGAACACAGTGCCTGCAGCTCATATTCAGAGACAAATGTCTCAGGTAATGTTCACATGTCTATGGCGATGGCCATTGATCAAGATAATAGCCATGTACCTACTGGCTCTATTGAGCACCACATGTTCGTACCTCTCACTAACCCTTTGTCTCTGACTTTTTCATCCCTATCCCTTTCAGCTTCCTTTCATCCTTGTGCTTCAAAGCTCGAGTCAAGACGAATCAATAATATATTGCATTCCTAGCAAACTCATCACTCGAGCTACCAGATACAAATACCATTCAACTGGTTTCGAAGACGGAAGAATAAACCCGCTTACCAGCGAAAGGACTCAACCGGAACCGCAACTGTAACTGCAACCGCGTCTTGAGCCCACCAACCCACCAATTCAGAACTTTCACCGTGTATATGGGTTGAACCAAACCCTCTAGCGATGGATTAATTAGTGTATTCCTACTGCGTTAGATTGCCATATAGTTGGTATATACAAGGACAAGGATGAACGAAGTTGACCTTTTCATGCGAATTCAATTGTGTTAGATCTTTTACGAGCTATCAGTCTCGCATCCAGTCTAAAATACTCTAAAACATGAAGGATCACCGTACCGGCACCCGGGATTTCCGACTGGATCTCACATTGATCTTAGATAGGTAGAGGTTTTTTAAAGTTATGATCACATATCTCATACATTACTCGTTCCTGAACTCTAATCCAGTGTCAAAGTCATAACAACTATACTTCGGTACACCCATTAAGCTAAGAATCTACCCCCCCTTGGGTTGGAATAGAATTTCATAGCATAATTTGTTATGTTATCTCCTTCGGTGAGCATAGGTCCGTGCGTTATTGACCAGGTACAATTATTCTGGTACAATGACAATGTACACACAGCGTACAGCGTGATCGGCGGTGCACTGTTCAGTTTACTCTATTAAAAAACAAACCAGATTGAAATGGATTGTCGTCGTTTAAATTACTGAATGGAAAAACTATACCGGAGGTTGTCACTAAATTTAATTCCAGTAATTGAACTAAATCAATACATACCCGACGGAGAATCCGCAACAAACAATTGTTTCCAAGATGGCTGTACAACAAAAGCAATAGGGTCTTCAAGCTCGTTATGAACTTCTAACGATATTACTAGTGCCTTTCAGAATCAAATCTGAAACATGCAGCGACTACCTGCATAATCACGAGTGTCACCAATAACCAGTATATACATCAATTGAAAACATGGGCCACTGGTTATCATAAAAGTATTAACTTTATGGAAGAGTCGGGTTCCATTAAATTTGCTATGCCCCTCCACCTTGTCCCCGCCTTATGTATGAAATAAGCAATTAACATATTTTTGGGCACTAAATCCCGAAACACCCATAAGTGATCAAACGCCTACGCGAGCCAACCAGCCAGCCATTTAGTAAGAGCAAGGTAAGCAAAAACTCGGTGGCAAGCAAATAGCCTATTACCAACTATATGGTACGGTGATACCCCAGTAATAGATCCATAGATCTTAGGCGATAGTTTTCTCGATCTCTTGCATAAGACCGTTACCACTCAGATCTAACATTACAGTATACTCTTGCTAATATGGCAACTTACTGCAATAGTTATCATTTAAAAACTTACTGCCGTATTAATATTCCCAAAAAAACACTCGTTGGAATTAATTGTACGCGACGAGAACTTGCATTGGTATATACATTCCTCAGAAATTCCGGCTACGTGGATACACATTGAATTTACTAGCCACTCGCTTTTCTGCTCATAATTCCCGCCCGTGGTGTTAGAATGCTAATAAATAGGATCTATAGAAAAGAAACACCAGTTTCGAGTGAGAAAATAGCTTTTTTGACTGAAGTCAGTAGTAGAAACTTGAGTGGGGAACGATGGCTCATAATACGACAGACAACCAAACCATCAATTGTGATGTTGATCAGATGTCAAAGCACGATTCCCATTAATCAATGTAGCAAGGAAGTAACGGCTAAAAAACAAAAACAAAACAAACAAACAATAGCAGTGCTAGCTTGAAACAGGTTTGCTTTTTGTTGGCCTCTTTACCAATTAACCAACCCAACGAATCATCTATCCATCCCATCAGTAATTAACAACAAAAACACGAATATACACCAGGGGGAGCTTAGGGTTGTGGTTCTGGGTCTTACCAACCAAAACTAATACTGACAATCGCGTCCTGCTCTCTCTCTCTCTTTTTTTTTTTTTTTTTTTCTTTTGATTCCTATTAACTTCATAAGTTTGCTTTTAATTTCCTCTCTTCCTCACTACATTGTTTGTGAATCTCTTGGCTGAGGGCTTTTTTGTTTTTAAACTTTACTCTTTTTCTTCTAGACATCACTGGTATTCACAGTTATCAGATATCATTAAAGTTTCGACTGTTTAAATAGAAAACAACTTTCACGAGATCAAGTTCTAAAGCGAGTAAACATTTTACAGTCAAAAAAGCGATAGAAAAGGTTAGCAGGGTAGGGTTCAAAACCTGCAATTATACATTGTCAAATTATGGATATTTGAAGCTAAGTCTAAGGAAAGAATCAGAAGGACAACTGCCAAAACAGTAAATGCAAAATAGGTTGTCAACAAACCTCATTTGCTGTTGTATTTTGAATTCGTTATAATTGGATATTAACAATTATTAGTACATTTTTCAAAATATTTCTAGACAAAGTAGTATCAGCTTCAAAACCGGCGACACAAAGTACTCAAGAGTCGACCACAGCCCAAAAGTTGCAACAAATCGCAAACAGTAACAGTTCAGCAAGGCATAAACTAAAGCAACAGAAACAAAACAGTCAAAGCTTTCTTTCCACCATATCCTCGCTGTTCGATCCTGATACTGGATCGGATGACGGTCCTGGGGTTCAACACCAGCAAGAACCAGGTTCACCAATGAATTCTCCATCCAAATCTCAGCAACAAAATGAACCGAAGGATGACCATGATGATAGAGAAAACAAACCACCCATACAACAGCAACAGCAGCAGCAGCAAGCGACGCAAACGCAGGGACCACCGCCACCATCTTCATCTCAGCCGCAACAGCCGCAGTCACACAAATCCGACCAACAATCTCAGACACAACAGTCTCAGGAGTCGAATCAACAACAGCAGCAACAACAACAACAGCATCATCAATCAACAGCTAGTATATTACTAGGTCAGCATTTTGCCCCTCCCTCTCAACATCATTTGTATGCAATGCCCTCGGCAGCTAGTGTGTCCCCCGTTCATGCTGCTGCTGCTTCGTCAAACACTGGTCAAAACTATCATCAGTCATCCTTATCGCATTCTAGCTTCTTTGACACATTAAGTGCAGGAGCTCAAGGTCAACAACACCAGGAAATACCTCAGTCTACTCACTCACCACTGTTATTGGATATTCCACCGTTTAATCACGAGGAATTTCAATCGCAAGACACAAAGGACACTCATTATGATTATTATAATCCTTTAAGTAGTCATGATCCACCTGATGTTAGTCATTCACCGAGGCATTCTCACCAACAACATCGTCATCATTTGTCTCAACAACAGCACCAGCAGCAACACCAGCACCAGCAACAGCATCACCATCATAACATACCTAGACAACAACAACAACAGCATGAGTTATTTATAGACCCAATTGACCCTCTAACATTGGGTGGTGGTAACACCGATCCAGGGTTAGTAATGTCGTCATACACAACTGCATCACCATCCAATTTATTCAAGCGAAAGGGTGATCTAATGGATCATCCGATACCCGTTTCAAAGAAACCTAGATTAGACGAAGGCGGTGGAGAAGACCTCGGTTTAACAGCAACAGGTAGTGGTGCCCCGTTAACCGACCCTCAAAGCTCAGCGACGTCTGAAGGAGTAATGTCAAGTAGTAGTCATACTAGAGGCGGATCAATATCGTCAGGAACAAAAAGATCCTTACAGCGATCAACTGCATGGACCAGATCGGAAGAAGATAGATTACAAGTTTTGGTAGATGCAGGTGTCAAGTGGTCAGACATCACAAGGGAATTTCCAAATCGATCTGCTGGAGCTATTAAAAAGCATTATTATGCTGATATGAAGCATACTGCTTGGAGTGAAGAAGAAGATTTGTTGCTGCAGCAATCTGTTCGTGAAGATGAAGAGAACAAATGGAGACGAATAAGTGAAAAGGTTGGAAAACCTGCAAAAGCTTGTGAAAAAAGAATGAGAGAAATCTTTCGTCAAAATCGTGGATGACACTCATGATATGACTATACCATTTTGCATTATTTTTTATTATTATTTTTTACTGTGTTATGACTATCGTTGTTTGTTTTGTTTGTTTTGGCTTTTTCTAACGATTATTAACTTCTACATGATAGTATTATTAGGATATTATTTTCATTCAATTCTCTTTTTATTTAATAATTACATACAATAACTTTCTAATGGACATTTTTTATTAAATGAGGCGTAGTTTAACAGCCTCCTTGCTTAACCCACATGGTCATGCATGAACTGACAAAAATTCCGGAGCATGCACACCCACCTGTACTGAAACGGCAACTAATATACAAAATATGTGCATATATATGGAAAGATCCTTGTAATCCAGTAGTTCAACGGCAACATCGATTGTTCTATCGTTTATATGGCGTTGCTACCCTAGCAAAGAAACAAAAGGAAAAGGCTGGCCCTTTCCTAAAATGTATAAATGTCAATATGCACTATAACCTTTAAGGATAGTTGCATAACGTGACTTGCATCCGAGGTTCCCTCCTTTTATGTATGTACACCCTTTTTCACTCCTTTTCCATTATTCTGCTATACCTGACTATTCTAAAATATAAAAGGGGCTGTTAAAGTTCTGTGGATTTGCTCAATGCAGGGTACAAAATTTCTATATGTCTATGGATTATATATTTAACATCCCACGATGGCCAATGCGTAATGCAACTATCCAATCACGGAAGGAATCACCGTTAACGTTTATTTGGGGGGGAGAGCTTTAACGTGCATGGACTCATGCACATGCTACATTTGGGCCAAGAAAAAAGTAGAAGACCAAAGCGTCGAAAATATAAGTCCGTATGTATAGCCGATCAGCCGGAGGAGAAAAAGGTGGGTGAGCACTATCACCAATATAGAATAGAAATGTTTATTTAAAGTTTTTTTTTTTTTTTAGTTGATAAACCTGCAATTGACCTGGTAGACACCATATAGACACCACATGCACACAATATGGACACCATATGGGTATAATATTGACATCATCATATGGACTCATCTGATTTGCAACACAACAGGGCTCGTGATTGGGCTAGGATACTCTTAAATGTTCCTTGCATGCTGATTCACAACCTCCTGCACATACCTCCTTTGGTATATTCGAACAGTTGAGTTGAGTGAATGAGCAAATATTCACACTTGATGGTGAATCATGTATATATAGCCTTGTAGACATATATTTTTATTTGCGCATATATCACTTTATTTTTCCAAATAGGATAGGATAGGCCCCTTTTTTGGATACCATGTGAGGTCAATAATATTTTTGTGGAATTTATTCCAAGATCGGTGATCATCGGTATGTGTATGTATGTGCACATCATTAGTATATACGATAGTCTAGTTATAAAGTTTGGCTGCCAAAGGGATTGCACTGCATGGACGTATTAGAAGTCTATGGAGGGAGGTTGCATGCATGGTACATGTACATATGAAGGGGGTTGAGGGAACCTCTGGGATTTCCATGCATGAAGTTTGCACGAGCTTTTTATCAATTATGAAATAGATAAAGGGTTATTTCTTGGAAGTGCGACATGCCGCGGGACCAATTGAACAAATAATTTATTACTTGTATGAGGGCGTGTGTTCAAGTGGCTATAGAGTAACTCTAGACCCATTTTTCTGTTCCACTCCGCCCGCCGCAGGGGGTCGGACCATGCGTTGACCTGCGATGAGGATCTAAACTATGATCTCCGTCGGTGCCACCTAGCCGTTTGGATTAAGATCAGATTTCATCCGTAATCCGTATTGCCGGTTTCGGATCAAAAGTAAAAATTGAAGACAAAGATCTCCCCCCAAGTGCCAATGAACTAAGAAATAAATCATGCATGAGTCTATAAATATCAACTTGGCTTGTTCTCAAGCCCCGCTTTTCTTGATATATGTTGGATTTTTCTTTGTTTGAAATTGACCAGCTGGTCTTTTATGGGGGGTCAATTGGGCCAATTGCGCTACCTAGAGCTATTGGGGATACATGTCTTGAACCCAAAAATCTATATAAATAAATAAATAAATAGAAAAAAAATTCGACTGCGTCGGCCAATTGCGAAAAGTTAGCTTATTATCTAGCCAAGAATCGAATTCTATCGCAGTTGCAAAGACTGTGTTGGTAAGGTAAAGCCCTTCCATGGGATTCAAAAATTTTTTTGACTGCAGAAAGAAAAAAGAAAAAGAAAAAGATGCACAGTCCCTTCAAATAAATTGAAATTGCTACTGAACGAAGGGTTTTTTTTTATTTCATTCGGGGAATCACTTGAACCGAAAAAAGAAGTTGAAACACAATTGACCCCTTTAGTCTCAACTAGTTTTAGAGGTATATAGGGGACCATAAGTTTATTTTTTTTTCTTTCTAGGAGGTGCTGCTGTAGGCAACAGCTGGTTCAATTGCATGGCAGCTGATATCATATCCTCTATATGCCCATCCCACGTCAAAATGTATAGATTCCATCTGCTTACTATTTTGAGCATCTTGCATTATATTTTTGACTTTGCCTTGCCTCTCAGATATCTAGAAACAATGTCCATTTCCTCTTTCCGTATCTTGGAGCTATGTGTCTAAACCGTAAAACACAACAGTCCTTTCAGCTTATTTTATTTACATGTGCTGCAAAAGTAAACCACTAAGCAGGATCCGAACACAGATTTTGAATTTAAAGTCATTTCTTTTTTATCATGCAACACATACGTCAAACAACAACAACAAAAAAGCCCCATTGACTGTTTCTTTTTCGGCCCTAGGTTAAGCTCATTGATGTGTGTGTAAGGAAGCCCAAGCCCTACGCATCATTTTATACAGGAATAACCAAAAAAGATTCTAGCACATTTCTAAGACCCAAGGGTGTTTTATTTTTATCTATTACCTCAATTGATCCCTTTTTAACTATAAAAAGATTACATACTGCTGTCTTTTCTTTCTCGCTTGTGCAACGAAAAAAAAAAATGGATCTTAGGGATATCCTTAATCGTGATCTAACAACCCCGGCCCCTCCATCTATTACCACTACTACTGGAATGGACAGCCGAAGTACAACTAATAATGATATAGTTTCGTATTCCTCGTCCAGATCAAGTCCAATTACTCCACCTCAATTGGTATCACCAAAATATTTTGCCGATGACTTGAGTAACGGACCAGAAGATGAATATTCAAGTCTCGCAGTACCACCACTGCAATTGCCTCTCAGTGAAAGCAAAAAATCATTTATTTGTAGAGAATGCGGGAAAGCATTTGCCCGGAGATCAGATTTAGGTCGACATGAGAAGATTCATACGGGAGAACGACCCAATGCTTGTGATGTATGCGGTAAGCGATTCATACAGCGTTCTGCGTTGACGGTGCATTTACGGGTGCATACAGGTGAAAAACCACATGTTTGTGCAGTTTGCGACAAGGCATTTAGTGATTCTAGTTCATTAGCCCGACACAGACGTATTCATACCGGAGATCGACCATATGTATGTGAATTTGAAGGATGTAATAGGTCCTTTACCAGAAGAAATACTCTCAATAAACATTTAAGGTTACACCCTGGGTTCAAACAAGATTCAAAAAGGAGCAAGGCTATTTCTAGAATTCGAAAATCGTCCTATTCAGATAATTATAACCTTCACAGGGCTTATCCAGACTCAATGGCTCAACATCACTATAATCATCCTCCGCCTCCTCCTCCAGCTCTTCCTCTTCAAACACATTTCCAACAACAGAATCATCATCAATTCCATCGGTTCAATTGGGGAGGAGGTTATCACGATAATCCAATGACCCATTACAAGCACCCATCAACCCCAGTGCATTACCATAATTCACAACCTCGAACAATTCCCGAAGTAGCATATCGAGAGCTTTCTACCACAACTCCTAAGCAACAAATGTTCTCACATCCTCCGCCAGTAGTACAAGATCATCACCTTCATCCACAGCAGCATCCATACGTCGTCCAATCACAACCACCACACCAATTGCCTCCTCGGCCACAACATCACCAGTTACCCCCCACTCAACCTGCTTCTCATTCTCATTTTCAAGTCCCTGGACATGATTACCATAGACTTGTTGCTTATCCGAGACATCCAGTTCCCACAACTACGGCATTGCCGGTGCAGAAACCCTCATTTCATCGAGATGATCTCGACGCATTGAGCAAAGTTTCTATCAAAGACGAACATAATCAACGCATGTAACATTTTGTATATAGGTCCCGTATATATAAATCTATTTATTTTTTTTTTTTTTGAGCATTGTCGGCTCGGTGTCATCGCCAAAACGACTTAGACGGTCGACATACACACAAAAGGAAAAAAAATGACAAATGACGATGACGACGTTCCAGCCCTGATTGATGTGAACGAAAAGCCACAGAATGATTTGGACGGAGTTAAGGTGCCTATCACGATCGTTACGGGTTATTTAGGCAGCGGTAAGAGCACTTTGTTGAACTATGTAGCCACTCAACGTGAAAAGAAGATCGCAATCATCATGAACGAGTTTGGAGATTCAGCTGATATTGAAAAGTCGTTAACAGTACAGGACGGCGAAACTCAGTACGAAGAGTGGCTAGAACTTGATAATGGTTGTTTGTGTTGTACTGTTAAGGATACTGGTGTAACAGCCATTGAAAAATTGATGGACAAAAAGGGTAAATTTGACTATATTTTGTTAGAAACCACAGGAGTGGCCGATCCAGGACCTATTGCAAGTATGTTTTGGTTAGATGATGCATTAGCGTCTAGTATTTATTTAGATGGGGTTGTTACTGTTCTCGATGCCGTGTCCATTGTCAAGAGCTTGGAGGATTTCGAAGAAGGTAAGGACACCACTACTGCTCATATTCAAATTGCTCAAGCCGATATTCTTTTGTTAAACAAATGTGATAAAGTTGGCAACGAATTGGAATCAATCAAAACGCGTATCCAATCAATTAATGCTCTTGCGCCGATAATTGACACCACCTACAGCAAGGTGCCGCTAGATAAGATTTTGGATCTGCAAGCATATCAAGATAAGACAGTCGATATAGAAAAAGTACGAAGCAACGACTCGCATGGATGGCATGACAAACGAATTACAACAGTAGTAGCAACATTCGGCGAATTGACCAAGGAACAAACCAGTAGACTGGAAACATGGCTGCAGCATGTACTATGGGAATACGACATTGATGGAACACCGGTCGAGATTCAGAGAACAAAAGGCAAGATTGTCAGCAAAGAATCTAAAGAGATAACCGTAATTCAAGGGGTTCGAGAGACCTACGAATTTGTCGAGACTTCCAATGTGGACGAAGAAGGGGTTTCTAAGCTGGTAGTCATTGGCAAGCACCTCAATCAAAATCTGGTTCAGGATAGCATAGACAAGCTGTTTGTTTAGCTGGTTCAAGATCGTGATAGCACAAACAGTTCAGATAGCATAAATAAGTTGATTGTTTAAATAGTTAACATTACATAACAGACTCTACGTCTTCTTACACTCCACCCATCTCCACGTCCTCACCACCTTCTTGTTTCTGTTCTAGTACAGTTTCATGCATAATTTGATCAGGTTCGTCTTTGAAATCCCATTCTTTGGAGGTTAGACAGTACTTTTCAGGCGGCAAACGCAAACCAAACGTGTGGGCAACTGCCGGTAGAGGACGTTTGTTTCGCTCTTGTGCCAATTCTAGTAACAGTTCCTTTGGAGGAGTTGATTTAAATTGGTAATTTGTCCTTGCTGCAATTGCCAATCTCACGTCATCTATGGAGACTGGACTATTGGTAGGGCCAAGACCTGCCGGTAGAGTATTTGCTTGTGCATGAGCATGATCGTTATATAGTAATGCATCTTGTAAGACTCCGTGAGTATATCTATAAGCGAAATCCATCAATTGCAGCGGAACACGCTCTTCGTAGGATTCCACGCCCATCGACGCCATGATCAAGTGCAGTAAACGCACATCTCTTGGGGTAGCATTAGGCAAATCATCCCCTGTCTGCTCAGCATCCTGGCCGTTTACCTTTTTTTCCTCAGCTGGTGCGCTAGGAGTGGCATTCGACGTTGCTGGTGCCCCAGTTGTCGATTGTGACATTGTGCGAGTTGAGTCGAGTGGTGATGAGTTGATTTTTTTTGGTTTTGGCAATTGGGAGCAAAGCCCACCGACCCCGCCTGCTGAGAACTGATTTCTGAGCCGCACGGAGTCTGCGACTGCCGCTCCTGCACCACCCTAGACGTCGACTGTTTTTGCTTCTTTTTTAAAAAAGAAGAAAGTCACCTCCAGGGTAATGTTCTTCTTTTTTAAAAAAAGAAGCAAAAACAGTCGACGGAGGGGGGGGAGTGAAACGTGGCTGGTCGGTCGGTGGTGTCGGTGGGCGCTCGCGGTGGCCACATCATCATCACCAAAGACAACAACACCTGCCTTCTTCCTACAACCACCACACAATGAAGACCGTTTGGACCTTGATTGCAGTTCTCGCAAGCGTAATTGCGTTCGCCACGACCGTCCTGGGGGGCTCCGCCAACCCTGAGGCCAAAATCACAAACAAAGTGTACTTTGACATCGAGCAAGACGGCAAGAGCTTGGGCAGAGTCGTGATGGGTCTGTACGGCGAAGTCGTGCCAAAGACCGCAGAAAACTTCCGAGCTTTGTGCACTGGCGAAAAGGGTTTTGGCTACGAAGGCTCAGGATTCCACCGAGTGATCCGAAACTTCATGATCCAAGGTGGTGACTTCACCAATGGTGATGGCACCGGTGGCAAGTCAATCTACGGAAGGAAGTTCGCAGACGAAAACTTCAAGTTGAAGCACACCCGTCCAGGTCTCTTGTCCATGGCCAATGCCGGTAAGGACACCAATGGCTCGCAATTCTTTATCACCACCGTGGTCACCTCATGGTTGGACGGTCGACACGTTGTGTTCGGCGAAGTGTTGGAAGGCTTGGAGGTCGTCGACGCGATCGAAAAGACCGCCACTGACCGACGTGACAAGCCTACCAAGCCAATTGTCATCAAGAAGTCGGGTGAACTCGAACTCGAGGCTGAAGCTGAATCACCAGCAGCTGCTGCCCCACAGGACGACGATGCCTCTGCTGAGCGTGAATTGTGACTCTATATGCAAGCGGAAGCCGTAGACGCTTTCTAATAGAACGTAGCACTATTCCTTCTAACATAGAACATAAAATATAATGCTATTATTTTATTTTTTGGAGAGAATGCCGGAGTGGCTGCCTAAAACAGACTCTCACAGCTTAGCTTCATATGCACATTGACTAATATGCTGGATGCTGTCTGCCTTGCCTTTCCCCACAAAATCGTCGCATCCGCAGGCTGTTGGCCGGAAAAACACTCTTCCATTGCCATTTTGATTGCCATTTCTCGTGCACGGTTATTCACTACCACCAACTCGGTACTAACAAGGGCTCTACACAAAATATAATAAATCACTTGTGAACTTCCTGACCGCACAACACTGAACGCTGAACGCGAAATAACCAACTGAAACTGGAACTGGTTCCTGGTCTGGTTCCACTTCTTTGTTTGGTTGTCAATAAACAATAATTTCGCCCTTACGGGAATCTTTCGGAGCTTAATGGAGACAACCGGCACGTGAACCTATTTTTTTCGTCGATATCTTTAGCCCGACTCTAGCAGCAACTTACGCCGGCCGGTTATCGGATGAGAAACAGCCACCTGCATGCCTTTTGAAACCTTTCAAGATTATCGCATGTTTTTTTTGTGCTGATAACTATAAAAGTATATAGGATTCCTGTGTTTTATTAGTGATAACGTTTCCTGCTGTTTCCTTTTCCCCGTACGCTACTTTCTTCCCTCCTATTCCAATATGCTAAGTCCCACTACTTCAATTGTGGATAACGAGGTTGATGAATCCAAATCCACGATTTTGGTTACTGAAGGCACCGGCACAGACTATATTTGTCGCCCACTAACTCCACCAGCGACTCCTCCACTAGAGTGTACCGGAATTTCTATAGCTCCTAGTGCACTTCAGCTGGATGTAAGTTCGGTCAAAAGTCGAGATGTAGAAACTATCCGTGCCTTTACAAATAAACACCTACAAGTCGATTACTCTACTGCATTTTTCCTTCAATTTCTAGTCAATAGAGGGTACATCTGTCTACAATTGCTATCAAACAATAAGATCTTGGGGGTGATTAGCGGGAGATTGTCATTAGATACCACATTCAGCAACGAGCTACATGGACATATCTACACTCTGGCGGTAGACGACGAATACCGAAGATGTGGCCTGGGAACTCGACTAATACAGGAGATGGAACGGGAGATGCACTATCTCGCAGAGAGTGCCAATTGCAAGCTTGATACTGTATCGTTAGAAGTCAAATCAAACGATATTAACGCAATCAAATTCTACGAAAAGCTGGGGTTCGAGGAGCGTGGCATGGAGATGGACTATTACGAAAAGGGCTCTCATTGCATGAAAATGATTAAATATATTTATTAATGCACTCTGTACATATGTATTTATCTATTTATTTTATCTGATTATTTAATCACTGTTTTGACCGTAGAGCGCTTAGCGCTTCGGTTCCTCGGGATGCATGTCAAGTGAGAGAAATTTCCGGACCCGTTTTTCTGTCGCCACACCCCGACAGTAAACTGAAGAAAAGACACACAAGAACATGAAGGTGGATTACGTGGATTACGCTTTGGTGACGCTCATTGGCGCGTATACCATTGCTGCTCCGTATACTAAGGTTGAGGAGTCGTTCAATCTGCAAGCTATCCATGATTTGTTGTATCACGGGTTGGATTTGGAAAAGGTAAGGAAGGTTCAGTGTTTGGGTGCTAGTCTAACCACATGGTATTTAGTATGATCACTTTCAATTCCCCGGAGTGGTTCCACGGACGTTTATAGGAGCCCTGGTTCTTTGGGTTATCTGCAAACCAGCGCAATTGCTGTTGTCGCTGGAGACTAAGTTGGATATGCAACTGATTGTTCGTGGAGTTCTGGGGCTGATCAATGGGTATGGGTTGATTCATCTCCGACATACTGCTGAAGCTACTTGTAATAATGAGGGCCAGGGAAAGAAAATTGGATACCTGTTTATGGCATTCCAAGCGGTTCAGTTTCATGTAATCTTTTACGCATCTAGGACGCTGCCAAACATGTTTGCATTCCCTCTGACCAACTTTGCTATAAGCCAGGTGTTGTACGACAACTTTGCTGGTGCAATTACTTTGCTAAGTTTCAGTGCAATTGTATTTAGAGCTGAGTTGATTGTATTTGCAGGAGCAGTGGCTCTCACTGCCATGATACTCAAGAAGTTACCGTTGGCCAAAACCATTGTGGCTGGTATCAGGGGAGTGTTGACGGGTGCAATCGTGTCAGTAGTGGTAGATTCATTCTTCTGGCAGAAGGCACCAATGATCCCAGAAGTTACCGGGTTTATCTTCAACGTGGTGTACGGAAAGTCTGAAATGTGGGGAGTTGAACCTATTCATGCATACTTTTCCAACCATATTCCAAACATGATTACTAATCCTGTTCTTCTTGGAGTAGTGCCAGCAGGCGCTTTTCTGGATCCTACAGGAGGAAAGAATACTCTGAGAGCATTGGCATTGGCTTCAATGATCTTTGTGGCCATCTATTCGCTCCAGCCTCATAAGGAGTGGAGATTTATCGTATATATCATGCCTATCTTTTCGCTATTAGCAGCAAATGGCACCATGTTCATGTGGGTACGGCAACATCGAGCGGTAATCTACAAGATAATGCCACTGTTGCTGCTGTTGTCAACCGTGGCAGGGATGGGCATGTCGCTGGCCAAACTTGGCATTTCTCAGTACAATTACCCTGGAGGAACCGCATTGAAATTGTTCCACAACACTGTAAATGTAACTGAGCCGGTGACGGTTCACTTGGATGTACCAGTGTGTATGACTGGTGCGTCCCGGTTTGGTGAAATCAACCCGTTGATTACCTACGACAAGACAGAGGATGCCAACAAACTGCAGGATGTGTGGACTACTTTTGATTACTTGATCACATCGTACTCTACTGCTGATGCATTCCCAACTGTAGAGAACTACAGCTGGGAACAGATTGGCCAAGTCAACGGGTTTCAAACGCTCAATGGCCCGTTCATCAACGACCAGATCGAGGCAATGAAGGCCGATGCTGGAAAATACGTCGAGGACCTTGTATGGACCATTCGAACCACCAATGGCATTAGACAAGACCTCGCACAGCTATGGGATCACCTGATCATACAGAAACCTAAAGTGTTTATATACCAGCGCGTCGCTGCGGCGTCGGCATGAGCCATGTAGATAATACAAGTATATTGTACCCGCACCCCGTCCTACCTCCAACGTCGACCGCTTTTTGCTTCTTTTTCTGGATTACTCCTACCGGTGGTGTTCTTCTTTTTTAAAAAAGAAGCAAAAACAGTGCCTGCGGCGCCAGCGTCGATGGGTCCGCATCGTGATCGTGGCATCGGTGTCGGCGTCGGCGTCGGCGCCACGGTGCGCAGCCACAGCACTGCCAAAACGCGGTGGGAACTTTGACACGACATCACCACTTTTCAACGTCGTTCAGCAAGTAAATATCGACATCGATGACTGTATCAATCCCAGAGTAGGTTTGGCTCCAAAGCTATATGTCTGTGCTAACAACTGATACAACGCAGGGTTCTTGAAGGAAACGTGGGAGAATCAATTGGTTCCAGAACGGGCTGTTTGCCTACGTTTAAGGAACTGGGGCCTCCCGATCTGGTCCATCTATCGAAACAGGTTCCAAAGAGTGGTAAAGAAAACGGCACTTATCACTATGTTACAGGTGTGGACACTTCGAGTTCGGCTTCAATTGCTGCATATTTGAATACCCTGACGTTCAGCCTAGGGGAACAACAGCTGTGGTTTGGCAAAGTTCAGGGCTGGAAAGTCCACTCAGGGGAGTACTGCACGTTCAATGCATTTTCAAGAGTAGATGTTCGAGTTAAGGTAATGATTCCTGGTACGGTGCAGACTTATGTTATTGATGAAAGAGGAGAAAATCAGACCGAACGAATGACTGAGGACCAGTGGGAAGAAACATTCATGAGTGCCATGCTACGGTCTTTGCTGTACTGTGACGATGATGTATACTATGTCAGCTGCTGCAGACGAATGAATCCACTGAGCAAAGAAGCTTCAAGTTTGTTCCTGCAGGTATTCGAACGTTTGTTCAGCTTGGGCCCTGCATTGGGTTCCGTATCGGAAACCCAGGTACCAACTTTGACTTCTAATTATTTGGTTGATGGGTTTTTCAAGTTTGTCGAAGTGACTGGCATGTTTGATCAAGCATTGGAGACAGTAGAAAGAATTCTTGCCCGGGAACCTGAAGTAATGGTTCTCAAGGCGAAATTGCTGTTGATGCAGCACCAGGAAGTAGATAGTGTGAAAACCATGAGTGAAGGAATTCGAAACAACCCTAGAGATTCCGAAATGTTGGAATTGGAATCCAAATTCTGCAAAGAAAAGGGCTCATTAGATCTGGCACTAGACTGTGCTATTCGGGCTGTAAATTCATCTCCAAGTGAATTTACTCCTTGGGCGACATTGGTTCAAATTTATACTGCTAGAAAAGAGTATGAAGCAGCTCTTTTAACTTTAAACAGTTGCCCAATGTTTACCTACCACGATGTTGATTCACATAGAATGCCTCCTCCTGCACGAGTACACTTACCTCTACCAAACGATGGTGTTATGGAAGAGGTGTGGAATGTGAATACAGGGGAGAGTGATCAGGATCAAGCAGATCCTGACTTATTAAAACTACCAGCTCCAACTCTTCGAGCTACTTTTGCAAAGGCTTACGACCTGTTGACAGAAATTGCTAAGAATATTGGCTGGGATGCTCTATTAAAGAAACGATCTAATGTATTTGTAATGGAAGAGGAATATCGTAAAGATAAAGGCGGAAATGGCAGAAAGGGTAGTGCAGGTACTGCGGGAAGTGCTAATGCTACTAATGGAGATGCCACTAGTACTACAGCAGTGGTCGATAAACCTCAATCGTCAGTTGCGGGAGAAGAGTCCACCACCACAGCAGCTGCAGCTGTAGCTGCAGCTTCATCATTGCATCAACACACGCCATCTCTCCATCCAGATGAGGTGAAAAATGGTGGTGTTGTTGGCGAATTGAGAAACAAACGGTTGTGTGAGCGGTGGTTAGACAACCTATTTATGGTCTTGTATGAAGACTTGCGAGTATATACCGTGTGGAGATCAAACTATATTCAACATCAATCACAGCAAATACCGTACGAAAAAACTGCATTGGAATGGGAAATCCTAGGAATGGTTGCCTATCGATTAAGACATAAAGAAGAAGCATTAGAAGCATTTTCACGGTCGCTCAGACTCAAGTTCTCTCACAGAGTATTGTGGAAAATGTTGGACGATCAAACTTCAAATCGCAAACCAGATTGGGATATTGTTGTGAAACTTATAGCATGGAACCATCGATGGTATTCGGACTTTTCTCCAAAGTTGATGATGACTTTGAGGTCAATTGTAGCCAAAGATGGATTGACTAAAGTACAAAACAATGTTTCTGCAAGGTACAACAATCAAGGAATCGTTGGTTTGATGGAACAATGGTACAAAACACTGAAATCATTTAATGCCGATGGCACTGACAGTTAATTGACATAATGCAATAGCGCAATATAACGTAATTTCTTGTGTAGGCTACTGTTTTTGCTTCTTTTTTAAAAAGAAGAACGTAATCCATTATAATACATAATTTACTGGAGAGCGACAGCTTCAACTTCGACATCAGCATCCAATGGCAAGGTCTTGACAGCGACGCAAGACCGAGCTGGCTTGTGAGTGGTGAAGTATTCAGCGTACACTTCGTTAACTTGGCCAAACTTGGACATGTCGGTGATGAAGATGTTCAATTTAACCAATTTTTCCCAGGAAGAACCAGCACCTTCGACGACGGCCTTCAAGTTGTCCAATACTTGTCGAGTTTGGATCTTGATGTCTTCTTTACCACCTTCGACGAACTTGGAGTCTGGAGTAAGCGGAACTTGACCGGAGATGTAGACGAAGCCTGGAATGATTGAATTGTGTTAGTTAACAGCAAACAACAGGGTGTTTACAACATACCACCGGCTTTGATTGCTTGAGAGTAAGCAGCGACTGGAACTGGAGCGTTTTTGGTGACAACTGGGACTAGACCGGACATTTTTGTTGTTTGCAATTGAGGAATGGAAATGGAAAAAAGTGAAAGAAATGGAGGGGTTTTTATAGATAGTGAAATTTCACCATGATAACATCGGACTCGACCGTGTTACGTCGTTACGTGTAATATCGTTCAAGCGTTGGTGCAGCTTACTCGGGCCGCTGGTGCACCGGGTGTGGGGGAGCATCGGACATTGGACGGTTACGTGCGGCTCAACATGTGGTTCTACTGTTTTTTCTTCTTTTTTTAAAAAAAGAAGAACACTTGGAAAAGAATCAAATTTGATTAATACATATAAGATATTAGATTTTAAAAGAGAATTAAAGTATCAAAAAGAGAAGCGTAGAAGAGTAGAAATATAAAATACTGAGATTAGAGCAGTGCGAGTGCCAGTCCAATTGCTAGGCCTGCTCCCTGGACACCAAACCCACTGGGCGCGTGGTTGACTTGTGGCGGATACTCGCCTTGAGCACCAGAGCCCCCTGATCCTGAACCAGAATCAGAACCAGAGCCAGAGCCAGAGCCAGATCCTGAACCAGAACCAGAACCAGAACCAGATCCTGATCCTGCTTTTCCGCCGCTACCACTTCCACTGCCGGGGTCAACGAATGACCCAGTGGCGGTGGCAGTGGCACCAGGCTTTCGCCCGCAGGTCGTACAGGTTTCTGTAACGACGGTGGTGTAGAGGGTGTTTTCGATAAGCGTGGATGTATCGTAGTTGGTGACCGTAGCAATGACGGTGGAGTTGGCCACTGGGGTGGTAGAGCTGTTGTAGCCGCCCAATGGCATGATTCTCAGGGCTACCGGGATACTTCCTGCCACATTTCCTGCAAATAGGCCGTATTCAGTCGATGTTTGTACCACTCCAAAGCTCTGAGAGCCCTGGTAGCTCAGATATCCGCCCTCGTTGGCGAATGCTCCTTCAGAAGTGGCAGCTTGCGGATCTGCGGTGACGACCATTGAAGAATCTGTCGATGAAGGAACTACAGCACCTGTACCGTCAGCAGTAATCAATTGACCGGTTGAAGCCAATGCACCATAGAAGTCGGCTCCTGCTTGGCCATCAGCGACAAGCCTGCCATCCAGAAGCTTAATAGGTGAGTTGTGTACAGGAGAGCCTGACCGGATCACTACCAGTCCGAATGGCGAGTCCTGCTGGGCAAACGCCTGTAGTGCTACTGCCACGACCACGATGGAGGAGCTGAAGATGTGCAATTGCATCATGTGTCTGTATTGGGTTTTTTGGGACTTGTTGACGGAATGTTGGCATTATATTTATAATCTTTTTCTCAGTGTAGCATACCACATAGCACTGTAGCACCAGATTCTCGACAAACTGTAGATATCTCTTCACTAAAAATAGCCCACGATCCAATTGCTCGATCTGGCAACTATCTCGGTTCACCCAAGACTTTAATCTCGCTTTCTGGGCGTTGCGGGCTGTTCCGAGCCGCACGCGCCGCACCCCCTGGCGACCCTGGCCTGCGTTACATCGGCTACATGCAGAGGGTGATTCCTTCTTCTTTTAAAAAAAGAAGCAAAAAAACAGTAGCGCAGGGGATAAATGGACCTCGAAAATGTTGGGAACACTGTTTTTAACCCACCACCGCAGATGTACTGTTTTTGCTCATTTTTAAAAAAGAAGAACGCCGGGAATTAGACCAGCAGCCTAATTAGGATAAAACTAACCAACTACTAAGAGTTGAGTTTCATATTAAAACCTACTAACTCGCTATATAACCACCCGAAACGAATCAATCATTTATTCTTATCGACAAGCTGATAAGTTAGGATACTATATGTTTGATCATACGCCTTGCGTTGCAGTGGAACACAGAGCCAATATGGAACATGAGTCTCGTTGCCGAACGGTAGTACAGTGTGGTAATTACTACATTTATTTCCCCGCATATCGACTTCCCAATTCTCAGAGTACGGGTTGTCTTCAATCAATTTGACAGACCCTGGTGTTTCACAATGATCATTAGGAAAGATTTGACGCTCTTCCTTGGCATACAGTATGATAGGTTCTCCAGTGCAGTTCTCACTAGCAAAGTAGTGGAAACCAACTGGTTCTTCTGGTTCCCCCACATCAAACGCTGCGAAAGTAATAGCATCAAGACACTCTCCTTCTCGGAATTGGTGTTCAGTAGGATCACCTTTACAATCGTTTCGGCTGTAAAGATTCCCGTTTATAGGTTGAGAGCTATTGATCCCCGTAAGCTTAATAGATTGAGCAATAGGATGTTGTGGGTCATAGATCTTATTACAAGTGCCATATCCAATTTCGCTTGAACGAGTAGAGGACATACAGTTTCCATCGGAATAATAGGTGACTGTCAAGGCACTTACGCTGACGGCTGATAGTAAGACTTTCGCGAATAGCATTCTTATCTTGTTGGTAAAAGACAGGTTGGGAATGACAGTCCTTATATATGTAAAACTACTCAATAACTGTTGCTCATATGACAGCATTGTGGGTACAGTATTTATTCCTGGAATGGAGATTGAGATATTATTTGACTTGATTTCAACAGTAGTTTTCCGATGTATCCAATTCTTTAATGATCCAATCGGTAGATGTAAAGAGTGGATCAGCGCTTCAGCATGTCGAGAACAATGTAACTGCAGTTTGTCTTGTGATGCAGTAACATATTCATTAAGATGGAATTCATGTCAAATTTCAAACTTACCACCATCCTAAAACTTGACCTGGTTGTCATTAGAAACAGAGAAGAAGCAAATTAGTGTGGCTATTCAACAGTTAAAATCTAGCTAGCCATTCACTTCTGCGTAAATCGTACTAGTAACTACAACCACATAAAAGTTAGCAAACCTGTCGATCCGATCACCGGTGGCACCACGTACCACGGAGCAACCTAAATACAGTTTCAGTATATCGCCAGTGGTATCTGATCGTCTTGAGCAACACACCTTATATGATAGTTCAAAGAGTTTATAAGCTTGAACACCCGATCTATGCAATGGTCAAATAATCGTGAAGGCAATTGTACGTGACTACCCATGAGCACTTATTCAAGCGATGCAGCACAAAGCCTGCAACAATTCACACTTATCATTACTTTGCACCGTTGGTATTCTCGCGACAATCATAGGATACCCTACCTCCTAAAGCTAGAGATCTTATTTATTCTTGTGTACTGATTATCATGAAGTCATAGCAACGGAATTTGAGGAAGGAGTCAATGATAGGATTTAGCAATCATAATGATTTACAATCGAGGAATTTCTCTCTTCGGCTTTTACAGAGATTCCGCTCTCAGATCTAAATGTTGCTCTGTAGTTTGGATATTTACAAATTCCTATGCTTGGCGACGATGGTTGCTGTGCCCAAGCAATTAAGCCGCACGTTATCCTGTGTAACACATTCACCTGGCTTTCTTCTTTTTTAAAAAAGAAGCAAAAACAGTTGACAATTGGAAAAAACACATATCAGTCTACATAACAGCGTTCTCATCTTCCTTTAAAAAGGGATGGAACATCGATTTATACCCCCTAAACGGCTCCACCTCACCTGGTGCCCGAGTGAGCCGCATAGCGGTTGGCTTTCTTCTTTTTTTAAAAAAAGAAGCAAAAAACAGTCGACAATTGGAACAAGCACACAATAGGCTATCTATCAGTGGGCTAGTTCTCCTCAAACAAGAACCAGAACACCGTTTTTGATCCCCTAAAGAGGCTCCACATTAGCTGGTGCCCACGCTACTGTTGCTTCTTTTTTAAAAAAGAAGAACACCGCCGGGAGGACCTCTGTCTTCTTTTTCCAGAAAAAGAAGCAAAAAGCGGTCGACGATGAGGTTCGCACGGTGTAGAGTATATATCTAGAGTCTACTATTTTTGCTTCTTTTTTAAAAAAGAAGAACACCACCGGGGATCGAGGTCACTCCTCGGCGAGACCTCCAACAGCCTATGACTAAAACTGACACAGAATAAAGTTAGCTGTACCAGCTGTCAGATCTCCGCTCATGCACTCGACAACATCACAGCGTTCCCTTGCTACCCCTTCATCTGCTGCCGAAAGCGCATAGTCACGTTAACCTACTAGTACATATTCCCGATCGTATAAGCCGAACGACGCAATATGACCGTCGACTGTCGACTCCAAACATCCCCCGTCGTTTGGATCAATACAAAAAAAAAAAGGTCACCATGTTCGCCGTACACATGAGCCAACCGGCACGTGGTCACACGTATATTCCTACATTGCCTACATTATACGCATACAGATAACAAAATAGTACATGATCGTTGCTTATCGCTGACATTAAATATTATGATCTGATACCATCAACCACAGTGTCGCTCCGCCGGCCCGCGCACGCATGCGCTGCCGCCCCCGATCCGACCACCTGGTTCGAGCAATGTTAGCGGCTGCACTCCACGAGAACTTATTGAGAAGAACAAGCATTATGAAGCTAATTGCCACCATAAAGGCGGAATAGAGATAAAGACATAAGTGTTGCATCAACCATCGTACATGCGCGAACACCCCGGCCGGAGAGCGAAAGAGATAATGATGCCATTGGGCCATTGGTAATGTAATGTTGCCCGCTCCGCTTCTCGCATATTGCTCTATTGCCTCGCCTCGCCTTCCTTCTTCCCCTCGCCCCTCCGCAGCACCAAGATAATCGGTGCCCACAAGGTTTCTAGTTGTTTAAATGGGGCTTCCCAAAACAGGATCTCTTTCTCTTGACTCTTACTTCCATAACTGCTTCTTTTTTTATAAGGTTCAAACCAAAACTAGTTGAATATTTTTATCGTAAAGGTCTTGTTATAGATTTAATTTTTTAAAAGGACCTTGTTAAAAACAGCCGATTAGTTTATTAGAATAAGAAGTAGAAGACAAAACAAACAACAACAAAACAAACTCAACAACAACGACACCAGCTAAATATGAAGTTCTCAAAGTTGGCAGCTATGCTACCAATGGTAGCTCTTGCTAGAGCTTTGGTTATCCCTCACGATGTGCAAGGGTTGACTGCATTCAGCAATGAAGTGGCCAAAGATAACAACAATCATGAAGGCGGATACATTGCTCCTTTACACACATCGGAGACTGCAGAACAGAACTTGATTGAAGATTCTTACATTGTTGTATTCAAGGATCATATTGATGAATCAAGTGCTGCAGAACACCATCTATGGGTGGATAACATCCATAACGAGCACATCAACGTGCTCAAGCGTGACAACTCTCAACATACCTTTTTGAGCGGACTATCAGGCTTGAGCGATGTGTTCAACATCGGAGACAAGTTCAAGGGCTACTCCGGTAAGTTCCACAAGAATACATTGGATGCCATTAGAAAACATCCAGCTGTTGCATTTGTTGAACCAGATTCACGAGTCTCCATCAACGAATTTGACACCGAACACGGCGCTCCATGGGGGTTGGCTCGAGTTTCTCATCGAAAACCATTGTCTTTGGGTAGCTTTAACAAGTATCTTTATGACAACGAAGGTGGTGAAGGTGTCACTGCCTATGTTATCGACACTGGTACCAATGTTGGTCACAGTGACTTCGAAGGTCGAGCCACCTGGGGCAAGACTGTCCCAGATGGAGACGAAGACGTTGATGGTAATGGACACGGTACTCACTGCTCTGGTACTATTGCCGGTAAGAAGTATGGTGTAGCCAAGAAAGCCAACGTAGTTGCTGTCAAGGTTCTACGATCCAATGGTTCGGGTTCCATGTCTGACGTTATCAAGGGTGTTGAGTTTGCTGCTCAGCAACACGTTCAAGACAGCAAGACCAAGAAGAACTACAAGGGTGCTACTGCCAACATGTCTTTGGGCGGTGGTAAGTCTCCATCACTAGATATCGCAGTCAATGCTGCTGTCAAGGCCGGTATTCACTTTGCTGTTGCCGCCGGTAACGACAATGCCGATGCCTGTGACTACTCTCCAGCATCTGCCGAAAACGCCGTTACTGTAGGTGCCTCGTCATTGAGCGATGACCGGGCCTACTTCTCCAACTTTGGTAAATGTGTAGACATCTTTGGTCCAGGTGTCAACATTTTGTCTACCTACATTGGTTCCGACCACGCAGTTGCCACTTTGTCTGGTACCTCCATGGCCTCTCCACACATCTGTGGTTTGTTGACCTACTTCTTGTCCTTGCAGCCATCCACCGACTCTGAGTTTGCCACCAACGGTGCCATCACCCCAGCCCAGATGAAGAAGAACTTGATTGACTTCGGTACCAAGGACGTGCTTGCTGACATCGACGAAGACACTCCAAACATTTTGGCTTACAACGGTGCAGGCCAGAACCTGTCCGAGTTCTGGGAAAGCTCGCGAAAGCAGAGCTCGGTCCACGAGGACGCCTTCAAGATCCTTCCAGTGGATGAGATTATCGAAAAGGAGATGAAGCACTTTGCATCCAACATCGAGTCTGCATTCGAGGAGATCCGTGCTGGTTTTGGATTGGGATTTTAGGTCTAAGGTACGTTAGACGTTAGTATATTTTATTTTATTTCGCGCTTTACACTATATACACACCATATATATTTATACACACTTGCAGTACGCGTGCGCCGCACGGCCCGCGGCGCCACCGCTTTTTGTTCTTTTCCGGGAACAGGAAGACATGCTCGTTCCGGTGGAGTTCTTCTTTTTTAAAAAAGAAGCAAAAACAGTGCCTACGGCCAGACGTCTACCGCTTTTTGCTTCTTTTTCCAGAAAAAGAAGACATCAACCACCCCCCGGTGCTGTTCTTTTTTAAAAAAGAAGCAAAAACAGTGGACCGATCGTGAAGCCGCACAGCGCAGCACCGCTTTTTGTTTCTTTTTCCAGAAAACGAAGAACACTTCCCTACGATTGATGTTCTCTTCGTCAATTGGAGCTCGGCTCGCACCGCGTTGTTTACGGCAGGGCACAGGTGGTTGTGTCCACTGCGAGCCGAAAATAAAATGGCGGGTTCTTGTCTGGACCGTAATAGGCAGGACACAACGTCGATCACTCAAAATAATACTCCGACCTGCACCAGAGTACAGAGGAATCCATCAGATGGATGGAAATGGCAATGGGGATTTCTTTGTTGTAGTTGTTTTTGTAGTGTTTACTAACCGTTCTCTCGACAGACGAAGCTGTCTACCTCACGCACATCCACACACATCACATACAAACATACATATACACTCACATACATAACGGAACCTAACCAACCACCTGGATTTTTTTTGCTATTACCTGACTAGCACACACATACGCCTTGTCTAGTGCTGCGATCCCTATCACTCGCTCAATAACCAACCTTCTAACTAACACACTAAGGGTCTTTTTCAAAATTTTTCTTTAGAAAGTTATCACGATCTTCAAGAATATGGCCCATGTGTCGTCGTTATCTGGCGGAGGTGGTGTTGGTAAGGAGGATGCCTTAACCCAGGTGTTTGTGGCTTCGCAACCAGAGAAGAAAAAGATCAATAAAGCCTTGCGACATTTCAACAAAAAGGTATCGAACTTTGGTGCTTCAATTTCGAGAACCACTGGTATTGTGGATGTTAATGATTCCGATTCGGGGGATTCAAGAAACGGTGATAACCATGCCGTCGACGACTACTTCTATGATGAAGACGGGTTGCTAAAGAATGATTCCGAGCTTAAAGTAGTGCATGATTCTTTAGTACCGACGGCCACTGGGCGAAAGAGAGAGAACAATAACAATCCGGACCGTATGAGATTCGAGTATGAACAACAAAGGCAGAATGATACCAACGAGCAGCTGCTGAGAGCCCAGAGGCATGAGATCCAGTTGAGAAAACAGACTCAGGAACTCCAGCGACAATGGGCTTCTCAGAATGCTAATCAGAGGCGTAGAAAGGTTCGTAAGAGTTCAACTGCTCCCGCAGCAACTGGCCCTAAACGTGAGGTTTCGTTTGAACAACAGCCTGACAAACCAGATTCTCCTCATCCGTCATTTGATTTCATTCCCCAGCAGTATCATCACTTGTATAGACTACGGCAGAAACAGACCCCTCAGGAGCAGCAGGATCATAGCGATTATTATGCTTTTACTGATGATAGAAAGTCCGTTACTGCATCTCCTACTAACAGTAAACAAAATACCTATTATTCCTACTATGAAGATGAAATGAGGGCCAAGAGGCGGAAGGAGCAAGCTGCTGAGAAAGAACGTCAGCGAAAGGCAGTTTGGAAAGCGTATATTGATACGGAAGACGATCAAATCAATGATCTAGATGGTGGTGTTGACGAGGAAGATTATGATGGCAGCTCGTCAGACAACCACCAGGGGGCCAAGGGACCTCCAATAGGTGCTAGATTCGACCCTATCAAGAGAATTCCTACTCCTCCAGATCATTTTGGAAGTCATTCTCCTTCTGTTCACGAGGATTATCACTATCGGCCTCCGTCTCCTCCTCAGGAATTAAGAAAGCACCAGCCTACCAAGCCAAATTATGCATCCAAGGCACTTCAATCTACTAACAATTTTCTATTTGACCAATCTGCTCCGGTCTCGAAGTTTTCTGCTAAGGCGCTGTTTGGAAAGAAAAAGAGCAAGCAAGCACTTCAGGCCAACCAACAGGGAGTGTTTGAGAACCATCATGATGAAGAACCTGCTCATAGCAGTCATGACGAGCCAATGGAAGAGCTAACACGAATCCAAACTCCTCCTCCAACATCGGAATCGACTGTTGCGCCGTCTGTTACAGATGGTCCAGGTCCAATTGCAACTCCTCCTCCACCGGGGTCTTCAGCACAATCTCATCATTCTCATCAATCCCATCAATCTCACCATTCAGCAAAGCCTAGATCACGATCAGCATCAGTGGCTGGTTCCAAGCGTTCGGTTCCGGCAACTCCGGTACCAGTGGCTCCAGCTACTCCAAGTGAACACCGGTCTCACCACAGTTCCAAGACTAAAAGGTCGCACCAGAGCACCAACACGACACAGGAACGGGATCAAGGGGCGGAACTATACCACAATTGGTTGTCTACAAAAGACTACGTGTCTGGGGTAGCTGCCAACGGTTATACATATTTGTCTGGCATGTTGTCTGGGGCTCCAAGTAAAACACCAAGTGAAACTGGTGGTGATGATCACGATAATGCAGCTTTGACCAATAAAGATGAGACAAAATTAAATGCGGCTGGCAATGCAAGTGCGACTGCTGCAAGTGCCAATAAATCGGTGGCTGGCTCAACAAACAGTGTAACGGCCCCAAGAAAAAAAACCCCAGATTTGTCCAACGAGAGCGTTGCCGATAGCAAAAAGTCGTCTTCAAGTCACCATTCAAGGCGTCAGTCATCTTCTCCAATTCCACAGATTGCATCACCCAAGCCAAAATCGATCATTTCAAACCCAAACTCTGCAGCCGGAGCCGGTTCAACTGCAACTAGAAAAAGCGGTGGCGGGGTCGTTGGATCGACCAAAAGTGTTGCATCTGCCGGTGGTGCTAGTGGTGGTGGCAGCGCAATCCATGAGGAAATAATAAATTCTTCTTCTTCAACTTCTTCTCATCATAGTCACTCATTTCATGACAATATGGTTGAATATGACAGAGAACTAATAGACAAAGATGACGAATACAATTCGGATCCTGAATATGCTGCAAAGGAACAACGACGACGAAAATTTAAGGAGACGGCAAAGAACATATTCAAACGGGCCAGTCCAATCGGCAGTCAACAGAATTCACCACCTCATTCAATTTATAGTGGAGATCCATTAATGGTTCCATCTCATCCTCCAGCAAGTGCATTATATGATGGAGCAGAGTCGATACGATCAGGAAGTTATAGGTCAGGGGTTGGCGGTGGTGGTTCAATGTATAGTGGCATGACCGGTAATTCAAGACATCATACTATTGCACCAACTATTCCATCAATACCAGCGATGGATTCACATTCAGTTTATAGTAAGCGATCACACAAGTCTCACCATTCTTCCGGTTCAAAGCGACCATCAATTTTTAGTAGTCGATCGGCTGGTGGAGGATCACATGGTCACAAAAGTTCCAGACATTCAGAAATTGGTACAATTAAGGGGTCTAGGCCACCAAGTATGAGGACAGTATCTAAAGCTGGTTCAGTTCGTTCGGAACGCATTCCTACTCCTCCACCAGGTGCTCCTTCGGGTGGTGGTGGTGGCGGTGGAGCAATGGCACAAGTTAGTGAGAAATGGAATCAATTGACTGGTGGAGTTAAGCCAATTGTGTCCAATTTTGCTGAGTCGTTTCGAAATAATGGACACATGTCGTGGGCATTCAAGCCAATTGATGCGGTTTCTGGTATCAATCCAAGCTTGCAAAATGTCGTTATCATATTTGAGTTATTGCTTGTGATGTGGGTGCTGTACCAAGTGTCGTTGCTCATTCAGACATTGGCCACCTTTGTTCAAACTTTATGCATGCCGGTGATTTTGATCAGCCGAGCTTTTGGAGTCAAATAACGATCTTTTATCTGTAATATATATATATATAATTTTAGCATTGATTATAATAATTTTTAGCCGCATAATTAGTATTTGGTACTGTCTTAGACAATCTGGAGCTTTAGCTGCATTGTTGTCGTCGTCCCCACATGCCGCAGCTCCGCCGACTAAGTGAGCTTCTTTTTTAAAAAAGAAGACACCACTTTTGTATACTCATGGAAGATACGTTTGATAAATTGCTGGGCATCATCTTCTCATACGTCGAGGACCTACGTCCCTTGACCCGTGTATGCACGAGATGGAACCGAATAGCCACCAAAGAGCTGTGGAAGTCAATCAAGATCTGGAAAATCAAACCAAAAACGAGCACTGTAGCTCACACTACTTTCAAGCTTCCTCCAGTGGGACCCATCGAGGTGACGTGCTCGAACATTGCACATGCGTATAACCAATTGAGAAAAGGCAATTTTCACAACGGGTACATCCATGAAATTGAGATTCGGGATGATATGAATCCATTGCTGATTGCCACGGGCGAAGGTCAGCAATTCGACCTCACTGGCTATTTTGACTGGCTGCTGACAGCTCTAGTGCATAATGCACATAACCTGCGGTTGCTCAAGTATGACATGCTTACAAGACGAGGCACAACACCAGCATACCCAGATGTGGTAACGAGCACTGTGGTAGCTAAAACCACTATCCCTATAGAGCTCACAGTATATGGCGAGCCAGCTATGAAGCACTTTTACGAGAACATAGCTCTCTATCGAGGCAGATTGAAGCTCCTGGCTGTGGAAATGAGCCAACAGTCTCTGGGCTTTATGGGTCCACTAGACGTTGGCAAGCTAGACACACTGAGACTACATATAGTTGGCCAATTGACTGGACAGCCCTCGGATCTCGGGTATGTGGTAGGTGAGAACTGCGAGCCTCGGAAAGTCTATATTACGGACGACCTGGGGCCCGTAGGGTACTCATGGGTGCCACCGAGCACGAGATCACTTGTTCTCACAGACAGTGCGGTCAATCAGGCTCCTTACTTCAGCGAACTTATTCTGCCAAACATCACCGAGCTTACACTGTCAGTCATCGACGCCAGTTCACTGACCACTCTGCAATTTCCCAGCCTGAGGACTGTAAAGATTGCTGCTAACCTAAGAGGGAAGCCAGAGCTGATCGATCTGAATTGGAATGTAACAATGATGCTTGTCCAGTCGAAACTGATCACGACGGCACACGTAGAGCTGCCATGGTTCGAATCGGGTATTGTGCCTGCTGCCAACCTTCAGCACCTATTTGTGGGTATCGTCCGGAATCACCGGAATCTGCGTGTCGAGTACCCTACGCCGGACGAGTTTGCGGCGGAATTGCAGGAAATGAAGTCCATTCGGTCCGTGACGTTTGAAGCAAAGCTTGTCGCGGCGCTGGGCACCAGCACGATGATTTCGTTTGTCGATGCCGTCCACAGCTGCTGCAATGCCGCCGTGATCATCGAGGGCATCGGCACCTACCACCCCACTCTGTCGTATTCACTAAGTAGACTCGCAATCTAGTTTGTCCCCTGAGCCGCACGCGCCGCACGTCTCCCTCCCACCCTATGGTCGACCGCTTTTTGCTTCTTTTTCTGGAAAAAGAAGACAGTATCCCTCCTGGCGGTGTTCTTCTTTTTTAGAAAAGAAGCAAAAACAGTAGACTCCAGAGATATACTCCACACCGGCCAACCCCAGCGCCGACCGCTTTTTTATTCTTTTTCCAGAAAAAGAAGACATCACTCCCCCCCCGGTGGTCTTCTTTTTCAAAAAAGAAGCAAAAACAGTGCCTGCGGCGCTGCTCTGCATGGTGAGCCGCAAGGTGGGAGTTTGCCTTGTTCTCCCCGGCTAGGGCGATGACGCTGTGGTGGTTGGGCGCAGTCATCACCCTTTTTTAACATAAGACAATCCCCGTTTGCACCAGACTGACAACTTCAACTTCGACTACCGACAGTCAGCATTGCAAACATGGCCATCTCGTTCCTACCGGGTGAGCCCAATCGGACTGCCAATGCAGTTGATACCGCTTTTTGGAACGAGCAGAGGATAGTGGTACGTGAAACACGGCAGAACAACCGGCTAATTGGATAATAACCAGGCATACTGTTCGGGAAACAATGTTATCATTCTAGACAACTCTACTACGCTGCTGCAGACTATTTATTTGAAAAAAGACGGAGTGGCTGTGCGGATAGAACACAAGACCGGGAGAATCGCTGTGGCATACGGCGACGAAGTTCTCATCCTCAAGCCTGTGATTATGTATGATAAACCCACAAAGGTATGTGATGAACTGCACACAGACGGATGCTAACACTTGAGTGATACCAACAGTGGGAGGAGATTTGCGTGTTGCGCGAAGGAGAGAAGGTTGAGTGCTTGTCGTGGTCCAGTGGAGATGAAATTGTGGTGGGATCAACTAGCCTGACACTGTGGGCATTGCCTCAGCAGGTGGTTTGGAGGAAGAAACTGGCCAACCCAGTGTTCCAGGTAGAAGTATCGCCAGATAGTTGCTTAATTGCTTCAATTGCTAAAAACGACCGGCTGGTAAAAGTATGGAGACGGCTGTCTTTCGATCTTGAAAACCCGTGGTTCGACTTTGTATATTTGCCTCATCCTCGGCCAGTTTCTGGACTAAGGTGGAAGCGGCCGTTATTTAATTCTCAAACCATTGAAAATACCCTGTATACGGTGGGCCAAGACTCGATATTACGAGTGTGGTCACCGTATGACACAATGGACAGCGCAAATCTGCAGCTCTGGTGTAGTATAGACATGAATGACCAAGGCAAACATCAGGGGCACCGTATATACCCTTTTGTTGTCGACAATGGCGATTTAACGAGGGCCATTGAGTCTTGTATTGCACGAAAGGAGACGGGTCAAATCGCAAGGCTGGGCAGAAAGCAAGCTGAAATGTGTGTGATTGTAGATAGTGAAGGGCACTGCGATATCTACACTATTGAAAATGTGGGAATAAGGCACAAACAGCAGCAAAAGCTGGCAAAGCTGGAGAAAGTTCTTTCAAGCAAGATAAATCTGCATTGTTTGGGATCAGATAAGCTGATTTTTCAAACATTTTCGCATCTCCCACAGGATCCTAGCGCCACAGATTTGAGTGTATTAGTCCATGACCTCAGCAAGGGGGTCTTGTTCCATTACACTATGGAGCTAGATCGAATGCTCAGTGGGAAGCCCAAATGGCATCTCAAGAGCACGTTAACCGGCCACAACAAGAGTGTACGATCCGTGATGCGAGCTGCTGACGGAGAATCGTTGCTCAGTCAGAGTAGATTCAACGAGAATCTGCTGTGGAAGCCTCAAATGGTAGGACATGGTATCACAATGAGACGAACTAGTCTTATTAGAGGGAAAATCATGAGGGGGGTGTTATCTGCCAACGGCAAGTACCTGATCAGCATTCTTGATTCTATGGAACTGGTACTATGGGACTGCCAGCCATTGGAAGCTCAAGAGCTGGTGAAGATCAAGGTAAAAGAGTCGTCGGACCCTTTGTGCTTTTTCTTGCTGCCAGAAAGTGGTAACGATGAGGTTTTGCATTTAGTTGCTGTTTACAGTCCTAAGCTTATCAGATTGTATGCCGTGCGGCTCGCTGAACCGCACTCTCTCGTAGATCTAGGAGTCTTTGGCCTGCCCATTGATGAAGACGAGGGGCTTCAACTGGCAGCAGTGGTCGACCCAGTTGGCTGGAGGGCCAAGTTACGGGGTACGTTGGACGAATTTGAACGAGATGTCATGACTACCATTTCATCTCAGGGAACCGTGCGGTTGTGGACCGCAAGATTCCAGGAAGACAAGTTGCAATGGCTCCAGACATCTTCTCTTGAAACTGGTCAGCGAGATATAGCCAAAGCACAAGTGTCTTCGACCAAAAAGGTCGTAACTACTAATAGTTCGGGCACAAAATTATTTATTTGGGATTTGCGAAACCAGCTCTTGGAATTTGAACAAGAGTTCAACGATGATCGAGTCTCTGATTTAGATTGGACAAGCACTCCAGACGATCAGAGCGTTTTGGGTGTAGGCTTTGCCAAACAAGTCATGCTCTACTGCCAACAGAGGTTTGATTACACAAACAAAACCCCGTCCTGGACCCCGTTTAAACAGGTGGATATTTCCAGGTACACTTCGCATCCAATTGGGGATTCTATCTGGCTGAAGAACGGAACTTTCGTTGTCGGGGCTGGTAACCAGTTTTTCATCCAGGATGAAAAGGTCGATGTCAATGACCCCACAACGAAAGAGCTCCTGGGATCGAGGAACACCAAAATGTTTGACAAAAGCAACAGTATTTTTGATGTTTGTGCGGTGTTGAATGGTCCATTGCCGTTGTATCATCCGCAATTGCTGATTCAGAGTGTCTTTGCTGGTAAGATTCACGTAGTAAAACGGATCCTTGTAACTCTGCTCAAGCGATTGACGTTTAGTCCTATTCTGGAACCAAGCATGGTTGCGGATATCAAGACCAATCTCGGATTGAAGGACGTATTTGATGAAAGAAATCCGGACTTGAGCGACACCTCAACACCGAATGGATCAACGTATTCTAGGCTATTTAGACGTGATTCGTTCAGTGATGAGGTTATATTCAACGCCCAGACTTGTGAACAGCTGAGCGACTGGTTTTTGCGGGTGTCGTTACCATATTTGACCAGACATCAGCAGATCACTCTTGCATCTGTGGTCGAAGCGTTGAATCAAACCGAAGTGCATCGACGGTCGTTGGATGAGAATGGTGTCAAGTACTTGCTAGGGTTCAAACTATGGAAGATCCACAAGGGCACCCAAGAAACAATGACAATGCGAGATTTCAACTGGGCATTGCACAGCGAGTCGCAGGACATTCTTCTTGAATTAGTCGAGAAAGGCACCAATTCCACCATGTTCTGGCCTCAATGGCGCGAGGTGGGCATAGCCTATTGGTTGAATCATGCTAAACTCGTAGAGCAATTTGAAAAACTTGCCCGAAACTACTTTTCGCATGAAGGTAAGCGAGATCCTATTGGGTGTTCACTGTACTTTTTGGCATTGCGAAAGAAGCAGATCCTGGTAGGGTTATGGAGAACCGCTTCATGGCACAAGGAACAGGCCAAAACGATGAAGTTGCTACAAAACGACTTTACACAGCCTAGATGGCGCAGTGCAGCACTGAAGAATGCATTTGCACTGTTGGGCAAGCATCGTTTTGAATATGCAGCTGCGTTCTTTTTGCTGGGCGATTCGTTAAAGGACGCTGTAAATGTGTTGGTCAAGCAGGTACAAGATGTTCCGTTGGCAATTGCAGTTGCGAGAGTTTACGGAGGCGACGATGGTCCTGTTCTTCGACAACTGATTGACGATCATGTGTTACCTCAGGCAGAGCTTCAAGGGGACAAATGGACCACCAGTTGGGCACACTGGATCTGTGGTAACAAACAAAAGGCTGTTCAATCGCTGGCATTTGTGAAAGAGCAAAAAGACGTAAAGTCTTTCTTAGTAGATGATCCGGTGTTGGTGCTGCTTTATCGCTATTTGCGGGATCAGAGTTTTAAGCAAACCGATAAAGGAGGGAAATTCCAGGCGCTGGATGTTGAAGACGAGTTCCAGTATGTGCTGAAAATGAGTTCAATTTACTCCAGAATGGGTTGTGATGTGCTTGCGTTGGACCTAATTCGATCTTGGAGATTTGTGTTTGATGAGCCGCACGATGCTAATGAGGTCACCAACGGCAATGGCATGAGTAACTACAATTATGGATGGGAAGAAGGTCCACCAAAACTTGAGAGAAGACCAACATTGGCTCGAACCGAAACAGCAAACACTTCCACAAACGGATCGCTGCATACCTCGATGGCCAACCTAAAACCAGTCAGTGCTCAGGCGACTCAGGAACTAGATATGAGTGCGTTTGGATTTTAACGATATGACACGATACGATAAATATATAAGATTACTAGAAGTTTGCATTATTTTCCACCTTACTGAAATCTAAGTTAGGATTCTGCTTCTTGAACTGTTCAAGAATCTTCTGTCGTTCCTCTTCCTCTGGAGACTTGTCAGATGGCTTAGGGTTTCTCTGTTGTTCCATCATCTTTTCAACCATTTGACGAGTTTCGGTGTCCAAATCTGACAATTGAGATTTTTCGGGCTCAATCTTGGTTACATCGACCTTTGGGTCTGTGGTCAATACATGGGGCCACCATTCGGTCTGCTTCTGCTTTTCAAGAGTAATGGACAACTCTTTTTGATCTACCACTGACCATGTACATTCATCCACAACTACGTCATTAAATAGCTCGCCATCAATGAGAGTTTCGCTTTTGAATTTCAATGAAGCCTTGATTCCACGCTGAGTGATGTCGACTGCCAACATTTTGCCTCGAGTACCTTCCGGTACAGGAAGAGAAATGGTAACCTCCTCCAGGGTTTGTTTCCAGCTGAAGGGATGTTCTTTGCTTCCACCAGTGCCGCCTGATTCCATTGTTCGTTGAAGGGTTGTGGTTGTTTTGTTTGTTGATGTCTAAAGACTGGAAGCGAAGATCATGGAAAACCGGCCTGAGCACGACGACCGAACGAACGAACCACACGGTCAACTCTCAACATCTAAAAGTATCGTATCGTTACTAATAATAAATTACGTGCATTCAAGCTATGGGATAGATTAAGTAAATATATAGAATAAATATTTTGTTTTAGAATTTAGAATTTCCGTCTTTTGATGTCTCCACCTTCTTCAAATGCTCCATTATCTTTACGCTTTTTCTTCTTGAGTTTCTTTGCAGTATCATCAGAACTTTCACCGCCCGTACCAGCAGCGGCTACTCCGCTGAGCCGTTTGTTGGAGTTTGATCTTTGCATGGACTGTCCAGACACAAGACTAGCCGAGCCAATCAAGCTGACATCAAAATCTGGCAAGCCCGTGGCTGGAGTTTTGTCGAAATTCAACGCTGCATTCAGTTTCTTTTCATCTAGCTGTGGTCGTAGGGGAGGAGGAGGTCCTCCTGTGCTTGGATCCCAGCTAGGTGGTTTCCTTGCCAAATCTATCAGGGAATAGCCCGTTCCAGCTGAGGACGATGGAATATTGTGTTTACCTGGCAAATCGGCAATTTCATTTTTGTAAGACTTTCGTAGCTTTCGCTTTTGCTGAGTTTGAGGATCAAATCTGGCAACGCTATTTGCCAACTCCCGCAAACCGTACAAGTCTGTTAGATTAGTAGCCCCGCTTGGATTAGCCGGTGGATAATCTAAAACGCTAGTTAGCTTGAAAAGACACGTTCAACATACCCTCATTGCCTATGAAGTACCATGGTGATGCTGTTGTTGTTGATTGATTAAGCGAGCTGTCGTCGGTTGACATATGAAATCTGCTACTAAACTTTTTGAATCTACTGCTTAGTTATCATGTAAATATTGTTTGCTCTGCCGTATGCTGCCTTGTTGATATGACTTTGGTATTGTTTTGAAATATTGTACACACGTCGAGAACAGGTCTGGTGGTGGTTCTTGACGTTGAAGGTGTTGGTGGTGGAGGAGTCGCTTGTCTTCCAATTTCCACCCGCTTCTTGCTCCCACTTTATTTATTACTCCCCGACCGTTCGGTCGGTCGGTCAGCCGGGGGTTCTTCTTTTTTAAAAAAGAAGCAAAAACAGTAGATGGTGGGAGTCGAAGCGGCGTTGGGAGAATCGGATCGGCGAGCTAGGTTAGGGCTTTTCACGTGATGGAGTGACTGTGAACAACAAAATTTCCTAACACGGCAATCAACCCTAGAAAAGATTCACAACACCGACTCCCAGTCTGAAATTTACACGCACAACCATGCGGATTTGGTGACGCAGGCAAGCGGGCCGGGCGCACGTACTGGGTCGAATGTCCCAAACCACCACTAACATCAAATTCTATATCGACTCTTCTTAATTTTCGTTACAGCATTTTTTTGTCGACACTATAACAACAATGGCTGCATCACTTCCACACCCAAAGATTGTCAAAAAGCACGCTAAGCAATTCAAACGACACCAGTCCGACCGGTTCAAACGTGTTGGAGAATCATGGAGAAAGCCAAAGGGTATTGATTCCTGCGTTCGACGACGATTCCGAGGTACTATTCGAATGCCAAAGATTGGTTACGGTTCAAACAAGAAGACTCGACACATGATGCCATCTGGCCACAAAGCTTTCGTTGTTTCTAACGCTAACGATGTTGATATGTTGTTGTTGCACACCAAGACCTTCGCTGCTGAAATCGCCGCTAACGTTTCATCCCGAAAGCGAGCTGAAATCTTGGAAAAGGCTAAGGCTTTGGGCGTCAAGGTCACTAATCCTCAAGGCCGACTTCGACAAGAAGCCTCTGCTTAAAGAATTTACAAATTTTGTAATGTTTTTTGAATAATTAATAAAAATATGTACATTTATTACCCATTCACACAGCACGCGGCGCCTATATAGGGGCGCGCATTTCTCGTAGCAGCCGTGGTGTGCGCCGCCCCTCGTGCGGCTCCTGACCGTCCACTGTTTTTGCTTCTTTTTTAAAAAAGAAGAACACCACCGGGAGGATCATGTCTTCTTTTTCCAGAAAAAGAAGCAAAAAGCGGTCGACGCTGGTCAAAATCGTAGCATTGAAAATAAATAATATAAAATAATAATACCTAATAATACGAAAGAAAACAAAATACTAAGACATGGCCTTGAACGGCAGGCTGAACATATCCCGCTCGGAAGACGTCGTTCGCAAGTTGGACTGCGGATGCGATTGCTGTGGATACGGTTGGTTCGAGTAGCCTGGAGGAGGCGGAGGCGGTGGAGCAGCAGCAGCGTTAGTTGGAGGAGGTGGTGCAGAAGGAGAATTTCGAATCCTGTTCTGCTGTGGGAACAATGCATAGCCAAATGACCGCAATGACAACGAGAGTATCGTCGACAGGCCCCAGTTTTCCACACATTCCAGCAGATCAGCACCGAATAATGCCAATGTTGGCGCAAGCTGGCCGTGAATCTTTTCCAGTCCACAGTCGAAGCATGTTCTCTCGACAATTGAGTAGAGCAAAGCCTCGTCCTCGTCCAATGTCTCACCGTTGCCCATGTCCTGCTCGACCCTGTGGCACCACATGATCAATACCAATGACAGCTCGAACGTGCACAGAACACTCTCAATGTTGGAGGCAATCAATGGAGTCGAGAATATGGGCTTGATCATACGCAGACCCAGGACACATGGCAACCGATACAAGTCAAAGCATTTGGACACCAGTCCGGTCAACTGGTTGGATCGAAGTCGGCCGGTAGTGCTCAGAACTGTGTACGAGCTCAAGGCAGCATTGCAGATGTCACTGGATACATGATACCGGATAATCTCCTGCACTGATGTCAAATCAACCAGCAGCCGCACCTGTGTTACGAGACTGGTGATATAGGCAGACACCAACATCGGATGTTGGGTTCTGATTCTATTCAACAGCGGTGATGGTCCATTGAACAAAAAGTTCATTTGGTCCTCCATGGGCAGCGCTACGCTAACAAGAGTAGAATTCAACGCAATCTGCGTCACCATTTGGCCCTGGCCTGGGTGACTATCTCGGGAAATCGTCTCAAACCCTTTGAGAACAGACAAACACTTTTCACGCGAGAACGTGGTGCTATTCTGGGAATGAAGCAGTTCATAGAATAATGCACTAGACATGATTTTCAACCCAAACGGCGACAATGGGGGAAGTGATTGAGGCTGTTCATTGGTCAACGATGCTAGAGCCTGGCTGAACAGCATGTGCTGGCAGCTGTTATCAGTCTCCCGCATATACTGGTACATCCATTCACTTTCAGAATTGAATGCGGTGTTCCACAGAAGCTCCGAACATGGCAGTTGGATCTTCATTGGAATCTCACTGTTTCCCAACGCAGTTGGATAGTTGTAAACATGGCCCAACGATCCAAACACCACAAACCCTGCAAAGAACGTTCTCTTCGAGCTCTCCTCGTTGAGCCATTTCTTCCAGTCATTGTTATCAGTGTTGATACTGTTGTCGTAGAACGAAGCCGATGCAATTGCAGCTAGCGACGTCCGCACTGTGCTGATGAACTCGAGTCCTCGAGGATCCCCACTCCAAGCTGAATAAACCAAAGTCAAAATCAAGCTTTGGGTGGCCCACAATGGGGTGTTTCGTGTGTTTGGAAAGTCCTTATCTACTTCATAGATGGACGATACCAGCATTTTAGCATTAGCATGCAATGAATTCGCGGTTGCATTCTCATGGCACAAGATGGCACCAATTGAGCACACGGCCAACAGCAGCGACGGCGCAACATTCGGGCTATCAAAGGTTGGCGGATGCAAGAATGGCAATTGAGGATGGAAGAACGTAAAGTAAGCAGACATATACCGGTTCAATTGGACCCGCGTAGGTTGCGGCGTCATGCTCCGATCCGGTTCATTGAGAAGTTTCAGTAACGATTGGACCTGAAACGACGAATCCAGCTGAGGAATGTGCACTGGGTGTTCGTAACCTTTTTCATGCTGTTGTGGCTGGTGACCCCAGCTCCCACCGCCGCCATAATTCTGGGATTGTGGCTGGTGTTGTTGCTGGTGCTGGTGCTGGTGCTGGTGGCTGGGCGCGTGCTGCTGGTGGTGTTGCTGGTGCTGGTGCTGCTGGTGGGGGTTGTGGTGTAACTGCTGTTGCTGCTGATGTTGCGGTGGAGCGTTGGGCGGCGGCGGTTGTTGGTGGTTGTGGTGGTGGTGGAACTGTGGGGAAGTGGGAGGAAGCGTAGGTGGGGGGTTTTGATTTCCCGAATTGGCAGACGAGGAGGAACTAGCCGCATGAATAGCCGAAGAAGACAATTGAGGGGAACCCAATCTTTTTCCAACCTGTGATGATAAGTCCAGCGCGTTCTGGTTGTGATGTTGAGAATTATTAAAGTTCAATGGTGGTAAGTATTCATGATTTGGTGGAGAAGGTGGGGCCTTTGGTTGATTAGCACCTAGTGGACTCTGCTGTTGTTTATGAAACGAGTGTTGTAGTTCCGTCATTAGTACAGCGGCGTTGAAATCTACATCCAAGTTTTCATTTCCTCCACGTTTACGTTTGGACGTTGAGGCGGTATTGGCAGATTCCTTACCGTTTGGTTGTTTTTTAGCATCCTTCGCTTGCTTCAGTTGTTTTTGCTGGCCGTTACGTACCGCATGTACAGTTCTATCGTGTCGTAGTAATAAATCTCTTCGTACAAATGCTGAAGGGCATTTTGGACAGTGGAAAGGCTTCTCTTTGGTATGTGATCGCTCATGTCTGGAACGATGTTCGGACCGGGTAAAGGGCCTATCGCAATACGTACAGCGGTATTTCTTTGGATTCTTTGGTTTTGAGGCTTTTGAATCTTTTTTGTTGTCATCTGGTTGAGTGTTGGCACCAGAAGAGCTTGGTACTGGTGGTTGTGGTTGCTGTTGTGGCTGTTGTTGTCGTGCCGAATTCGATGAATTATCATGAACTACCGACATTCCTCCATTCGCTGGAGCATGGTGTTGCTGAACTAGAGGCAACGAGCCATGGCCACTAGACATTGTTTGGAAGTAAGTTGAGAGTGTTAGAGAGAAATGAGGAAGTAGTTTAAAAGTAAAAAAAAAAACCGTACCCCCTCTTTATTCTGACAGAGGAAGAAGAAGAAGAGGAAGAGGAGGAGGAGGAGGAGGGAAAAAAATTAGAGACACTCCAAGCAAGCAGTGTGTGAGGATGTGAGTGTGAGAGAAGAAAGAAAAGGATGGAGAGTACCGTATGAATGTCTTTTGAAAATGCGGGGTTACGATGAAAATCAACAAACAGCTCGCTGAAATACCAACTTTGTTACATAACTAGAACTTCACTACATCTCCATTATCCATTATCCATTATCCAATAATCAATTCGTTGATTATGCAGAAAATTTTTCGGGGTTACCTGTTTAGAAGCATATTGCATTTTTTTGTGAGGCTACACTACCAACTTTCAGAAAAATTTTTTTGCATTAGAGACTAGACTTAGGCTAGCTAGCTAGTGTGGAGTATAGGGGCAGCTGCATATTATCCATAATATCCCAGCCAGTCTGCAATACGAGCAGGGCAGGGCCAATTGAAATTCAATTGCTGTCCCATTGATCATATGGCTTCAGGAGAATTAAGATTCAAATGATTCATCATCATCGCCCTGCCATCTTGATCCGCCTCTCTCGCCTTTCTCCTCCACCATGATCGCTTGGGCCCACCAATTTTTTTGTTTTTGCACAAAAACTGTGATGCACTCCGTGAAAAAACCACAGAAAAAGCGGGGTAAAATGTCTTATGCACAGCAGAGCTTCAGACTCGGAGAATGCTCCGAATGGTCACGTGGTTATCAGCTTGCAGGTCACGGGTCTTCTTTTTTTAAAAAAGAGAAGCTAAAAACAGTCGCCAATTGGACTCACAAGAACCCAGCCCCAATGTCTACTGTTTTTTGCTTCTTTTTTTAAAAAAAGAAGAAATCCACCGAAGCGCATTACCCTGCTACGCGCCCCGGGACGGTTGGCCGCATCGGCAGTCGGAGGCACCGGAGCCGCCGCGACCCAATCCACCGTCTCAGTCCCACCTTCACGTAACTGAAACTCATAATAAGCATTGGGTGTCGTTATTGCATTAGAGTAGAGGTGAATTGTGACCAGAGGGAACCGCAGGTACACGCTACTTTTTAGATACACACTTCAAGCAACCAATACAACATGTCCTTCCTGGACACGCTACGTCAAAAGGCTTCACAGCTGTCGTTGTTCGACAACAACAGCCCAACCAATGAACAAGACACCATCTACAACCGAAAGCTGTCGAAGGACGAAATCTTTCAGCGGGACTACAACCTTCCGCCGTCAGAGTCGTTGATGGACCAGGTTTCGGCCGAAATTTCAGTGGTTCCTAGCTTGAATAACCAAACTCAACGACCCACCACGTCCACCATTGTGTATGCAGGTAAGCTGTTTCTAAGTGAGTCGTACCTGGTGTTTATATCAGTGCCGGACAAACGAAACTGTTCGTTTGTCATTCCATTGGTGACGGTCAAGCGGGTTGAGCGGCTTCCATCCAAGTCGTATATATTTGCTTTGTCAATCCACTTGTACCATTCGCTGTCGATTGTCATCCAGTTTGTTGGGTTGCGATCCCACTGCGAGAACTTTTGCAACACACTAAAGGCAAACTTAAAGTCCAACTTGCCGCTGATAAAGCAATTGAAACCAGTGTTGAATACCTTCTACTCTGAATATTTGGTCAACTCTATCACCGGGGATGCACCTAAACAGACCAAGCCTCCAAAAGGAGGGCTGGGCCAGGTGTTTAGGTACCCTGGTGATCCGAGAAAACTGCGGGACAAGAGCAAAATGAGATTGTGGCTCGAATATTTTCGAGATCACGGTAGAAACCTGAGCATGGTAAAACAACCAGGGTTTTACAAGTTGGTGAGGGTTGGGTTGCCAAACAAGCTCAGAGGTGAAATCTGGGAACTGAGTTGCGGTTCCGCTTTTCTTAGAATGCATAACGAACGACTATATTCTTCGTTACTAGATGAATACCAGGGGCGAAGCTCCCTTGCAATTGACGAGATCGAAAAGGATCTGAATCGTTCTCTACCAGAATATGGTGCATATCAAGATGACGAAGGCATCTCGAGGCTGCGACGAGTGTTGACTGTGTATAGTTGGAAGAATCCAAAAGTTGGATACTGCCAGGCAATGAATATTGTAGTTGCTGCGCTGCTGATTTACATGAGTGAAGAGCAGGCCTTTTGGTGTTTGAACCAGATTTGTGACAAGCTGCTGCCGGGGTACTATTCAAAGACAATGTATGGGACCCTGCTTGATCAGAAAGTGCTAGAAAAACTGGTGGAAAAGACAATGCCAATCTTGTATGAACATCTAACCAAGTATGACATCCAACTTTCTGTAGTTTCGCTACCGTGGTTTTTGTCCGTTTTCATCAACTCGATGCCGTTGGTGTTTGCATTTAGAATCATTGATGTGTTCTTTTTGGAAGGCTCCAAGACTCTGTTCCAGGTGGCACTAGCAATCCTCAGGATCAATGGAGAAGAGTTGCTTGATGCCCAAGACGACGGAGTTGTTATTGGAGTGCTCAAGAACTATTTTTCAACTTTGGATCAGTCTGCACATCCTAATAGTAGCAACGAAAGAATGAGAAACGTTACTAGGTTCCAGGAATTAATGGTGGTTGCGTTTAAGGAGTTCTCGGTAGTGACAGATGAAATGATCAACTCGTATCGATCCAAGTATGAGAACCAGATTTTGGAAGATATCGAATTGTTTGCCAAACGAACTCAGATACGAAACTTATCAAAGCCCCAGAATTTGACAATGGACCAAATGGGCATTATATATGATAGATTTTATTCTGCTCTACAGGAACCTAGACTGGGATTGGGCCCAGGAAAAACCGAACTGAACCTAGATACGTTCTCAATGTTCATGGCAGGAATCGTAGACTGGATGGATCCAAAATACAACGGAGGACACTATATCAAATCTGGAGAACACGATTTTGTAGATAGACTGTTCAATCGATGGGATTCCAAGCTTCTTGGAGCTCTAACACTGCAAGATGTTAGTTCAGGGTTCGATCGATTAGTTGACCGAGACTTGATGGCTGCAATGTCGTATTTCTTCGAGCTATACGACGACAGTGGAACCGGTAACGTCGATCGAGAAGGAATCTTGCAAATGTCTGAAGGACTGCTGTTTCTCACTAGACCGTATCGGGAAGGTAATGTGATATTAGACATCACAACTACCAAAAAGCTTGCCAAACTGCAGGCTGAACTTGAGAAGAATACCCCTGAAAATGGTACACCTCCTGCTGTAGATGTTGCATCTGCTCAACATGAGCAAAGTGTTCGATATTTGAGCGCTGTATCCAATTTTATTCAGCGAGCTTTTGAATATGCTACTCCTGGAACACCAAACGATGATGATGATGATCCGCCAACGCCAACTTCAACAACAGATGACAGTTCGGATACTGAACACAACGCAGCATTGAACCCAAAAACTCCGTTGTATATGAATCTGGCTACCTTCAGAATGGTAGTGTTGGCTGATGAAACGTTGGAAAACTTGTTCAGCACGTCATTGCAGTCTACCATTCACTTGGATATGAAAGGCACTGGTGTGTTCAATAGACAACAAGCACCAAATAGAACATTGCGAAACGTGTTTGACGGCATCATGGCAGATGGCATGCGAGTTGCTGGAGAAGTTCGACGAAGAATTGATGAAATTGACAAGACCATGGCCGATTCAATACAACAGAAGAATGGACAAGACGATGACGATGATGATGACGTCAAAAACGTGTCCCAAGCTGATCGTGATCTACTGGATGATTAATTTATTATTTATTAAATAAAGAAAGAAAGAAAATAAAACTTCTATAAATAATCTTCTGTTCAATCGTTGATACCAAACATTTTCCGCAAGCCCTTGAACTTTTTCTTCTTCATAGGTGCAATCTTGTCTGCTGGACCGCCTCGCATAGTGTAACCTGTTGTACCTGGTTCGTTCTGGTAGATGTGCGAATGAGTTTGTTGTTGCACCACGGGTGGCTGTGACATCCTTTGATCATTGGCATTATCAGGGGACTTCTTCTTGGGGACCAAGAACTTTGCTTCTTTATTTGGCGAAAACACTTCCTTGATCTTTGCAGCCCCACCTCCACTGCTACCTCCTTGCGATGATGCTGATGCATGTCTTAAGTAGGCACGAGGACTTTCCAGTGGAGATTGAGGCAGAGGAGGCAATGCAAAATCGTCGTCAGAGTCAGAATCTTCAAATCGTGATTTGAACTTGCTGTTTCCACCGTACTCCTGAATAGGGTGGTTGAAGTAGGATGGCTGTATTGGGTCCTCAGATGCACGCATGGTCTTGATTGAAAACCCCTTGCTAGCAGAGGAATTGTGGTTGCGTTCAAACGACGACGTAGAAGGAGTACGGTTGAGACCTGAAGCTTTTTGGTTCTTCATCATTTCAATTGCCATTTCCTTGGCCGTCATAGGCTTCTTTTCGGAAATTGGCCCAGGCCCAGGATGTGAAGGAGCGGCTACTTTTCCACCTGTTGCAACAGCAGGAGTGTATGAATCCTGTTGAACTACCGCCTGACGAAACAATGCAAACCCACCCGAGGTTCCATTCGCACGACGCCTGGCTTGCCGTTCTTTTCTCCATTCTGAGTCCGAGTCGTCGTCAGAATCTGGATACTCAACAGGTTGAGGCATTGGCAGCTTTGCAGCTAGAGCTTTTGCATCCAATTCCTTTTGTTGCGATTGTGGCTGTGGTTGTGGCTTTTGAGACACTGGTCTTCGTCTTCTTGGTTTGGGCTTTACAACATTTGCTGGAACAGACTCAACAATCTTGGAACTACTGGTCATGGAGGGTTCTTCGCTACTCTGCCGTTCTACAATTGTCTCCAAGTCGTTATTCGTGGCAGTTTTCGCGTTATCCCCCTCCAAATCGTCAGTAGATGTACCCTCTGTTGTCTCATAGTCATAATCTTCGACAATCTGCCCAGTTAACCCAGGCATGACTACAGAATCAAGTGTGGTCTCCTCTCCAGACGTTGTATGCTGCCCCTCGTTTTCATCTTGAGGCTTGCTTTCCGACTGGCTTTCCTGTTTGCTTTCAGACTTGCTCACCTGTTTTTCTTCAAGCTTAGCCCGGGTTTCGTCGACCGGTGACTCAAATTGCGGCTTTGATTTGGTCGAGGTCTTCCGTGTAGGAGTTGATGGAGATTCCAATTGCTCTTGTTCGTCGTGCTGCTGCTGCTGCTGCTGCAGTGGAGACTTTGTACTTGTACTGTTTCTCTTCTTACGCATACTGTCCCTTAATGACGGTTTTCGCTGAGGCAAGACCGTTTTTGTGTTAGCAGCCGCACCCTTGGCGGCGGCACTTGCCGGCGAGGATGATCGACTGATATCGTCATCGTTTTGTTTCACTATTGCAGCCCGTTTCTTTGAAGAACCCATAACATCCATTATGTTAGGCTGATCCAGCTCATCAAATGCATCGGAATAAATAGAGTCTCCACTTTCACTGATCTCGCCTTCTTCTGGTTTCTGCAAGTTTTTCGAAGCAGCAGCAGCTGCTGCTGCAGTTGATGACTTGCCATTCATCGAATTCTTATTAGCAGAAGCCGTTTTGACAAAAGCCGCTTTTGCAGCATTTGCAGTGGCATTTTTCTTGGAAGCTTGGGCTGAAGTGAGAGAAGCCTTTTGGTTCTTTAGATTGACAGCCGCCGAGGTTGCTGCTGCGTTTGGAACCTGGACAGTCTTTTTCTTTTCAGTAACCTTTGTTGCCTGGTCATTCACCCTCTCAGAAAACGAAACTCTATGCTTTTGCTTCTGATGAAGGTGAGGATTTAGCGAGTTGGGTTCGTCATGACTAGACCCTCCAGATACTACAGAACCAGATCTGGACGTGTCTTTTAATGCAGATTTGATAGGAGATCGCGATCTGCTAATAGCCGGCGCTTTCACCTTCTTTGGAACAGTATCTAATTCTTCAGCCACAGGTTCCAAATCGGATTCGTGACTTATATGCGAACCTGCATAACCTCCCGACCTTCTCGGTGACGATTGGAATGAAGGCGGTGGTTGAAGCAATGACGAGCTCCGTTGCACGGTATTACGATTATGAGGCTTCTTCAATGGAACAGATTTCGTTGTTGTTAGTTCAAAAGAACCGAATTGTCGTACAGTGGTCGTAGTCAAACTCTCGGTTCTGTCAGGATTTTTTGTCCGAGTCGTGTTTGAACGGTATACCGAGGGATGGGGCGGTTTTGCCGGGTTAGGTGTTGTCATGCTCGAGCTTCGACTTCTCACATCATTACTATTATCGTGAAGTTGTTGAACAGTATCTAAAGACTCCATGGTCAGTGAATTGTGTCTCTTTAGAGCGGTAGCAGCTGCAGCAGCCGACAGCGATGAACTCATAGACATTGATCTAGACATACCAGCCGAAGAGGCTGCAGCTATGGCGGCAGGATTGGCACTGAATGAATTAGGAGGAGGAGACCCTACTCCCGTATACGCAGTTGTTAACGAATACGAACGTTGGGATTTTCTCCTATTCAACATTTTTTTTTGGGTGTGTGTTGGTGACCGAGTTTGAAGTAAAGAAAAGAAGAAAGTGAGTAATAAAAATTCACCCTCCTATATTTCTGTGTTCTGTTGTATAAGCTGCAGGCTGCGATATTAATCTGTTTATTCGCATGCAGATTGTATCAATCGGCAAACCGGGCGGGTAGGGGAGACGATTTGCAAAGTGCAAGTGGCGTGGGCGTGACGGCGGATGGCTCTTTCTCCTGCTATATTTAGAGTTTAGCTCACGCGGAATTGGATTTGATTGATTGATTTACTGATTGATGATATCGATGATAAAAGTGAGAATGTTAGGATTCTAAATGTGTGTGCAATTTTGGGGGTTCTTTGAAGTTCGGGACAAGGCAATGACGAATGAAGCCGAATGGAATAATTATGCGCCCAAATAAGCTTTCCGAAGAACCGGAAAAAGACAGAGTGATGTATGATATATCTTCTTATATGAGGCTATCGTCTGGTGTTTTTTTTTTTTTAGGAGTTGCTGGTTGGCGCGTACCTACCAAACGTGTCTTTGTTCCGAGGAGAATGCGCGTGGGTAGCAAAAATGGCAGAAACCCAGTGGGAATCTGAGAGTGAGAGTGAAACAAAGGATAGACAAAGATTAGTTAGTCTCTAGTTAGTGCAAGGAAGGCTTTACAGGCTTGATATTTAGGTCGCTCCTCATGAGCGGGATGTCGATCTTATATGCGTTGACAGTGATTGGCAGTGCCGAACCAAGCAAATCACTTTCCTCGTCGTAGTCCAGGGTCCTGAGGTAGGTAGGCACGATCCATCCTCGGTTGGTGAGGATCTTGTAGTATGTGAGCTGTCGACCCCAGTGCACGACTAGCGATCTGAGCTTTTCTCCGCCATACTTGCCGAACCGGTTAACAGGAATGTCATTGCACATAGGATCAAACCCCAGAGTGAGCTCCTCAAGCTGCTGTAGCTTGCACAGATGGGGAACATCATCAGGGTTTGAAATAGCCAGGTTGCTCAGAGCTAGACTCTTTACTGCTGGTGAGAGCCGCTTTATCACTGGTTTCAAAGAGTGAATGCGGCGCTCACTGCAGATCTGGACGTTAGCCACGTTGTCGGGCATGGGATCAACACATTCAATGTCCACTCCAATCAGGTTCAATGTGTTCACATTGGGAGCGCTAACAAGCTCCAGTGGGTTCTGTTGGCCACTGGAGTGACATGTTAGGGTGTGGATGCTCTCGAACGTCACAGGTTCGGGGTAGTTGAGTGGCTGGTGATGACACTCTACATCCAAAACGCGCACAGTCGATGGTAGCCAGCACGTCTGCACGATTGTCTCGATATATAGCCCTCGTAGTTTCAGACAATTGAGCCTCGAGAACTTGTCCAGAAAATGGAACAGTCGCATAGAGTTGATGCGCTCTTTAGGGCTCTGGCTCTCGTAGCAGAGCTCCAGAGTCTCAACATCTAGAGGTGGTCTTACAAACAGATTCAGATTCTCCAGACACAGTCGCATGGTTTTTATACATTGGAAAGTGTTATCTTTGGAACTCAGTACCGTTTTGCCTGGGCCGAACACGACCCGCTTGTCGACATGAGGCAAGGTACGGATCAGATGTGCAGCTGCTGGACAGCTGGTGAAGGATGGAGCTGCTCTAATCAGCTCCAACCACATGATTTTGCATTGCTTGGGGATAAAGTTGGTGAGTAGCCACGTAGTGATCCAATCTATCTGGTAAAACACATCGCCATCGCTGGAAAACGGGATTTTTAGGCGTTTCTGGGACTCCAAATTATACATTGTAACCTCCCGTTGAGGCAGATATACAGTAATTGAACGAATGCAATTGATAATGTAATCTAATCGTCCGGTTAGTACCCATCGTGTGAAGTATTTGAGCTGCGGTATTGTCAGGATGGACCATGTTTCGGTGTCACCAAAGTTCTTGTTCTTTTGTACTATCTTCAAGCTCTGGTTCGCCTTCTTGCATGGCTGTCTTTGGGGTCTGTCAATCTTGGATTGGTTACTAATCAAATGGTGTAGTTCCCACCCTAGTTCTAGCTCTAAGTGGATCTGCAGAAAGTGTTCAGCAATGAACACATCAAACCTGCGACATGTATGTCGCAACGCCCTAAGGGACTTTTTACCCTTATCGTGGTATAAACTGCCAAAGATTTCGAATAGCACGGCATTGGGTAGTGTGTTCAACCTTGGCCTGAACAATCGCCTATACTGGTTGTGCTTATTACTATTACGTGATGACTGGCTGTTGTGATGGCTCAATCCAAACCATTTCCAAGTTGAATGTCTTTTATTGTTGTTGATACTGGAACTACTGGTACTGCTAGTAATAGTGGTACTATGGCTAATTGTCGTGGTTAAACTGTTTGTAGGAGGCGTGGTACCTTGCGTAGTTGTACTTCCACTGCTGGTTGTACTTGTAGTTATCAGACTACTTCTTGACGAGCTATCAACGCTTGATCTTCTTGGAACTGACATGCTGCTGTTACTCTTGGTTGGATAAAACAAGCTCTGTCTTTTTGAATACGACGATGAAGAACACGAAGACGATGATGACGATGAAGATGGCGATGTATAATGATTAGAGCTCGTATTATTGTTACTGTGACGGGGTATAGTAGATTTAGCAAACATGCTGATGTATTTCAAGTTATTTCGCTAAATAGCTAGACAACCACCACAATATATATATATATATATATATACCAAAGTGCGAAAATATTATTATTACTTTTGATCTGCGGGCGTACATGTAGTGGTGCATATGTCTAAATTACCAACGCAGCAGCACAGTAGCTGCGCTCGGACCTTCTCAGGCTGCATTATCCATATATGTGCTGAATATCCTTATATTCGGATGTTGTCAATCCCTAACCGTGCGGACCCAATTGCGGGGAATCGGTCGGAGTGATATCCAATCAATCAATCAATCAATCAATCAATCAATCAATCAATCAATGAGGATGAAAAAGGGGTCAAGGTGAAATGGAGCAAAAAGTAAAAGTGGAGATAAATGGATATATGGAACTTTGTTGAGGGACCTACATCTCAAACTACCTTTAAAGGCAGGGACGACATTTTGGTTGGACTTGCAGCAGCCAATTATCCGGACCTGGAAGTTGATCGGATGAGTCCGCACATCTAATAGTATCGAGAGGGGGTTACGCTTACGTTCATCATCGCATATTTTTAGTCTTATCGCAACGAAAAAACCGGTGGTAATTACAAACAGAATAGGGGTAAGGGTCATTTTTTCCAATATCCACTGGCCTGGAAATATAGATACAGACCCTTGTCCACTATTCAGGGCGTTTATGTGGCCATGTTTTTAATTCTTGACTATTATTTTCCAACCTGACACTTGCATTCTTGTAGCTATTCAAGTGTCAGAAAGAGCTAAATGCATGAGTCGGGTAAATGCTGCACCGCAGCCGCATTCGGCAGTAGTTTAAGTAAGGGGGGTTAGACCATGTTTCAAACTTTACTCTAAAAGATGAAACAACGACTTTTTTTTTTGGAACGGTGGAGAATGAGGCGCGAACAAGTGTTACCGTTACCACAACAACGTGTGCGAGCATGCCAATGACCCAATGATCGAATGATCGGGCAACTGCTCCACCGTCAATTTCGTTGATAAGCAAAAATATTGTGTTCAGTTCAGTTGCAATTCTTCTTTTGGGTCGTCTCTCGGTAATGTGGAAATAGCCCACGTTAGAGCGGGGTTGGTGGTGCTCCCCCAACTGTAGTGTAACCCACTTCATGCTGGCCCATGTGTCTACCGAGGCTTGTGTCAGTCAAGAGATGGCCAATGGCCAATGGCCCTATGGATGAAATTTCAGCGTTTTATTTGGTCGACAGTTGGCATGCTTGGCCGATGGCCGTTTTGTTGACATTCACGTGTGATCGGCCGGGGAATAGGTTATCGAATGCATTGATTGATTGTACGATACGATACCCCACAGTCACAGTCAAATGCCATTTAGAACAAAGGACAAGAGACGTTATCCTCGTGGCAATTGACTGGACACAAGCAAGACACGCTGGGGTGCCTCGGCAACTAGCGTGCAGATGGCACCGTTGTAATCTAATGCAAAGTCGCATGTGCTCTTGAGCCGGCTCCCTTTTCAAATCCCAAGAGTTCTTCTTTTTAAAAACGAAGCAAAAAGAGTGCCTGCGGCGCCATTCCACCGCTTTTGCTTCTTTTCCCGAAAAAAAGAAGACAGTAATCCTCCCGGCGGTGTCCTTCTTTTTTAAAAAAGAAGCAAAAACAGTAGACGAAAAGAAGCAAAAGGCGTGAGTATAAGGGTTCTAGCTACTGCTTTCTGCTCATTTCCGTCTAAAATGAGGTTCAGGCGCCTATTCAGGGACTTGGAGGCTCAATCGGCTAGGACTGTGATATACGCCGATGGGCGTAAATCTCATACCGCCTTGGGGGTGGTCGTTTTGGGGGTCTGAAAACAGGTAAAACTGGTTGATACGAAATAACTATTATCATACATCGATTCTAGGAGGTCAATTGTGTATATTTCTATTGCATTAGAAGTGCATTGGAAGACAGTCATGGTGTTTCAAGAGTAACACAGCGATGGTGCGGCTCTCCGCTTTCGACCGCTTTTTGCTTCTTTTTCTAGAAAAAGAAGACAGTAACCCTCCCGGGAGTGTTCTTCTTTTATAAAAAAGAAGCGAAGACAGCAGACGCTGGGGCCAATTGACTAGTAAGTATACTATACACCGTGCGAACCCATCGTCGACCGATTTTTGCTTCTTTTTTAAAAAAGAAGCAATAACAGTAGACGCTGGGAGTCTGACAGGTAAGTATCGAGCATATCCAACAATGATGTTCAGTATCTACAAGGAACAGGGATGGAAGTGCCCCTGAAGCACAAGTACCTACGGGCTTTGAACTTCACGGCCAAGGATATACCCAACATCTTATACACTACTGCGCCTATTTATAGCGGCGAAGCCACCGTTTTTAGCTTCTTTTTTTGAAAGAAGACACTACCGCAACGTGACTCTCCTGAGCCGCACGAGGTCACGCCGGCGTTGGTCACTATCAGGCGCATGGCGTTAGGACGCACCACATCAAATTGATAAAAGGGATCGTCCCAAACGCAATGCAAATAAATCAAATCAAATAAACAAATGAGGAGATTTGGTGCCAAAATGTGGGTACACTAACGTACATGTATGTAGCTCAGCAAGTAGGTTGAAAAATTTGTATTTGATAAAGCAAGTTACCAGTCGATACATATCTGTGCTTCTCCAGCATGTCTGAGAAGGCTCCCACAGCTCATACATCGGCGAAGCCGGCACGGCTTTCTGTTTGGTTGTAACGAAAGTTAAAACAATTCAGAGACAAACACGGGTGACATCGCGATGAAATCGTCGCTACAATTACCGTATTTATTTTGATTTTTGATTTGATTCCTGGTTTCTGGTTTCTGGCACCATTGCACTTTGCCCCCTGTTCGCTTTACTTCGTTGCAAAGCGTGAAAAGTTTTGATGAAGTACGCATCGAAAATGTTATTATATTGGCTGCTAAAAAGGGGTCATAAGGCCAGATCTACGGTGTAATGATGTATACATACAAAATAATCTGCTAATTTACATATCATATTGTTGCCACCATCACTCGCTCACTTACCCCCCCCCCTCCCGCTATCCATGCGGCGAATGTATGTGGGTGAAACTGGCGAAAAATGGCGGTACTCTAGCAAACCAAAGTTATATCAATACTTGGCACATGATTGATATTGGTTAGGCAAGAGAGTGAGGTGGGGAAAGGGCAGAATAAACACTTGGAAAAAGTACGGGACAGGTACAGTGCAGCACATCACAAAACAAACAGCCTTGCGCACTGTTGCAAACTTATCAATTGATAAAGGAATCCCATCGCTTTTTATTCATTGCTTTCTGTGACACCGTTTTCTTCATTGCTTTCCATGACATAGCTCTCAATCAACCATAAATATATCAACTAATGTGGTGGAAAAAATTTTGTTTATTTATCTAGTGTTGGTTCTTTATGTATGGGGTAGACATACATTGCATATGAATCTTAGAAAATACGGCACAATGCATTCAGCTGTTTTCGACTTTAAACGTCAATTCTAAGACAAACGATTGTTCCTTTTGCTTTTTTAAATTCAATGAGGTGGCTTATGTAAGATATTAGTCACCAGCAAGCCATGACTCGCCATGCTCATGTTTGCTTATGCTCATGCACTGTACGGCAAAAATTTTCATAAATGTTAAGGTCATCCATCTATCTATCCTATCTATTCAGACCATGACGACAGGTGTTTTAGGTTCTCACGTTATGTTCTCCGCTTCTCACTGATATACGAAAATGTATCTTATGCCTGCAGTCGGCTTGTCTTAGTCTTGTTTGATATACTCTTTTTAGTTTTAGTTTTGCAAATATAAAATAGCAAAAAACAAAAATGATTATGCCATGCACTAAAGTAATAACACAAGAATAATAAAATGAAAATCGATGTAGTACGCTTCAAAAATACAATAATTTCCCCTCTCACCCCATTATTTATTTGGGCTGGATTGCCGTGTTATGCGGTTACCTCGCCTCTCCTCTCTCTCTCTGTCTTTCTCTCGTATCACTTACTGCTGCCCTCAATATGCACTAGTTCGGAACAGGCATCGATGGCTATTTCGTTTTCGGACGCGTGCATCTTCACTGTAGGAGATATAATTGGTTTGCTCCAAACATAATTTCGATCGATTTCAAGGGCCAAAATCGATCTTAAGGGCTCATCAAGGGCCCCCCTCCCTTCCCTTTGACTTCCTTAGGGTTTTTGGCGGTTAGCGGCTAGTCGCTACTATCTAACGACCAACTCAACTGCCACGGCCGCCGCCTTAACGCCTCTAACGCCCTACCTAAATTAGGGATTTGACTCTACACCCCCTACGTAGGTTGACTTATTTATTACTATTATTATATTATATAGACTATATATTTTATTATAGCATATTTTTATTTTCTGTTTTCAAAGAATTACTTGTCGCATGTGCAAAAAAACTTTTTAGATTCGTAGATCGAAAGACAATCGTCAGACATCGCTAAAACCACCCCCTTGTAAAATTGATATTAACGGGAAGTATAATAGATAAGTTCGATCGATCAAAGACATAGCGTTGAGACTTGACTAGGAGCTTGAACCCCTGGGTTTTGAGTTGAGTAAGTAGGGACGTGATAGTATATTTCTTTACACTCGTTTATAAATAGAATAATAAAAATTTAATAGATACTCATATTAGAAGCTCGACGTCGAGGTGACATTGGGCCATATGGAGTTTGTTGTGGCTGTTGTTGTTGTTGTTGTTGTTGTGGATGCTGTAGTTGTTGTTGTTGTTGTTGTTGTGGTGATGGCACAAAAGTGTTCATGACTGGACCTGGTGCAAAGGGGTTGTTGAACGTATGCATTGGAGGCTGCTGATAAAAATCAATCATAGCAGCTGAAGAAGATGGCATTGGTGGCGGTGGAGGAGGAGGAGGCATCGCTGATGGATAAGAATGTTGATGTAATGCTAGTGTAGGCTGTGAACAAGAACGATTGGCCATTGGAGTAACTCCTGGTTCACATACAGATCGTGAACGCTTTTGGATAGTTGGAGGTGAAGTTGCAGCAGAAGAAGCATTGCTAATTGACTTCTTTGACTGTCTTCTAACTCGTCTTGATCGTACAGAAGGGTCAGCGTTTGTATTTCTCCAGGAATCTACTGCTCGTTGAATCAAGCCCCGTTGACCTCTCAAGTCAGGATTCAGTTTGGCCAAACCCCATCCAATGGTATTGCATTCAGTCTCGTATTTCTGTCGGTTACCAGTGTATTGATCTTTTGGAACACAAGCTCTTGGATAGATACAATTCTCCTCTTTGAAGGATTGTTCCAATGCATCCTTGTCAACCTTTTCAATGTCACATCTAATGCAATAAGTAGTTTTGACTCGTTCTTTGGAATATTCAAATGAAATCCATTCCACACCATCTTCGTCTCTCTTGACTAAACAAGGTGTGGTTGCTGGTATTGGGCCTGGTGGTGCACCAGTTGCAGATGATTTTCTAGTGGAGGTACTCTTTTTCCTCTGCTTAGGAGTAGTACTGTGACTGGATGGAGTAACATTGGGTGTAACTTCAAGTTTGATTGGTTCCTGTAATTGGTATTGTGCTGCCTGTTGAAAAGTTGTAATAGAAGGAGGAGCAGAAGTAGGAATCAAACCATCATTGGAACCATAAGGAGGTGGTGCAACTTCCATTGTATTTGCATGTAATTTTTGATCATAAGTATAATCAAACGATAGTTTTTGGCTCGGAGGATGATAAGTTTGTGGAGCAGCTTCAACATAATCATAAGCATATGTTGGCTCAGGATAGATCATAGTATTTGGAGTCATTGAATAGTTGGGAGAAGCCGTTGTAGATGAGCAATTGGAACTTGTAGTAGATGCTGCTGGTGAAGCCGTCATACCACTGGTGGAAGTCATGTAGTCATCAAGAGTATTTGTATAAGATGATACAAATACTTGGTCTGAATACTCGACGGGAGCTGAAGGTGCCATATGATCAACATATGGTACATGCTGCTGCTGTTGCTGCTGTTGAGGTACAGGCTGTTGTGTCTGGTCCAAGATATCTGACATTTTTATGGATTAAGATATTAAGAGAATGAACGGATGTTTTGAGTCACTAGTAGTGAATGACTGGAAGATTTTGTTTATGCTATACAAGAATGTTCCCTGGGTTTCAAGGTTGACTGTTAAAATCGAGATCAAATGTGAGATTGTAGTAGAAGTAGTAGAGTTATCCTTGAAGATCTAAGAGAAGAATGTTCATGGATTTTGGGGGATAATGGACGTATTATATATGATTTCTGGAACTACTTCCCCCCTATACTATACAATAGTCGTTTCTTCTTAGCATTATGGTGGAGGTTCGAAAAAAAAAATAAAAAAATAAACCATGTACTTGCTTTTCTAAACACAAGCCAATCCAATGCACGGTGCATCAACAGAATCAACTAAAAAGCAACCAGAATTAGAAAAGAAAAGTCCCTTTAAGATCGTCATTCGGTAACGC